>JAQPZY010001551.1:417500-1017500 GCA_029931535.1 Margaritifera margaritifera | reverse complement strand
CAGACATATACTCATAACACAAAGTGGATACGGATTTACCGCAGTCGAAACGAAATATGAACTGAGTCGTAAATTCATTAAACTCTCATCACAGTGCTATAATCTTTCAAGTAGAACCCCATTAACCGGGTCAAATATTCTTTTACTTGTTTTAAGTAATTGAACAGTACGCATTAACGTGTCTCATAAATTCATTGAGAACACAAGCCTAAACATATGTACAATATTCACCCAGGTGTTTGACGGCCGAAAATTTACTGTTCTACAAAGATGACTCAGTGGCCAAAGAAAGATTAACATTAATCTATCTGTGAAGCAGTGGGTATATAATATTGGCTCATCGATTTGATCACAATCTTAAATAATATTTACAGCATATTGGTCGAAAATCATGGTATACAATAGGTGTTAATCATTGGACTTTAGTTGGTACGTAGAACCTATGTATGACACATTGGTTGGTTGGTTTTTAAAGGACACTTTCAGCACCTTATTTGGCTATATCATGCTGATGAAATGAAAGCTAAGTGCCTTTCCCAAGGATGCACAGAGGCAGCCACCTGGGCCTGTGATGGTTATGTAATCAGGGAAATCGGGATCACGTACATTTGTGATAAGTTGTTGTTCAAGCCTAGGCAACAAAAATATGAACGGGAGGGTCCCGACCGGCACAAAAATTGTGTTGTTTTAAAATCATGTAAATAGACATTGTTAGCATTGTTAGCAGTCTCTTTGGTTTTTTTTTGTTTTTTGGGGGTTTTTTTTTTTTGTTTTTTTATCAGCATTGCTAGCTGCCGCTAACATTACTTTCGTTTTCCGGGTTTTTTATGCCATCATCCTTGCTCTGATTTTTCCAGACGCTGTATCGTTCACGTACTGTCATTTGATGAACTTCTGTAAGTACTTTTTTTCCAAACTACCACACCTTCGAATAGAAGCATGCCATTGTATGTGTGTTACTTGGCTACCGATCATCTGCTGCTAGTATGTCCTTAACGCGCTGCACCTCTGCGTCGTCGACTGCGCCGCCAAACTCATGGCGCAATTCGACTGAGGTGGCCTACATGACCCTACACAAGAGCATTGAATTGTTTACCTTGCTCCAGTCTACCTGGTTACTCTTGATGGCCATTTCACTGCTGGCAGTGTCTACTGTATGAACAGCACGTTTGGCACCGAAAACTGAGTTAGTTTTGAGAAACTCGAGCCTGGTTAGAATTGCTTCTAGCATGACGCTTTGCTTGGAAAGTTCAGCCGCAGTAACCGTATTCAGCTGTTCGTTATGCTGCTTGATGTCGGCGAGCAGGTAGTTTGAGATTGAATTTGCTAGTTCTTCCTGACGGGAGGCCATGGTATCGCTGTCCAAGAGCTGGATGTATTTCTTAATGCAAAAATATGCCACTTTGAAGTAGATGTTAAATGCCTGGTTGGCACTAGCGGGAAGGGACAGCTGTGATGATTCTAGCGGAATCCCGATTGTTTTGCCCCAGTTGGGGGTTAACCATTTGGATGGCCTGTGGGAGCCAGTTGGAGGGCACAATGCGAACGACTGTTAGCCGGTTGGAGGGCCAGCGGTAAGCCGGTTAAGGGTCAGCGGTTAGCCTTGTTAGAACGCTATGGAAGAACAAAGGTTGTTAGGCCGACCGAGGCCTCCAACCCACCCCATCCCTGATGGTTAAAAGAACAGTTGATATCTTAAAAACGTAGTATCAGTGGTTCGTCCGCCGGGATGGCGTCGATTAACCGGTATAATGTGCTGTTATTAATTTAACATATTTATTGTGTTCATTTATCCACCATGCGAACTGACTTACTGTTTATTAGCTATCAAACAATTCATTGATGAGATTAACGTAGTGTAAATATAATGCCAACGAAGCTTAATCTCCTAAATAATTTCTGCATTTTTATTTTATTTTATTTTTTTTTATTTTTTGCACATATTGACAAGTTCTATCTTGCTTTTTTGCCTTCGAGTTGGTACTGCGTTGTCATCGTATTCACTTTTATAAATGAACAGCTCTTTGTTTGGTAGTGGTTCAACTGTAAACGCTTGCCAACTCAGTTCTGCATATGTTTTATCTTCATATTCATCGTAATGATCTATCCACATTGGCAGATCCAGTGCGTTTTCTTTTTTCTTTTTTTATATAAAAAAATCCATATTAGTTTAAATGAAACGCGATGTAAAATATAAGTGCAGTTGTTCAGCCTTAAAGAGGAGGACGGTCTCAGACACGGAGGCTAACGGTGGACATCTCGTCGCAGATATCGAGCAGGTTACGATCCTGGTCGGTCGGCGAAAAGTGCAGTTTATTAATGCGGAGACTTTCGCAAGGGAAGTAGACGGGCTGTGGTGGTGAGCATGGCTGGAGCCATCCTGGACTCTGGTCAAGAGTAAAGCTATAGAGCATGTAGCCAGGACTAGCCTTATGGCTGGTTGCGCCTTTAGGGGCCTCAATTAGTATTAGAATGATGACATCGGATGCCGGTTTTTTTTTTTTTCTTTCTCTTTTTTTTTTTTAGATCGCTGACACCATCTGTGTGGTTCTGGGGGCGGTATGCTCTTAAACGGTCTGAAGGCGGGCATATACCTGCTCGCCTATCTGTTTTAGTATTTTTATCACTGTCGTTTGTGTCCATTTGTCGTTTGGATCGTCGTTCAAACAGTACACTAGTATGAGTCGTTAACATTGACTCTTTATTTAGCACTTTAAATGTAGCATCGTCCGATATATAATCCTTCAGCAGGCGTTGGCAGATGGCGCTAGCCTCGTTGACAAGCTCGAGGGACGTGTTGTCGGCCCGAAAACACCCAATCAGTTTTTCTAGTCGTTTGGCCAGTTCGTAAGGGCCGTTGTAGCAAAGGATCGTGCTAGCACTGTTAACTGCATGTCATCTAGTTGGCTTCCTAGCAGCTCTGGAGCAGTAACTGCTTTTGCCACTGCGCTTATGCTGGAATTAGTTCTTTGTGCCCGCACTCGCTGACAGGCCTTCGCCTGTGTGGGCCTCTACGCTATGCATTTCGGGCAGCGCGCCCGTGTAGGCGAAAACTTTTTCCATAAACTGCTAAAACTCCGGGCCACTTGCCTCCTGTTTTCCCTACATATTTCTCAAAACACCCACTTTGGACAATTGTCTTTTAAGTACTTTGGGTTCGCCTGTTTCTCTTTCTCTGATAATATCAGCATTTGCCAATTTTAGGTATCACAGCCGCAGCAATTATAGCACCCTTATCCTCTATAAACTGGTGTTCTTGTTCAGTAAACGTCTGAGGCTCTTAGAGCATTCTCGACCTGTATTCAGGTAGGAGCAACTTTGGCAGAGAAGCACGTAGGCCTTCTTGCAGCTTTTCCAACGCCAATGCGGTTTCAGCTCCTGACTTGGACGGTCTGCTTTACGCCTCTGGTATCCTCGCGGGTCTCCCGGACGGTCTTTGTCTGGTTTTATCAGAGGTGGCAAGCTCTTTTCAAACTCGTAGGTGACATCAGCCGGTCGTTCAGCATATCGCTCAGCTCTTTGATCCTCAACGACGATGACTGTTTCGTCCTCGTGGGCTCTACCATAAGTTTTACCTGCTCAAAAAGGGCGGCATTGTTGATTTTTCGCAGGATGTCGTAGCATTTCTGGTCTACCTCGCTTGGCGCAACAATAGAGCCTGTTTCATTGCACTCAGAGCGTCAGGAAGCTCAGCAGCAACTGCGTCTTTCCACAGGCAGTGGAGTCAGTAAGCAGCACCCGGATGCGCCAGGCGGTATGGCCCAGTGGTGCTGGGGCTTTTTTGTTGCCTTTTTGTGGTTGAAAACTCAATCATACTATTTAAGGGTCGCTACGTCTTTAAAATAGTCGCATATTGTCTGCGCTGTAGACAAAAGACTCAGATTGTAGGCAGTCACGAAGTGCGGCTCGTCAATGGGAGACACACAATCCAAGGAACTCGAGCGGTGTGCGGGGTCAAAAAGTCGACCATTGTCGCGCGTGTCGATGCTAGTCTGTACGACCGGGCACGTGAGTGCAAGCAAGTCGGTGACATCTATGCCAGCCTTTAAAAGTTGCCAGAGCTGCCCTGAAGCAAGTATTTCGGGAACGAGGATCTACCGCGCCACAACTACTGCGGGCCAGGCACAAGGGGTTGATACTCGACTGACGCCGACGGCTAACCCAAGCCTGTCGAGACCCCCATAAACCTTGCAGATACCGCGTGCTACCAACACGACCTGGCAAAACGACATCCGCGACAAGGAAAAGAGCTGACATGGACCTAATCAATGATCTAAACAACATCCAGAGGCCCAAAGTCGGCCAACACTTCGGCCACTGTCTCGTGAAGGGCCCCAGGAAAGTAAAGATAGTGGTGGGCGGGCGCCATTGACGTGTAAACAGTCGATCTCAAGAATCTCAGAGGACTCTGCGGGACAGCGAGAGCCCTGCTCCGAGTGTCGGAACAACACGCCGTGGGACACGAGTAGCGAGGGACCAAAAACATATTTTTTGTGAGCTGAAGCGTCGACGGAACTAACGACGGGCAGCGCCAAGCAAGCATCTGTAAGAGGGTTCGCAAGGAGTCAAACCTGTGCAGGCAATTTTTCACTCAACCTGACGCCTCTTTTGTTCTTGTTGCTTCGCCACGCTTGTCGATTGTACTTGCACTGCAGCAAGTGCACGTCGTTCCGACTGTGCATTGGCTGGTGCTGACACGGCTTGCAGCTTGTAATCGGTAAAGGTTCCGTACACGCCTTTCACAGTGAAACTGTTGACATAAACGCGGTTTTGAATCTAATGGATGCTCACAGACGAACGAGGAGTGCTTCCTTTGGTTAGCTCTAGCAGGTTTTTTATGTGGCATACCAGCACTTGCTCTTTGTCCGAGCGGAGTAAGAGGCATCTGTCAACACGCATTGCACGCACCCAATTATCCACTCGTATACGGTCCATGTCTTTTGAGCCAACTTTGGCCGGCGCCTGCCAGATGCCTCGGTACCTACGGCTGTTATACGGCTAAATGATTTGGGAGAGGACGGCCACCCAGTTTTTCAGGTAGCATGGTTCGGAGAGTGAGGTGGAAGCGGTCAATCCGCGCGAGTGGGGCGTGGTTCTTTGGCTCGGTCAAGTGGTGGTCAACGCCGCTGGCTTTCATCATGACCGCAAATGGGCAGGAAGTGAAAGAAGTCCCGCTGTCTGTACATGCCTTGCAGACTGGGTCACATTGTGCTGCTTGAGCTAGAATCCAGGCCAGTATCATAGTTGTGTCGCTTTTTTCTTTTAAGACGTATGTCTTTTCTAGTATGTATTTTGTAAGTACTCAGTCTATTCAAGAAGCTTTGTAAATATATCTCTTATTCATTCAATTATTCAGGACCAAAAGTTTTGAAGGTTTCATAACTTTCTTTTTTCTTTCATCAGTTTCACTCAGGTACTGTTAAAATGAGATTAACTTTTCATTTGCTCGTTGTTCAAAAAATGTTTTAGAAAATATTTAACGCAGAGTTTAAAAAGGAAACGTGTGATAGTTATTTCAAAATGTACTGTTTGCAGGAAATATGAGAACTGTTTGAAACTGTAGATCGAGATGGTATGTCAGTTATTGGGTTCCTCAATGATTATCAGTTCTTTCATTGATAAACTTTTCTTTGTGTACTAATTAGTGTGTAAGGTACTAGTGAAGAAATAACTTTGTTGGTAAAGTGAACTTTATTTGCATTTAGCCAATTGGCCATCAGCAAGTATATACATATACATTTAAGTTTGTTACAAACATTGATGGTGACACGTTTAATACATAAAGGAAAACAAGTCTATCGAATTTACAAACATTCGATAAATACTAAGATATATACTTACGTATGCATACTCACATCACCAAGAACACTCATACATGCATATATCCACGTGCACATTATATATTTATATACATATACCTATACACACGTTTACATAAACCTACACACATATATGGACATACATACATATTCACCGAGAAAGTGAGATAGACACGCACATAAACATACATACCTGCATTCATGTATACATGATGTATGATATGAAGTAAGAATACAACGCGTTGATGTGTGACCTGTCAACTACTCCAGACTATGTTTGTTGAATCACATGCGCGCGCTTAAATACAAACTCCTTTGGGAGAAGACATAAAAAGTATTATCAATATATAAGTAGTATTCACAATGCTTTTCTTATTAGTATTATAAGAACATTATACATGAAATATGAGAAATAGTAATGCATGTATTAATCAATGAAATGGAGATCAGACGAAAAGAAGAAAAAAATAATAATAACTAATAACGAACTAATTAAATCATGTAATTTTAAGTCGCATTCATCATATTATTACGTTCAGTTAGTGCTCTATGAATGTAATTTCCCAGATTTCTAATCTCAGTAGTTTTAGTGGAACTGAGTAATTTAATAAATTTCAACATACTTAGTCCTTTCCAAAATAAGAGTTTATATACTTCTTTCTTAGCGGCAAATTACATTGGCATTCTAAAACAAAGTGATACTCATCTTCCAGCAAGTTGCAAAAAATACTAATTCTTTGATTTAGTGGGGTGCAATGTGGCCTCTTCCATCTCCCTGATTCAACATGTAAAATATGGGCAGACATTCTTATTTTTGAAAGGGATTTTCTAAATGTTGTCACTGTTACTATATCTAAATACTCCATATAGCCACAATTTTGTGACAAATTTCTATATAATCTAGCTCTTGAAGATTCTCTGATTCTTGATTGCCAATTTTGAATAAACTGGTCAGATAGCCGTTGTTTAACTAAGGATAAGAAAACATTTATATTCCCAACAGCTTGATTTATCCACACTTCCCCCAGACTCAGACTATTTAATAAATTCCGGACTAACAATGCCCAATTTTTCTTTCCAGGACGGTTTTCTATGTCAGTAAGCATTAGATTATATATTACCGATATATATTTTCTATTATCTGAAGAGATTTTCTTAGTCCAGTATTTCAAGATGCGGTGATATCTATTGATCTGTAAGGGTGTCCTCCCCAATTCACCATATACAAAATCATTTTGGGTAGATTTTTTAACCCCAAGAAGATTTTTGCAAACATTTAAGTGCGACCGTTCAACAGCATTTCCTTCAATGAATCCCCATACTTCTGATCCATAATTAAGAATTGGTGAAATTAGTGTGTCAAAAATTTCACACTTTACCTTTGGGGGCATATTTCCGAACTTATATAAATATTTATCCATTGCGAATAATGCTTTTGATGCTTGAGCACTTAAAGTTTGTTGAGCAAGTGTGAAAGACCCCCTGTTGTAAAAACAATTCCAAGAAATACAAATTTGTTAACAACCTCTAATTGTAAGCCTTTATAGCTGAATGAAGAATCATCTGCTATTCTTCCTCCCTTGCAGAAAATCATAATTTTTGTTTTGTTTGTATTAACTTTAAGGTGCCACTTATCACAATATGTACTCAAAACTAACTCAGTCCCTTTTGCAGACCCTGTTGTGACTCTGAAAGTATTACTAGATATAAAATCATAAACAGTTGTAGCATACCTAAGTCGGCACCTTGAATACCACTGTTAATAAATTCTTCTTTAATGTCATTAATAAACATGGAAAATAAGAAGGGGGACAAGCATTCGCCTTGACCCACGCCAGTTACACGTACAAATTCTTCAGACATGATATTATTGAATCTCACCCGACTTTTGACATTTTCATACATTGAATATATAATATTAAATATTTTACCTCTTATTCTTAATTTAAGCAATTTATATCATAAAATATCCCTTATAATAGAATCAAACGCTTTAGCAAAATCAACAAAAGCACAAAACAATTTTTTTACCTGAGTTAATATAATGATTTATCAGCCCATGTAATGTGAAAATGTTATCAGTTGTGGACATATTTTTCCTAAAATCAGCTTGAGCTTCAACAAGTACCTGATGTTCCTCCGCCCAACTAACAAGTCCGTTATTTAAAATCCTAGTAAACAATTTACCCATGACGCTCAAAAGGGTGATACCTCTTTAAGTTTCTACGTTATTTACAGAGCCTTTCTTATGAATAGGTATAACTATACCCTCAGACCAAATGTCTGGAAGGCAACCAGATTTGAAAATAACATTAAAAATTAAAAATATACAGTAAATATGGCTGGAAAACATCTTTGTCATATACCAAAAATTCATTAAATAAATTATCAGGGCCACTGCTTTTACCAATCTTTAACTCTTTAACTCTCTGCAATTCGCCTATCGTAATAGGGATATTTAGTTCATCGAATAAAATTTGTAAGTCACCCTGTACATAAACATTATAGAAATCTATTTCTTCATCATTTGTAATAAAAAAGTGGGTCATCGGTTAATCTGGAACACTTAAAAAAAGCTTCAAAATCATTTATTGATATAGCAGGTATTTTTTGAGTAACACATCCCCTCAAGAGTTTCCAATATTCCTTAACATTCCGCTTACACTCCTCTAGTAGTTTATTAGTTCGGCCATCTATAAATCTCGCCCGACATTTTTTTATATGTGCCTTATAGGATGATCGCATCTCAACCAAACGTTTTCTATTTTCTTCGGATTAATTTGTTCTGTATACCCTTCGACATTTGTAAAAGTCTCTTATTTTGCTTTTACATTCACCGTCAAACCAAGATGGACTAGAAATTGAATATCTACTCTTATGAATATGTTCAGGCATTAGAAGAGTTATTTCCCTCGTTAGGACAGATAATTATCAGATTACATAAATATCTGGACGGTTTACTATCCGATACGAAAGGCAGTCTGTATTGGTGAGAGTTATTTTTTCTTGCTTCACTACATGCTGCACCATCACAGCTCAGTAAGCGCCTCTGCTATTTGGCAATTTGCACCATACAGTTTTGTATATTATCCCTACACCAACCAGCTTGGCGGACACATATGTATGTTAAGAGTCTAATACAATAGTTCCATACATTTTTCCCCTTTACTTTGTGGTGATGACTTGCTAAAGTCAGTCTAATATGAGTCAAGACTGTAATTAGAACTAAGTAAAATTCTTCGTAAATATTTGTTCACGTGCGTTATGTAAAAATGCCTGTGCTCATTGGCGCTCTTCTGTTGTCAAACTCTTCTGTTTCGGACGCGAGTAGTTTTGCATGTAGTCCGCAATCTCATAATGCCTAAATGGAAGTGATCGGTTTTGAAAAACACCGGAACGTTTGAAGTTTGAATTCACAACAGTGCTCTTTTCTTAATAAGAATAGGCTTTCTTAGAGACACTACAGCGTCCTCTTTATTAGATTGTTGTTGTTTGTTTTTATACATACGGATATTTTCGGGCTGCTTTTATTGCCTGAAATAAAAGAGTACTTCCTTATTGGGCTGTCTTTCTCACATTAGAAAAAAAATATACACAAGATAATAAAAAAAAATGGTGTACCAGGCACGTACTCTGTAAATAGAATAGTGTGCCCAACAATATTAGACTGTCTTTTGCACTTCGATGCTAGACAAAGTTATGTTATAATAGCAGAAGAGTGTACCCGTTTCGCCGCACACTGTAAAAAAAAAACAAAAAAAAAACAGCAGTGTACCCCCCCCCCCCCCCAATATAAAGTACCAATTTTATTCTTGTTAAATTTGTTTTTTAAATACTGGTATTTTCGGACTACTTTTATTTCCTGAATTAAAAGAGTACTTCCTTAATAGACTCTCTTTTTCACGTTCATGAAGAAGGTACACTATATATAATAGCAGAATGGTGTACCAGGCAAGTACGCTGTACATAGAACGGTGTGCCCGACAATATTGGACTGTCTTTCGCACCTTGATAAGAAAAAAGTTATGTTATAATAGCAGAATAGTAAACCCGTCTCTCGCAAAGTAAGAACAAACAGCAGTGTACGCAACAAAAAATCTATCTATATCGATGATAACACGCCCTCTGTCCGCTTTGGTGCATACAACGTGGGGAGTGCGGAAATGTCGAAAGGAGCAGTTTTAAAGCAACATGCATGTTCTAAAGGAAACTAACAGCAATTTGCTTCATAGAGACTGGTCTTATTTGTTTCGTGTACACACTTCAGTTAGCCAAGGATTTTATAGTGTCTTCGTAAAAACAAGGGACACTTTATAGGGTCTGCTCAAAATAGATCTGTTTAAATTTGTATTATTAATGTTAGCAGCTAAACTAAGGACGATACTTCAATGGGCACTGTTCGTTGAAAGTGTGACATCTCTGTGAGATTAGGTTTGGCGGGTAAGTGATGTACCCGTTGTTACTACCAGCAGTGGAGTTCCATCAACATTTTATAAGGGACTAGAGTTAATTTTCGTCCTTCCATAAAGTCCAGATGTACAGGTTTAATGTCCTTCCAGAAAGTACCATCCTTTTTATGTTCACTTCAACATTCCTATACCAGGGAAGTAGCCACTTTGGCTAACAACGGAGCTATCAGCATTGGAAGAAATCACCCTCGTTAAACGAGCACTTTGTTCTTTTTACTGTGGAATATTCTTTTTCACCATTTGTTGAAATAGGTGCCCATGACGTCCTAATTGCTGTTTCTGTGATTTGGTCTTGGAAACCGTTCCTTTCCATACGTTTCAACAACATTCACATACCGTATCGATGATTTGTTAGATGCTTTTTGAATGATCTGTTTTCGCTTCTGGGCATTTGCTTTGGTGAGCACTGACAAGACATCCCGATGTTTGGCTAAACGAGGAGGAATGACCTTCTTCCCTCGTTGGGAGAGACCTTTGGACGACGATGTTGTGACTGTGAACTCTTGACGGAAGACATCATGTTCAGAGGAACTGAAGTGACTCATGTCCAAGATTTCTTCTATAGTGGAATGCGTCTCCACTGGTTCTCTTTCGGTACAATTGGACGACGAGGTGTTGTCAACGGACAAAATGGTGCAAGTTCTTGTTTGGACAAATCCACTTAACTTTGTAACATTTTTCTTCTGTCGTGTACTTGTTTATTAGCGAGTGCAACCTTTTCGGTCGCAGCAGCAGCCAGAGCTTGTGTCAAGGGTACTTTATGCTTTTTTTTTTTAAAAAAAAAAACGTTGCGTTTAATGAAGAATGTTAATAATTCCTTGTAGTCATTGACGTGCTCTCAAAATAAAGCATCGTAATACTTCTTTGAGACTGGCTTCTAACACATGTGAACGCACTTGTACATTTTGTTTTCGAGACTTATGGCATACAGTGCACAAATCAATTTGGAAGAAGGATAGGATTGAAAGAAGTAATGTTGAATACTGTCAGGGAGGAAGGAAGTGAATGATGTTTTTATAGTTTTTTTTAGACAGACAAAAATATTTCTTGACACCACTGGTGAAACAAATCCGTACGAAATCTCAAATAGTCTGGGGGTTGGGTTTTAAATCGATTAGTAAATACGCATGTGGGAAATGAGTGGCAACATCATACGCATAATTCAGCCAGGGCGTTCCTACTTGCTTAACCAACACTTGGACTTAAGATTTGTCTCTAGGGCCTTTTAAGCAAAACCACATACTGAGCATTGAGACTGATGGTGCGATGCGCTTTACTTTTGAAAAACATTTCTGAGTAATGTAAATAATACCAGTGTTGTGATGATGTCCTTTGCGTGTAGATCAAAGTTAAGCTTTTCTTCATATTCTCCGAACATGTCATCGAAGATGACGAGATGCGCTTGACTAGAGTCGGACCAGATTCCATCGTCTACGCTAGGAATCCCTTCTACAAAAGAAATTGATTTCTCTTGATTTTCTTTCAGTAATGTGGAAGCCGATTTCCACTTTTTATAACACCATACAATGCGTTGCGGAGGATGATTAAACACAAATGATCAGACATTTGACAAATTCGGTTTTGCCTCACAACTTTGACAATCTGATCTTTCTTCAAGCACTTTAGGAATGAAGGAGGCAGCCATAGCTCTAGAGTTGTTTTGGAAGTTCTGTGCATCTTTGGAACTGGTACGAATATGCTGTCCACATTTTGAACAAACTTTCAATAATTCACAGGCACTTTTTGTCGTTGGAATTGTTTCATGTGATGTCGGTCGTAACACGCTTGACTCACACATGTTCGTCTGCAGGCAGAACACTGAATTCTTTTGCCGCAGGAACACAAGATGTGGACGCTAGACAACCACGACATCTATCTCTACAATAAATATGTTGATCCCGATTCATGAATCTTTTTTCACATTTGTCACGATAGTAACTGTATACGAGATATCCATTGATATCGGTAATGTCATCGAAAAATGATTTTGGTGATGATAGACGCAAATGTATTTTTCGTCTGGAAAGTGGCGTCGTCAAAACAGGAGATCTAAAAGAATGACATGAGGGTAAACTTTCAGTGTATGGCGAAGAGCTAGCACTTCTTGAATTTTCTGCATTTCATGAAGTCAACACACTGTCTCTTTCAAAATCTCTGCTTGTTCTAAAAGGGTCTCTGCTTCTTTCAGTTGTTCCATAATCTCTTCCATTCCGGTGTATCGGTTTTCTCTGCATGAGCTCTAGCCACCACGATCGCGCAGGCTAAACACACTTGATCTTGGTCGTTGTCGATCATGACGATACTTCGTTTAATAGTCGGGAGCTGAGGCACAGATAAGACTTTGCGTCGTCTGCTGCCCGAAAGAGGTGAAACGTAAGTCATATGGAGGATGGCGTTTCCATCAGTCATGTCAAACTCATCGTTCGATTGTTGAACGTGTTGAATTTTGTCCAAACTTTTGAAAGTTGGTAATTCAGCAGGTGTACAAAATTCAATCCAGACTAGAGATTTCATACTGTCGTGAGCGATAGAAAATCGCAAACAATCTTGATCTTGAGCGCGACACTGCCGTTTCAACTCATCTAACATAGAATCGAAGAAGTCGATAATCAACGCAGCCTCTTTCTATGCAGGGACATTGGACTTGAACTCTTTAAATTTGACCGTGTAAGTGCAAGCGGTATTTCTAAATTTTCTAGACGTCACATTGTAAGTAGCTTGAAGGTGAAAATAATCCTCAGGGGCTACCGAACGACTTTCTTTCTTATTTGATCTTGACTTTCTCGGTCTTGGGGAGAATTTACAGAGAGTGATTCTAAAACACAGATCTTCGAACAAAACCTGTGGAGAAACTAAAGACTACTGTTCTCGAGATTAAAATGAAGATACCTGTTATGTCTGTCAAGAGAAAGGACATTGGGCTACATAATGTCCACAATGTCAATTAAAAGGAAAAATCAGGTCCAGAGACGAAAGTAAACGATACCTGTTGTCATTGTCAAGAAAAAGGACATTGGTTTTCAGAGTGTACACAACGTCAAAGAAAAGTGGCAGAAGAGAAAAAGGAGATTTCAGAAGCGGAGAAAACAGAAGAATCGATTCCATCAAAAAAATTCAAAGCAAGACGTTCAGAAGAAGAAGAAGAAGAAGATGATGATGATGATTATGATGATGATGATGATGATGATGAAGAAGAAGAAGAAAATGTTCTTTTTTGATTTGTTTGAAATGTGCTTTGATCCTTGTTCAGGAGAATATACCAAATCATAAGTGTGTCAATGTCTTGATTTTTTTATTTTTTATTCATAAGATATAGACACATACACACATATTTTTGTGGAGTGATTTGTTTGTTTTTTGTTCTTTGTTTTTGATTTGGCAATAGTGAGTAGTATCTCTTTTCTGGGATATATGGGTGGCCCTGAAAAGGGCCATCGGGGTTTGAAGAAAAAAGGATGGTCTTTTCCACATCAGCTTCAGCTGTCTTAAACGTTTTCCACGTCCAAGTCCCATTGCTGATGAGGTGGTGGTGGTTGCTGCCGCAGCTGTCGTCTCAGTGGTTGTCGATGTCATGGAATGTTAGAATTCTTTGATTGTGAAGATATCTTTCTCTTGGATTTCATGAAAGAGGCTTCATAAATTCCGTTCAGTTGTTTATGCTCAGACAGAATGTTTCATAACACATTGTCAGTTTCTGAAGTTCTGTTTTCACTCACTTCATTTTGTTCACCGCTCATAGTTTTCGTCTCGTGTTGCTTTCTCTTGTCCTCTTCTTGTTTTTGGTACCAAAGTCTGTTTCTCTTTAACGTTGTGAAAAGGTCTCTTGCTCCTTCTTCAGTTTCTTTTTTTAAAATCGTCCTATTCTGGCAGTGATTGTAGCAATGCAGGAGAAGGAGGAGGAGGTGGTACAATCAAAACTTCACACGATGATAACAAAAAAAAAAACGCAGAAAGCCAAAGCCAAATCCAAATCATTCTCTGGAATAGAAGATACAATCGATGGAATAATACTAGACACAGCAACAATAGTAGTACTGTCACTCTGGGTATAAATATCCATTGCAAGCGCTCATCAACATAAAGTCTTCGTCTTCAATACAGCAACAAGTACTGTACTTACACTGCTCCGCATTTGTGAATCGTATAAACGCTCTAGGGTATATATATACCGAAAGTGACGTTAATGTCCTCCTACATTCTAACTGGTGGATACAACAACCCCATGGCTGAATTATGTGACACGCGTTCTGACTGGCGGAGACTTAACTTCAGTTTCGAGCAGTGGCACTATTTAGATGGTGCGTTCACCCACTGTGTCATCCGAATTCAAGTCAAACCAAAATGTGGACTAATGTAGAACCTTCCATTATTATTTCCAGCATGTTACTTAATCCTGAATACCCAATATATGTAAAGTCAACGTGGGCAATCACAGACACTGTCCTATGTATGGAAAAGAAGAGTCTACGTGGAAAGGCAAGGGTGTTTGAAGAGATTGTTGCTTTGTAAGTGTTTTTCACATTACCTTTTCTCCTTGACCCCAGACCGTCCCACCATGTTCATCTTATAAACATTTTTCACATTACCATTTCCCTTTCTCGTCATACAGGCCCATAATGTTAAACATATGGACTAACGCTAAATTCCCCTTGCCGCCATACAGGCTATTCATGTTCATCCAATGCACAAATTTTAAATTTCCCTTGCCGCCATACAAGCCCCTCATGTTAAGCCTATGGACTAATGTTAAATTGTCTTGTCGCCATAAGGACATATTTTCAAGATGGCAATCCAAATGTCAGTTCCCACTGTCGCCATTGATATCGCCATAGTTCTCTCCTATATTACTCATAATTAAACAATTTATTAACTTCTTCAGCATGAGTATTGCACTTGTTATGTATGATGTTTATATGGTGTTGTAGGTATTTTGGGAAATTGTAAATGTTTCTTCACTTTAATGTTTGCTTGGATCTTAATGTTTATCAGGAAAAACATGTTTAACTAGTGTCCTTGAATTAGGTTGTTTTGATCAATATGTTTTCTCAATTTGAAGGTCAAGGTTGATTTTTGTTTACAAGTAAAAATTCCATTAAGATAACTCGTGTTCTAGAACATTCTGTCATGTGACCAATCTTTATATATACCATGTTAGGTGGACATTTATTCAGTTTTGACATTACCATCAGTCTTGTAAAGAGCTATTACAGTTGTGAAAATTCATTCCAAATTCTAAGAGAGGAATTATTTTAAATATTCATTGGATTATAACAGTGCTCATAAACTTTTGGATTTTGGATTTTTAATTGATGATTTTGGAATTTAACTGAACTTATTCAGAGATTTTGGAATACTTCATTTTGACATCAGCACATCAAAGATTACTAGTACATCAGGACTTTGGAGACCATTAGCACATCATAACATTCAAGGACATAGCCGTGAATTCGGAACATTCTATATTTAGGACTTGTGATTAGAACAATCATTCTTATTGGATTATTAGGATTTCAAAACACATTACTGTAAGTGACTTTTTGATTTTTTCATTTTAATTATCTAGTAATAAATTGCTTGTTGATTTTTTACTTGATTTGTTGGTTTCACTTTCTTTCTGTTACATTTTTCTTAGACCATTGAGTCGTAACATAAATTGGGGGCTCGTCGTCTGGGATCTGAATTTCTTTAAAGCATATTAGAGATATTTAATTTATCCTTGAAATTCATATTGATTTTGTCTCTGAATTTTTTTTGTCTTTGGCAAAGATTTTATATAGAGAAATTTTTTTGTGTGAAACCAACAAGCATTTACTATGGCATCTAATGTTCAGAATTTCATTTCAAAACCTACCCAGGAGGGGTTAGAGTGCATGAGAAAGGATGAGTTGCTCGAGCTTGCCAGAAAATACAGTCTATCTGAGGCAAAAGTATCATTGACAAAACAGGAGATAAAGATTATTTTAATTCAGTATTTAGTAGGAAAGGGAATTTTTGAAAATAGTGCTTTAAGTTTGAAGAGAAAGCCTGTATCTGGTTCTGACAGGAAATTAAGGGAATTAGAGTTAAAGAACCAGATGGATTTAGAATTGGCAAAGCTTCAGATTCAGAGAGAGAGAGAAAAAGAAGAGAGGCAGATGGAGAGAGAGAAAGAAGAGAGGCAAATACAGATGGAGAGAGAGAAGGAAGAGAGGCAGATACAAATGCAGAAAGAAGAGAGGCAGATGGAGAGAGAGAAAGAAGAGAGGCAAATACAGATGGAGAGAGAGAAGGAAGAGAGGCAGATACAAATGCAGAAAGAAGAGAGACAAATACAAATGCAGATGCAAAGAGAAGAAAGGGAAATGCAATTTAAGTTAAGAGAATTAGAACTGGCAAACAGAGCACACTCCACTCCTTTAAACACAAGTCCAGGTTTTGATGTTACTAGATATATTAGGTTAGTACCCCCTTTTCAGGAAAAAGAAGTAGATAAATACTTTCTTCATTTCGAGAAAATAGCTGAAAACTTGAAATGGCCCAGAGAGCATTGGACTTTGTTATTACAAAGTGTACTTATTGGCAAAGCTCGTGAAGTCTACACTTCACTGTCAGTACAACAAAGCACTGATTATGATGTGGTTAAGGAGTACATCTTGAAAGCTTATGAGTTGGTACCAGAGGCATATCGACAAAGGTTTAGGAATTGTAGAAAAGAAACTGGACAAACTCATGTCGAATTTGCAAGGGATAAAGAACAACTATTTTAATAGGTGGTGCTCAGCCAAGAAAGTTGATCAAGATTATGATAACCTCCGACAGCTCGTATTACTTGAAGAGTTCAAGAGGTGCATCCATAGTGATGTCAAAACCTATCTTGACGAGCAGAATGTGGAAACTTTGGAAAATGCTGCTCGTATGGCTGATGATTATTCCTTGACTCACAAAATTTCATTTGGCAATAAGTCGTCCTCTCAGCAGTTTTCTGGTAAAAAACCATTTCAATCTCATTCGAGTACTTCCAAATTTCACAACAGCACAACTGTTAGGAATCAAACATCTGATAAGACTGATCAGAAATCCTTATCTCTTCCTACGTGCACTTAATGTAAAACGAAAGGGCACGTTATTTCTGATTGCTTCAAGTTGAAAAATAAGCAACAGAGTAAAGACAGAGCTTTTCCAAATATCTTTATTTCTACGAGGTCAAGGTCACGGTCTTGTATTGAAAGCAATACATTTGTTGGGTCAAACAAATCCCAGTCTGATTCTATTTTGGAAGCTTATGAACCATTCATGTCAGAAGGTTCTATATCACTTATTGGTGATTCTGCCAAGCCTATCCCAATTAAAATATTAAGGGACACTGGAGCTTCTCAGAGTCTTTAATTATCAGGTACTTTGCCTTTGTCTGAGGAGTCTTCTTCAAGTGAAAGTGTTCTTGTTCAGGGAGTAGAGTGCGGCTTTGTAAATGTTCCTCTCCATTGTGTAAATTTGGCATCAGACTTAGTTTCTGGACCTGTGACTGTTGGGGCAGTGACTTCTTTACCCATAGAGGGTGTTCATTTATTACTAGGCAATGACCTACCTGGAGATAAGGTTGTGGTTAATCCACTTGTAACTGACAAGCCTTGTTTGGATCAGAAAGTTGATCCTGTCCAAACTGAAATCCCTGATTTGTACCCTGCTTGTGCAGTTACTAGAGCTATGGCAAAAAGAGCTCCTGAGATTGATGTTGATCAGGATATTATTCCTTTAGCTGACACATGTATTGGTCAGTCTTTTGATGAGGTCACTTTTTCCTCAGGTATTGATCAATCAAATGGTATTGATCACAGTGATCCTCTTTTGGCAACTCATTCTCTTTGTTCTAATCAGGATGACAAACGACAATCCCTTGTCGTTGAACAGGAGCAAGATCCCGAGATATCTTGTTTGTTTCAGAGGGCTATTAGTGAAACTGAAGCCACACAAGTTCCAGTGTGTTACTTTGTGAAAAATGGGGTCCTTATGAGGAAATGGAGACCACCTGATGTACCCGCTGGTGACGAGTGGTCAGTGAGCTATCAAATTGTTGTTCCTAAGTCATATCGACAGGAAATTCTTAATTTAGCCCATGAAACTCCTTTGGCTGGTCATTTAGGAGTCCGTAAGACTTATCACAAGATCTTGAATCATTTTTATTGGCCGAAACTCAAAAGTGATGTTTCTAAATACTGCAGATCTTGTCACACTTGTCAAATGGTAGGAAAACCCAATCAGAAGATACCTAAGGCTCATCTGCAACCTATTCCTGCATTTGATGAACCATTTAGTAGAATAATGGTAGACTGTGTTGGTCCTTTACCTAAAACCAAGTCAGGCAACCAATACTTGTTGACCATCATGTGTGCATCTACAAGATTTCCAGAGGCAATTCCTCTGAGAAATATAAAAACTAAAACTATTGTGAAAGCTTTGGTGAAGTTTTTTACACTTGTTAGCCTTCCCAAATCTGTCCAGTCAGATCAAGGGTCAAATTTTATGTCTGGAATTTTCCAGCAAGTTATGCATGAACTAGGCATCCAACAGTTTAAATCTTCTGCCTATCACCCTGAAAGTCAAGGTGCTTTGGAAAGATTTCATCAAACTTTGAAGAATATGATTCGATCATATTGCTTTGATACAGAAAAGGATTGGGATGAGGGTGTTAATTTGTTGTTGTTTGCTGTTAGGGAATCAGTTCAAGAGTCGTTGGGTTTTAGTCCCTTTGAACTAGTTTTTGGTCATACTGTCCGTGGACCATTTAAATTATTGAAAGAGAAACTTCTTTCAAATGAAGATTCAAAGATTAATCTTCTTGATTATGTTTCTGATTTCAAATACAAGTTGTCAAAGGCCTGTGAAGTAGCAAGAACTAATCTTCACACTACCCAGTCAAAAATGAAATTAAGGTATGACAGAAATTCACAGGAAAGGAGTTTTAAACCTGGTGACAAAGTTCTGGCTCTCTTTCCCATACCTCAGAATCCTCTTCAGGCTAAATTGTATGGTCCTTATACCGATGAAAAGAAAGTAAATGACTTAAATGATATCATTAACACTCCTGGGAGACGGAAACAGAAACAACTTTGTCATATAAATATGTTAAAGGAATATTTTGACAGAGATAGCCCAGCTAATTATTCAGTTAATTTAGTTGTACCTGTCCCACACAGTGAAGATATCAACGATGGAATACAATCAGACTATAGTGACTCTGGTATAACCAATCTTCGGAATTCAGAAATATTGAACAACCTAGACCAGAAACTTTCACATCTACAACAACAGGAAAGAAATGAACTAAAACAGCTATTACATGACTATGAGCACTTGTTTCCTGATGTTCCAACACGAACAAGTAAAATTTATCATGACGTTGACATTGTAGATTCTGCGCCTGTGAAACAGCATCCTAATAGGATGAATCCTCTCAAACAGAACTATCTGAAGAAAGAAATTCAGTATTTACTGGAGAATGATTTCATAGAACCAAGTAAAAGTAACTGGAGTTCACCATGTATTCTTGTTCCCAAGCCAGATAATACATTCCGTATGTGTACTGACTATAGAAAAGTCAACAGCGTCACCAAAACTGATTCATTTCCAATCCCAAGAATGGACGATTGCATTGATAAAATTGGAAATGCGGAATATGTCACCAAGTTTGACCTTTTAAAAGGATTCTGGCAAATTCCACTGACGGAAAGGGCAAAAGAAATTTCAACATTTGTAACTCCAGATGGACTTTATCAATATAAAGTCATGCCGTTTGGAATGAAAAATTCGCCTGCAACGTTTCAACGTCTGATGAACATGATAACATTTGGTCTTGATAATTGTGACGCTTATATCGATGACGTCATTATCTACAACAACACCTGGGAAGATCATTTGGAAACCATTCGAAAATTCTTCGATCGACTCAGCGATGTGAATCTGACAATTAATTTGAGCAAAAGTGAGTTTTGCCATGCTTGTGTCACATTTTTAGGACATATTGTGGGACAAGGTCAAGTTAAACCTATAGAAGCTAAGGTCAAAGCTATCTCTGAATTTCAAGTTCCAATTTGTAAAAAGCAACTGATGCGATTTCTAGGTATGGCTGGATATTATCGGAAATTTTGTTCCAATTTTTCCAAAATTGCTGAACCTTTGACAAGTTTATTGAGTAAGAAAGCCAAATTTTTTTTTGGTCTGACAAGTGTCAGGAATCTTTTGACAAGTTAAAGGCCATGCTTAAGAATGCACCAGTTCTTTCTGCACCAAATTTCAGCCAATCATTTAAATTATCTGTTGATGCAAGTGATGTAGGGGTTGGTGGAGTATTGATTCAGGAAGACAAAAGTGGTGTGGATCACCCTGTGTGTTATTTTTCTAAAAAACTAAACAAGCACCAGAAAAATTATTCCACAATTGAGAAGGAATGTTTGGCTTTGATATTGGCTTTACAGCATTTTGAAGTGTATGTCACCTCAGCTCTTTCTCCAATTATTGTGTACAGTGATCACAATCCCCTTACTTTCATCAACAAAATGAAAGATAAAAATCGGAGATTGTTGAGATGGAGTTTGATATTGCAAGAATATAACATTGACATCAAACACATCAGGGGAAAAGACAATGTGATTGCAGATGCACTCTCACGTGCCTAGAAATGTAATATTGCTTGATGTAATTAAGTCCAGTATCATAAAACATGTTCTTATGTAATTTTGGTTATTGTAGTATTAGATGTATATTCAAAAGAAAGCTTTATTATATAAATCTTTCTTTTTCTTTATGAGGGGAAGTGTTATGTATGATGTTTATATGGTGTTGTAGGTATTTTGGGAAATTGTAAATGTTTCTTCACTTTGATGTTTGCTTGGATCTTAATGTTTATCAGGAAAAACATGTTTAACTAGTGTCCTTGAATTAGGTTGTTTTGATCAATATGTTTTCTCAATTTGAAGGTCAAGGTTGATTTTTGTTTACAAGTAAAAATTCCATTAAGATGACTCATGTTCTAGAACATTCTGTCATGTGACCAATCTTTATATATACCATGTTAGGTGGACATTTATTCAGTTTTGACATTACCATCAGTCTTGTAAAGAGCTATTACAGTTGTGAAAATTCATTCCAAATTCTAAGAGAGGAATTATTTTAAATATTCATTGGATTATAACAGTGCTCATAAACTTTTGGATTTTGGATTTTTAATTGATGATTTTGGAATTTAACTGAACTTATTCAGAGATTTTGGAATACTTCATTTTGACATCAGCACATCAAAGATTACTAGTACATCAGGACTTTGGAGACCATTAGCACATCATAACATTCAAGGACATAGCCGTGAATTCGGAACATTCTATATTTAGGACTTGTGATTAGAACAATCATTCTTATTGGATTATTAGGATTTCAAAACACATTACTGTAAGTGACTTTTTGATTTTTTCATTTTAATTATCTAGTAATAAATTGCTTGTTGATTTTTTACTTGATTTGTTGGTTTCACTTTCTTTCTGTTACATTTTTCTTAGACCATAGAGTCGTAACACACTGTGACACCCGTAACGTCATTGTCTCCTACGTGTACCTATATATGTATAGTATCCGTTCGATCTGAACTGCTGAACCTGAAATGGTTTATGTCAGAAACGTTTGAGAAAATAAATTTCATTGGAGATGCTAGAGAAAACGCTTTCCTGTAAACAAGTGTCTTTGACGTGGAAAACGAGAATGCCTAGATTTTGATATTTCTTGTATGCTGAAACAAGTGAAGATATATTTTTTATTAAATTCCATTCTTTAGTTCCGTGTTATTTATTTATTCAATAGTTTAATACAAGACTTACTCTAATTCCCTTTGGTGTATGGTGGAAACTCATTTATCAAAACCTCATTTATCCGAAATATCAGTTTAACCATATGCGTATCAAACACGTTTTCGTAGTTTTTGAGTAGCACATTCGTCTAATTCTTCATCGGATTTCAATTTCTTCCAAATGTTTGTGTTTTCTGAGAAAGTTTAGACAAACAACGTTCTGTTGTGCTTTTCTTTAATATTTATTGTGATTGTCAAAACCTTTTCTCACCATCTACATATTATTTTTCTTTTTATTTCTTTCTTTAATTTTTTTAGGAAATTTTCCATGATTACATTGTCACTGTACAACGGAAATTTTCATCGGAACTTATTTTTATTACAATTGCAAAGAAATGTAACACGCAAAAAGTGGTATTTGGACACAGCTAAAATAACATCTTTATTTTTAAGCGTATATATATATATATATATATATATATATATATATATATATATATATATATATACATATATATATATATATATATATATGTATATATATATATATATATTATCATCTGTATCCATGTATAAGTCGTATCAAAATGCGAACAAGGTGACTAAGATCTGTTCATCGCTTAGTGCCATGGCAGATCATGGTCTACCCTTTTCGTTCTTCAAATAATTCTGACAGGTAAGACTAGGGGTCGGCAACCTATGGCTCGCGAGCCAAATGTGGCTCAGTACGGAACAAAATATGGCTCTTTTGTCATCTTTTGTCATCTCTAAAATACACGACATTTTTTTTTATTAAAATTAATTTTAAAAAATTAAAAATGCTTAATTACTCACGTCAATTCGATCTTTTTGTCGCGTTCTTTTCTTCTCACAATATTAATCAATATGTTTAATATCAATAATGTTAAACTGTATACTGTCAGTTACAAATGGACTTTCTTATATTGGCTCTTTGTTGATCTCTTGCTCCGAATTGTGACATATATTGGCTCTTTAAATATAAACGGTTGCCGACCCCTGGGTTGGACCCTTATCTATGCGACTCATATCTGGGTCTGCGCTGTTTGCGGTTGGGTGGAACATTTGTGTTGGAATACAAGGTGAATTTTAGACACTTCAATCTCACGATCCTTGTATTTGTGTTACTAAAAGTCGTGGAAAATACTGTTCATACGCACTTTAAAGTCATGGAAAATACTGTTTATAGTCACTTCAAAGTCATGGAAAATACTGTTCACACTTTAAAGTCGTGGAAAATACTGTTCATACTCACTTTGAAGTCGTGGAATATACTATTCATACTCACTTTAAAGGCATGGCAAATACTGTTCATACTCACTTTAAAGTCGTGGAAAATACTGTTCATACTCATTTTAAAGTGGTGGAAAAAAACTCTTCATAATCACTATAAAGTCATGGAAAATACTATTCATACTCACTTTAAAGTCATGGAAAATACTGTTCATACTCACTTTAAAGTCGTGGATAAAACTATTCATAGTCACGTTTTAAAAACTCGATTACTAACTGTGGACAGTTTGAACCCAGATCTGCAGTGGCGCGATGCGCTTTTAGATAAGGGTCTTTGCGTATCGCTTAGAACCATTATATCAACGAAAACATAGACCATTGTCTACCAGTTCATTATATGTCTGCGAATCTTGGTCTTCTCTACTCTCGGTTCAGTTTTGTAATTGACGAGTATATACGGTATGTTATGCTATTCATCAATCGTTATATTTTTATGACGAGAGAGGTAGATTATATGTCAAATAATCTTTCCAAATTACAGGATTTTCAAGAAATGGCATTTGCCCGGTAGAAACTTATACTGCACAAAATCTGACAAACATGACGAAGCAACTAGGTAGACTAGCCTGAGCTCTTTCGAGACTTACGAGTTCCTTTGTCGACAAAGGGACAAGAACGTCTCGAAAGCGCTTAGACTAGTCTACGTAGCTGATTTGTCGTGTTTATATTGTAATTGAAAGCATTTAAAGACTCAAATTACTCATGTTGTAAAATAATATAATAATAGTAGTATTTTGTAGGCTGAGGACCACAATTATGAAGAAAAAGGTGACTTGATTGGCTACAACGAGATCACGATACAGGTGCATCAAAATGAACAAAACGAGCCTACCAAGTCAATCGAAAAGGTTTATGACGAGATGATGCCGATGCACGGGGGAAAAGTTGACGCGGAGAGCATCCCAAACTTTCAAAATGTGCTCTTGCACGTGCGAAGGACACAAGCATCACTTACGCCGCCCATCCCCCGTCGATGTACGACGTTCAGATAGCGGTAACTGCCAGAATATCTGTGCAAAAGAACAGTTTTTTAGCTTCCAGGATAATAACTGGAGCACTATAATTTCCTCAACCAAAAACAATTTTAAAAATGTCAACTGTGCGGGACAATATATATTGACGGTACTCTCAAGCATTTCCTCCACCTTTTGCCCAGTTTTGACCATTCATGGTTGGTATTATGATAGAGTATTACCATTTTGTTATGTGTCTTGGGTATGGCGACACAATTGGGCATTACAGACAAATTCTTCAGCTTGTGAAAGCCCAAGCCCGAGTAATTACAGGACATCGCTTTCATCCAGACAAAGTTGTTTGCGACTCTGAGTTATCCGTTATACAGTCTGTACAGACCGGTCTTAGATACGCCCGAATTTGTGGATGCTTTCTACTTTTGTCAGAGTGTATGACGCAAAGTGCAAGGAACTGGGGATTGCGCATCCCTGTGCCCGCCGTCAGAAGCTGTGCAAATGTATTTGGAATGTGTTAGACGTTGGGTACCTTCCTGTGGTTCTTGTCCGTCGAAACCTTCAGCTAATAGAAAACTCGCGTTTCACCGCCAGTCTTACACGTAGGTACTAGTTCTTCAGGATTTCATCAACTACATCTTGGGGAGTTACTTTGACGGGCAATGTCCTGCTCCCATGAGGAAGATTTTCTCTAGGAATAGTTACGCTAGAATAAGTAACTATACGGAAGGTTTTCACAACAAGTGGAACAAGTCTGTCGGACAAACACATCACTATCTTTGGCAGTTCATTAAAAAAAAATGAAGGATGGACAGAAAAGCACCGAGTTAGTCTCAGCAAGTGCTCTCAGTGGAATCACCCCTCCACTAAGGATAAAGAATTGGAAGCACTTAGATGAATTGATGAGACGTCTCTAGCGGCAGGACACCGAAGGGAATATTGCATACCGTACAAAATAGAGTTTTATTATGGGGAGATTACTATGACAACATTTCTCTGTAAACTTATCGAACAACTTCGATTTCAGAAATTACTAGTTTGGAGGGTATTTAGCATTCCGTGAAAACCTTAACGTAATTAAGTAATGGGAAAATAATATGAATAGTTTGTCACTAACCTTTTCAAACATTTTGCTTATGTTTTAAGCAAGCCATACCTACCTACCTATCTATCTATCTATCTATCTATCTATCTGTCTATCTATCTATCTATCTATCTATCTATCTATCTATCTATCTATCTATCTATCTATCTATCTATCTATCTATCAGCCCACCCGTCTCTAACTACCTCTTTATCTAACTATCGATTTAACAATGAACATACCATCTGTCTATATATCTGTCTGTCTATGTCTGTCTAACTATCTCTCTATCCATCCATATATTTACCAACCCACCTATCCCTATCTATCTCTTCTACCAAGTTACCTTCCCAACTATCTATCTATCTATCTCTTCTACCAAGTTACCTTCCCATCTATCTATCTATCTCTTCTACCAAGTTACCTTCCCAACTATCTATCTATCTCTCCATTTGCCTCATTCTAAATATTTATTTATCGACCTCTCTCATTTTATATAGACATCCATCTAACTATCTATCATCTTTTCTATCCTTCTGTGATATACTATTATGCTTTTAGTAACAGTATTACATGCTTAATAAGTCTATTAATTCACTGACATATTGACCTTTTTAAGTTTATCGAAATATAAAGAGAGAAAAGCTTGGCACACTCTGTAATCCGCAAAATTTTTCTTGCGGCTTTTTATAAGACTGAAATCCTTTTCAATCCTATGACAAATATCTTCCAACTAATGAACATTCAGAGCAATAAACCTTTGGACTATTGACCCTTAAAGTATTCGAAGTAGCAGACCTGCTAACCAATAGACCTTCATACTAATATGTTCTGACAAATTATTCGAAGTAGCAGACCTGCTAACCAATAGACCTTCATACTAATATGTTCTCACAAAAGAGCCAAAGACTCATTAAATATCGGACTAATCAAACTTCGGACCAACGGGCTTTCAGAACAAGGCATAGGAGCAGATTCTATCACCTTGACGACAATAATATTGATGGATATTGAACCACAGGTGTACAAAATATAGATATCATGTGCATTCCCCAAGCTAGTAATGAAGATAATATACACATTGCCTACACTGTACAGGTAATACTTAACCCAATTGTTCTTAAGGCTGCTCGTGCAGTATATCGGTCCTGGTCGTTTCTACCTGAGTACTCTAGAAGGTAATACACATGCATCTTTGCTATCTGAGTACTCTAGAAGGTAATACGCATGCATCGTTGCTATCTGAGTACTCTAGAAGGTAATACGCATGCATCGTTGCTATCTGAGTACTCTAGAAGGTAATACGCATGCATCGTTGCTATCTGAGTACTCTAGAAGGTAATACGCATGCATCGTTTCTATCTGAGTACTCTAGAAGGTAATACGCATGCATCGTTGCTATCTGAGTACTCTAGAAGGTAATACGCATGCATCGTTGCTATCTGAGTACTCTAGAAGGTAATACGCCTTGCATCGTTGCTATCTGAGTACTCTAGAAGGTAGTACACATGCATCGTTGCTATCTGAGTACTCTAGAAGGTAATACGCATACATCGTTTCTATCTGAGTACTCTAGAAGGTAATACGCATGCATCGTTTCTATCTGAGTACTCTAGAAGGTAGTACACATGCATCGTTGCTATCTGAGTACTCTAGAAGGTAATACGCATAAATCGTTGCTCTCTGAGTACTCTAGAAGGTAATACACATGCATCGTTGCTATCTGAGTACTGTAGAAGATAATACGCATGCATCAATATTTACATTTGTCGTAACTCTTACAGCATATCGGTCCTATTCGTTGCTATCTGAGTACTCTAGAAGGTAATACACATGCATCGTTGCCATCTGAGTACTCTAGAAGGTGATACGCATGCATCAACATTTACATTTGTCCTAACTCGAGAAAAATGTAGCTAGGTTAATTTGCTGTGATGAACTTACAATTGTGTAATTAACAGGAAGCTGGTAACTTTATAAGACCTGTTTAAAGCTAGCATGTTTTCCATCGAACTTTCTTTCTTTAAATTCTTTAAAAATACGTAAACGGTTCCTTAAAATGATGGAGATAAATCATAATGGTTTACAAGAATAACTTACTGATGTTAAAACGTCAAGGTGATAATGAACTGGAATTCAGACTATTGGGATTATATCAGTGTAATCTGACTCTCTACCAGTAATTTTACCCTCCAACTCTAAAACAAAATCTAGGCGTATACTCATTACACAAAGTGGATATGGATTTACCGCCGTCAAAACAAAAATCAGGATTGAGCAGTAAATTCCATTCAGCTCTGATTACAATAATCTTTCAAGAAGAGTCCGATTAATCGGGTCAACAAATTATCGTAATTGTTTTAAGTAATTTGACAATACGTACTGATATGTATGACAAATTTATTAAGTACCCATGCTTACACATTCTATATACAAAATATTCACCCATGTGTGTGGGCGGCCAAAAAGTGGCTGTCATACTAACATGGCTCAGTCCACAAAGGTGTATACAAGAAGGATTAGCCGGCCATAATCTGTTTGTGAAAGAATGGATATATAAAATAGGATCATTGATTAGATTATAATCTTACATATTATTTACAGCATATTGATTGAAATTCACAGTATCCAGACCAGAACAGAACAAATATTTATTTATGGCAAATCTCTCAGGCCACACAGGTGGCACATGAAAGCACCGTAAGTGCTTATCAATTTCAATGTGACATTACAAATAAATCGTGATTTACGAGTTGAAATGACGCTGTTGATCCGAATATAAGCATTACAAGTAATAGTTCAAGTACCATAATTGGAAAAAAGGAGAATGTTGGTATCAATGTTTGCATAAGTGACAATGGTACAAATTTGAAAGAGGTAAACAATACTCTCCGTACGTAATCAGGATTTAGATGGATATGATTCGCGTACTAGAATAACGGTCATGGAGTGTACAAAAAGTATTTGAAAAATGCATTGGTAATGCATAGTGTATTGGTAATGTATAGTATAAACACAAATTTATAATTAGATGAAGAATAATTTATAATATTGTTTTTTTCATTATAAAAGTTACAAATTTTGATAGATTATGAAGAACTGTCAAATTATGTGTAGAAAATAGCCTTTGCAATTTTACAATATTAGGTCTGCAGTAGTAGAAGTGCTTCAGAAGTTTTACTTTTTCATCTTGAAAAAGAGGACAAATAAATAAATAATGGTACTCTTCCTCAATATCATTTTCGTTACAGTAATTACATTTTGTTTCCTCGAGTGGTATATTTTATAAATCGACCAGTTTCAATGGGAATCCTATGATCAGAAGCCCTAAACTTTATCAGTGGCAGATATACATTTCTAGATAAATGTAGCAGGTAGTCTTAAAAATGTAGATTCTGTTTAATACCGTAATAAAAATTCCCTTTAGAAGATAAGGTTACAGAGCCATGCCACGCATAAAAATAAAGATCTTTCAGGGTTTTTGTAATCATGTGTTTTGTTCCTTGTTGATTATTTATGAATTCATAATTAAAAAGATCTGGTCTTCCGACATATATGAAAGTATTCTTAATGCATTCATTCATCGATAAGTGTATAAATCAGCATTAATAACAGACAAAGTATTTGATATATGAGTCTGGATAATTTAGTCTATTTGCCTTTAAAAATTTAAATCCAGAACACTATAATTCTAGATTTGATAATAATATATATTGGCTTCCTACCTAGCTCAGAGTAAAACATATAAATGGGTCTGCTTTTTTTAGAATATTGTAATAGTTTTTAAAATTAATTATGCAAGTTTTCAATGATTTTGATAGTTTAAAATCCCCACACCTCACAACCATAGAGTGAAATAGGTAAAATAGATGTAACTACAAATCAACAGGCAGATTCAAATTTGGAATTCGTTGATATAGTAAATACATAGCCGTTTTAAGCTTGGTCTGCGTTGTGTTTTATTGCACTATAAAATCTTTG
Source organism: Margaritifera margaritifera (assembly GCA_029931535.1). NCBI lineage: Eukaryota > Metazoa > Mollusca > Bivalvia > Unionida > Margaritiferidae > Margaritifera > Margaritifera margaritifera. The sequence goes on along the minus strand of JAQPZY010001551.1, from coordinate 988,056 downwards.
ATTCTTGGAAAAGATAACACCTAGGTATTTAAAATCACTACAAATGTCAATCACGTGCTCACCAATAGTGAATTCATATTTTACGTCGTTTCGAGTTTCAAATATCAGAAGTTTTGTTTATATTTATATAAACGAAAGTTTATATAAGTTTATATTCCATTTCCACAGCTTCGAGTATTCATAAACTATATTCAAATTATTATGGAAATATTTCTCGTTAATTCCAAAAATAATAGCATCATCAGCATAAAAAACAAGACTTTTTAAGAAAAAATGACATCATAGTGTCTGAAAATTATATGTGTATACCAGTGCAATTATTTTAAAGAAGAAAACTTTCCAAGTCATTCAAAAACATGGATAATAAATTTGGTGAGAGATTTTTGACCCTTCCTCACCCCTTTATTGCTTTGAAAGAAACTGGACTGTTCATCTGCAAAACTAACACAGGACTTAATATTTTGACACATGTTATATGTAATCATGTAAATCATCCCATTAAGATCGTTGCTTAATAACTTCATCCACAGCCCTACCCACTACACTGAGTCAAAGGCTTTGCTAAAGTCGATGTAGGCACACCAAGTTTCATTTTCTTACTTTTTAATATTTCAGAAACGGCGTGAAGGACAAAAATACGATCTATTGTTAAATAACCTAGCCTGAATCCAGTTCGATATTTCTTAGGTATCTCATGAAAAATTTAGAAAATTGTGACGTCTCTTATCACAAACAGGTGTGAAAAGTTTGCCAAAGCACTTAAAATTGTAATTTGTCTATAGGTATTGGATTGATTATGATCGGTTTTTCCTTTGTATATACATGTAGATCTATTTATTCCCGCTAGACATGCATATGGAATCAGCCCATAGTAAAAAATTAAATGTAAAATATGAAACATACAATATTATCAGTAAGTTAGATGTACATTTGATAGATTAATTTAAAACATTTTTTTTATAACAAGTTTTGTTACTTTTGGGTCAATTGATGCGTCAATGAAATTCTGACTCCGTAATGGCTGAATTGAGGATTTCACTTAACTACAATATTTATACCGTCTTCAGTGTTATCTTTTTCGTCCCCGTTAGAGATATTGTGATATCTATAAAAAAAAATCATAAAGGCCTTCAATGTGTATATTTATGTTATAATTCCTTTTCCCCAAGCTATTCATAATTTTCCAATAATCCTTGTTGTTTCTTTGTTTTTCTTTCTTTTCTTTAGCATTTTAAGTTTCGCAACCTATCTTTATGGACTTTTTCTCTTTACTTATATAACAAATTCATTTTTCGTTTGTATGATATGCTTGCATTAACACAATTCGTCATAGTTACATGTTTTGGATAGTGATTATGTATTTTTGTAGCTATATGATGTTTTGTAAGGACATTTTGGGATTTAGTTCTGAAGCAACATTTATTATTTTCATGACGCTTTTAGTTACAGTTACCCCATGCAAAACATTTTGAGGCATGTTCGCAAAAGAATCGATGAAATTGATTAATATTTATTGTTGATATGATTCCTGTTGATAGAATTTATGTTGTTCTGTGCATCCAATATCCAATGTCTGCTTTCTAACAAACAACCCCCGCAACTGCTGGGAGACCGGGGGGGGGGGGGGCAAACCCATTGGGGGCCAAAAATTGCCATCAAAAAAACTTTTTTTGGGGTGGGGAGGGGCACCAGAATTATGTTTTGCGGGGGGAGGGGCAGAATTTCTTGCTACGCCACTGATATCCGTCTAAATCAATAGTATCAAAAATTGTCAAAGTTTTGTTTCAAAAACATCAAAAGTTTCATAGGTATATATCAGTTGAGAAAAATCAGAATAAAGAATGTTACGCTTGAGGCCACACACATTTAGAGATGCACATTTTAGAGATCTGAGTCGAAGTCAGAGTCATGTGACTTTGAAGTTATAGCAGATTTCAATGACACTGTCTTGTTTTTAGCACCATCATCAACCTTTGAGCACTCCGCGCACTCCTATTATCCCAAATGAAAGGTCAATATTCAGTTTCCGGGCGTGTTAGTAGTAGACGGGAGAAATTCTCAGAGACATGATCCCAGCCCGATCCGTCGCAACAGATTGAGTGAGAATGAGGTCATTCCTTATGTCTCACTTGAGTAAATCGAGTGTCAGAGTTTCGATTGTCACCCCGCGGTCTTGTACTAAAATGCTTAGCCCTGTTTATGTATATGGCCTCGAGGTTAAGACTAAGCTTATGTCAGCCAGGAAATCATGCAGCACCTTCAAACAGTCCCCATTTACGACCTCAACAGATTTGTAGGCAAGTGTTGTAATTCTATAGGAATTAACGTAAGCCACTTCACTGCCACACGGGTTAAAAGCTCGACAATGGGAATCTTTTAACCGACATTTTTTATATTCTAGTAAACAATAACAATTGACACCAATTGAATCAGTAAAAGTGACGAAGACCAGTTATCAAAATAATAGTTATTAAAAAAAATGTAAAATCATTAACTCATATCTTCTCTATTACGAGCAATGTCTGACCCCTATCTACACAATGAAGTATTGAACTGTTTTCCACTTAGTACTGCTGAATTTATCCGCTCTTACAACAGAACGACGATAGGTTGCCTATTGAACAATACGTGTTTCTCTGGTACACATCGCAAATATAAGATTATTATATTCGCATAACATACATGAAATTGTATTATACTCGTAATATATTCAATTGTTCTGTTCACACAACAGCTATAAAATTATGAAATCATGCTGTTCATATAAGATACGAGATTAAAAATGCATGCTGTTCTTATAGCAGACATGAAAAACCAATATTGTGCTGTACACATAATAGGCTTGAAAATGCCATATAGCACTTTGATATGACCGATAATCAAGGAACGAACTCAACACACACGACTCCTTTCCAGCTGCCAGGGAATTCCGACAGACTCACTTCTACGTAGACGAAGACTGGCTTATGTCATCAAACATCGACCCATCAGACCACATTACGCTGAACTGAGTCGGACATGGTTCTCACACAGCCAATATACAACTGGTTACACAGCCAATATTTCTAGGGTCAAGCGCCCCCCCCCCCCCCAATCAGTATAGGTTATTAACTGAGTACTGAAAAATATTGGACTCTAGATCACGTGTCGCTGGATGCCCGAGCTTGCGAGGGCCCAATATTTTATAATACAGAGTCAATAACCTTTTTATTCTATACTGAAAACAAGCATATTAATCATTCTGTTATGTTAACAATTGAAACAACAACAACAACTACAACAAAACGACACAACACATTTCAGCGTTTTATTTCTCATTGTACACATCATTCAATTAGTGAATGAAACCTGAACACCGCGCAGTAATACACGCTACTTTACTTATATAGATGTGCGCGCAAACATGGGTTGATTCCCATTGAGCACTGTGAGCACTGAACGAAACTAAGGTTGCTAAAGAGGATGGAATGTTACGTAGTCAAAGAAACACAACGAAATATTTATATTAGGAAAAAAATGACGCAATACATAAAAATATTCAAGATACCATTATGAAAAGATGAGCCAGAAAAAATCAGTCTAAGATTACAGTATCATTAAGATTGTCTTCAGTGCTGCTGTCATGGTGGCGGATAAATCTGACAGTGCAGTGTGCGTCGTGATTGTTGCCAGGGTATTGTGGTCCATCGGTCTTGGATAATACTCCCACCCCCAGCCACCCCCAAAAGGGATATAGATTCGTTTTGGAGTCGCTTGTGTTTCATTAGATTCTGAGTAAAGGATAAAATAATGCCGTTCAGAGTGGATAAAAAGTAAACTGCTTACATGAAAGGAAAGTTGTTGACTGATATATTGTATCAAAAGTCAGTTTGACTCTCTCTCTCCTCTCTCTCTCTCTCTCTCTCTCTCTCTCTCTCTCTCTCTCTCTCTCTCTCTCTCTCTCTCTCTCTCGTATTAACACCAGCAACTTGCGATCACTGGCCGTCCATTTTAAATATTTGTTAAAATTTATAAATCATATTTATTTTCTATTTTTTTCCTTGCGATTTAAATCATTGGATGTATTAAAATTTTCTTTATTTAATATGTATGATAGATAGTTTTATATGGATGCAAGCTAGATCTACTGATTCTCCAACACTGGTATCAAGCAGAGAGGGTTACAGTCTTTGTCGGGATCTGGTGGCCATCAGATTTATGACATGGTCAGTGTTCCACATTTATGTCGCCATTTTTATTTAGCCGTTGCCAGAAGTAATTCATCCGATGCGGGCACGTGTTTTCCATATAAGCAAGCGTTGAATATTTATTACTGAAGTACGGTCAATACCGCTGGATATTGACCAGTAGCAACAACGTTAAAGTAATGGGACTATTTAGGAAGTATATAATAAGCTAAAATACATAACACTGACCATTAAAAGCTGGTATACGTTTAGAACGACTGTATAGAATTGCATCATACCTAAGTTCGCAAGTAAACCTATCTACAACAGAAATAAATTACACGAAATTACAAGAAGCTGGAGCCATTTCCATAATTTACTATGTACAACATCCATAATTCATACCAGCATGTCAATATCAATTCAGACAAAAAATACAACTGTAAACTGAAAATACACTAATAAATTTGACCGCATTCTGCAATATAAAATTTGACTGACAGTGGAAATCTAGGACAAATTCCAAGTCGCCTAACGAAGCAAAATAGTCTATCAAACACAGATGATACAAAGAACGATTGTCACATATCTCTACAGCTGAAAGATATATACTGTCGTGAAGGAGACAGACAAGGCATCACGCTATGTGCATATACTGAATGATTATATATATATATATATATATATATATATATATATATATATATATATATATATATATATATATATATATATATATATATATATATACATACATGAATCGAACCCACTGACGAAAAACATACAGCAACTTGCACGTGCCACAGCAAGCACTTGACTGAATAAAGCTAGCATACTGACAGATCGATAGGACCAAAACATACACAATGTGTAATGCTGTATTCGTAACTGTAACGTGGACAACATGACCCATACTATAATTGTGTTAAAATGTAATGCAATGGCAACTTGTAGCACACAATTCCGGACAAAAAGGTAGATTTATGTAAGAATATTCGCAACTTATTGGTCTGTCCTATGTATCATACTTCGAATGTATGCCGATAGCTACCATTCGGACCACTTCGGCTATTTACGAAACAAGGATTGGACGAGAAGTTGCGAATGCAGCGAATGATGTAAGAATTGATCTGTACCAAGAAATGTTGAATAAACTCAATAGACAATGAAACAGAAGTCTGATAAGTCAAGTAGACCGTATATGTATCTAACTTATTTCTGTCTGATAAGTCAAGTAGACCGTATATGTATCTAACTTATTTCTGTCTGATAAGTCAAGTAGACCGTATATGTATCTAACTTATTTCTGTCTGATAAGTCAAGTAGACCGTATATGTATCTAACTTATTTCTGTCTGATAAGTCATGTAGACCGTATATGTATCCAACTTATTTCTGTCTGATAAGTCAAGTAGACCGTATATGTATCTAACTTATTTCTGTCTGATAAGTCATGTAGACCGTATATGTATCCAACTTATTTCTGTTTATCCCTAATCGATTTCGGTGTGATTAAAAACTACCCCACATTTATAAACCGAATTTAATTTATGTATGTTAATTTTTTAAGTGGTAACATTTTTTTTTTCTTCTTCTTCTGGAAGCCACACTATTTTAATCATAAATATTTCTTTTTTTTAAATGTAAAATTAATAAATATTGTATTTACAAAACTTTGAAAGATGTCAATAACCTATAGGAAAATAATGATTTAGAAGTAAGCACGCTGGACTTGAACAGTATAAAATTAGCCTAAACTTTAACGTAATTAATGAAAACCTGTACTATTCTTTTTTCATTTAAAATGATGATATGCTACTTCATTTAGATATTCAATCATTCATTATTTATTTATTTATATATTTATTTACACAAGTGTCCTAGGTGAAAATAAATTTGATTTAAAAAAAAAGATTGCTAAGGATAATACAAATATATTGCATTACACTGATGATTTACTTACATATGCAAAAAGGCAATACAATTTTTAGACAATACAGTCATATTTTATTTCTTTTTTGACGTAAAAAGCATGCCACTTGTATCACAAAAGTCCAAGGGATTTCAATGACCAATATTTTTCATTGTGAACAATAGAAATATATTTATTTAATTATTTATTTATTTATTTATTTATTTATTTATTTAATCTACCTACAGGCTGATTGGCACACTCTGTAATCCGCAAAACTTTTCTTGCGGCTTTTTATAAGACTGAAATCTTTTTCAATCTTATGACAAATATCTTCCAACTAATGAACATTCAGAGCAATAAACCTTTGGACTGTTGACCCTTAAATTATTCGAAGTAGCAGACCTGCTAGCCAATATGTTCTCACAAAAGAGCCAAAGACTCAATAAATATCGGACTAATCAAACTTCGGACCAACGGGCTTTCAGAACAAGGCATAGGAGCAGATCTTATCACCTTGAGGACAATACTATTGATGAATATCGAACCATAAGTGTACAAAATATAGATATCATGTGCAATCCCCAAGCTAGTAATGAAGATAATATACAGATTGCCTACACTGTACAGGTAATAATCTACCCAATTGTTCTTAAGGCTGATCGATCGGTATATCGGTCCTGGTAGTTTCTATCTGAGTACTCTAGAAGGTAATACACATGCATCTTTGCTATCTGAGTACTCTAGAAGGTAATACGCATGCATCGTTGCTATCTGAGTACTCTAGAAGGTAATACACATGCATCGTTGCTATCTGAGTACTCTAGAAGGTAATACACATGCATCGTTGCTATCTGAGTACTCTAGAAGGTAATACGCATGCATCGTTGCTATCTGAGTACTCTAGAAGGTAATACACATGCATCGTTGCTATCTGAGTACTCTAGAAGGTAATACACATGCATCGTTGCTATCTGAGTACTCTAGAAGGTAATACGCATGCATCGTTGCTATCTGAGCACTCTAGAAGGTAATACGCATGCATCGTTGCTATCTGAGTACTCTAGAAGGTAATACGCATGCATCGTTGCTATCTGAGTACTCTGGAAGGTAATACGCATGCATCGTTGCTATCTGAGTACTCTAGAAGGTAATACGCATGCATCGTTTCTATCTGAGTACTCTAGAAGGTAAAGCGCATGCATCGTTGTTATTTGAGTACTCTAGAAGGTAATACGCATGCATCGTTGCTATCTGAGTACTCTAGAAGGTAATACGCATGCATCGTTTCTATCTGAGTACTCTAGAAGGTAATACGCATGCATCGTTGCTATTTGAGTACTCTAGAAGGTAATACGCATGCATCGTTTATATCTGAGTACTCTAGAAGGTAATACACATGCATCGTTGCTATCTGAGTACTCTAGAAGGTAATACGCATGCATCGTTGCTATCTGAGTACTCTAGAAGGTAAAGCGCCTGCCTCGTTGCTATCTGCGTACTCTTGCTTATAAGCCTGTAATCCTTCAAAAACGAAGGTCCCTCCAAGTCATCGGGTGCGTAGTCGACAACTACATCGGTTGACACTTTTACATAAAGGTCTCTAGTTTATGTTTCCTTTTGAAAAAGAAGATAGAAAGATGAGAAGGAAGCAGCTATGGAGAAAAGAAAGAAAGCCATTAAGAAAGTAACAAAATAAGTACAATTAAAGGTCCTATACAAAACATTTCACGTCTGCCTTGTATATAAAATGCAGAAGATTACGTGCATGGCCGCTGTGTGTGTAAAATCTGCCGCAATTTTATACGGCCTATGGTGTACACGGCCGCAATGAATACATAACCTCAGCCGTTACAACTTTTCGCCAGGGTCTGCTGAAGCCTGTTTGTAGTGTTTATATATGGAGAAGATAGTTACAATATTGCAATTGTTAGACTACGACCATTTAATAATTTTGTTGAGGGAGGGGGTTAACTTTTAGGGGAAAGAAACATTGTGATGGTTTCAAAACGCCAATGTACTGCATATTTTAAATATTTGAATGCAATACACGTGCCCAGTCCTCATCCCATGATTGATAAGATTACGAGATCCATAACATGATTCTTGTATTTTATCCACGCATGCGCAGCCCGAGTAAACATTAGGGGAAAAAGACTACCGTAAATTTGCGAAATAAATGCCGAAACAATCCTGACGATATTATTTTCTTAATCAACACTTGCCAATTAAATCTTCAATTTGTAATTATGTGAAAATTAAGCACTTGTTTAACGTTTCTAATGTTATTGTTGACGCAGCTCAGAAACTGCGCAATTAAAAATAAGACGGTTACCCACATAATACTTAAAGACTTCTTTTCCAGCGTGTAATTTTTCAGGTACTTAGTCTTCTCAAGAAACCTCATTAGCATGAGACAATATGATAGTCACTAAATATGATGATCAAGGTAGTAATTTTTCGTCTCCAGTCTATTAAAAAAAGAGTACTGTTGTGAATCAAGAAAAAATTACTCTCACCAATACAGACTGGCCTTCGTATTTAAAGTAAATAATCTAGATATTTATGAAATCTCGTAACAAAATCAGTCTTTACAATTGAAATCAGTCTTCTAAAATTTTCTTTGACTGGTACCTTGCATGTTTGTCGACAAAGTTAATTTTATCAGTGCAACAACTAATAATTATTCAGGACCAAATAACGGACATACCCTCTCGATGCGCAGTTTCTAATAATTCACACATATTGAAACATGTTTTATTATTTTAATTTTTTTTTTTAAATCAGCTCTGCGTTAAATATTTTTAAAACATGTTTTCAACAACTACATTGAGCAAATAAAACAACATCATATTAAATCGTGCTCCAGCCCTCTGGAGGTTTGAGAGAATCCAAACATTGTATAAATGTGTGAGTTTATTAAACGCGTGTTTTTGAATTACTAAATCAATGAGAAATGCAACTTCGCATCGACTTAGTGATTCAAATATCAAATTGATTGCGCTTGGTTCTATTTTGTCATTGCCCATCTTCGGCCTGTTCTGGTTTTTTTTTTTTTTTTTTTTTTGCTCTCCATGTGATTTTGTCATTTGGGGTTTGTTGCTCTAATTAGGTAGCTACTCATTGCCGTCTTTCCATGATCCTAGACGGCTAGATCATTAGCAAACAGGACAATTTCCATCCGCACCACGTGCAGTTCAAGCTTTCGAAAACTACACATTTTGATTGGATGAAATCTCACGTTTTCGACAGTGCCGACACGGACTTTTTGATACCTAACATGCCAATTATTGGAAAAAGGTGCACGCCACTGGTTACTCTGAACTTGTCTGCTCTGGCGGAAACAAATTCGAATTATCACGAATTGCGAAGCTCGCCGGTGATAATGCCTCTGTTTACATTTTCTCGGAAGACTTGAGGTTCCATTCCACAGTATCGTATTTGCACAGGAGTGAATATCTATTTTTTAAATTTTTTTTAAAAAAGGTAAATCCCGTCATTTGAACAATGGAAACATGTGTTATTTAATGGAAATATCCAGGAATGATGATGTTGGCACGAATCTGTTTTTTTTTTTTTTAAACGCATTTAGTTAGTACCAGATGCTGCGGATATCTAGCTCAATATGAATACCACTGAATTAAAATGCGAAACTATGCGCCCAGAGTGAATGCCCGTTTTTAAAAAGTACAGATGTGTATCAAATATGTGATATGAAATTAAAAAGGTGTAGTGGGTCAGATTTTCTTCAAATTTTGTATGGAGATAGGAAAATGCATGTACTTAAATGTCTGTATGAGTGTAGCTATGGGAAAATTCGTTTTGTAAGAACAGGGAAAATGAAAAAATATTGGCTATTTTTGAAGTATTTTCGCTCGTTCAGAAGCTGGATTTAAATGGGTGCGAAAAAGTTCTAACTTAAAATTACTATACAACCAAAAGACAGACAGATCGATAGTTTCATTTTCGTTTGTAAGAGATGAAAAAGGCCGCAGAATTAGGCAGTTTTCACTGCAAAGAATGAACCTCATGCAGTCGACATAAATTTTATGAAAACAGTGGAACGTAAACTGAGCAATGTCTCGGCATGAAAAACAGGTATTAGTTTTTACGCAAAAGGTAACTGTGTCGCAGCTGCAACATCTGGGTGCCAATGTATATTCACTTACTGGTATAAATGGCATTTTATTTATTATTTTTGTCCGCCTTTTCTTCAGTTAGGCAGGATGGCGGCACTAGAAATATTTAATAAGTAAATCCCAGAGAGCAAACTCAGCTTGATATTGTATAGCTTTGCAATATCCCCGTGAAGTCTTGCTGTTCTCAGTCTGCTACCGCGTTGAAGGCTTTGCAATGGATATATGTTACCTTGTTTGAAATGCTCTTGAAGTAATAAATGAACGTTTCGAAATGTTTGAGGCATTGTGACATAGCTCTTCATAAAAAAGTCTTTTCATTAAATTTGTGTCATATTACGAATGCTGCAGGGCACAGTTAGAGGAAAGAGAAAACGAGGCAGACAGAAGAAGAGATGGGAAGACAATATCAAAGAGTGGACAGGCATGGATATTTGCAAAGTCCCAAAGAGCAGTGGAGAACAGGGCGAAATGGAGAGCGATTGTCGCAAAGTCATCAGTGGCGCCCCTACGACCAGCAAGGTTACGGGAGAAATGAAATGAATTACGAATGCTGCCATCTTGACAACGTGTTTAAAAACGGTATAGAGATTCTTCAAATTTTACTCAGTAATATCCACTGGTATTACTCCAGGCATCAACGGGTTTTGAAACGGCACCCATTAGGTTCAGCTAAAAGAAAACACTCTTGTTAGGAAAGCTAATACTTGTTGTGCTACTTCACTTGATTTGGGTTGATTTCGCTCCTTGAGATTCCGACATTTTGGGTTTGTTTCAGTAATTAAGTAGCTACTCTCTAATCTTGAAAACTCCAAACCATCTACCACCCTCACATCCTTTCTAGTTTCCAAACAAATCAGCGTATGCACTGAGCTGAGACGCAGCATCACAAACAATGCAGAAAATTGCCACTGGACTGCTGCATACGGCTTTTTTTATATACCGCCTCGTATATAGTACATCTCTCGTCTGTTCGTCCTGCTTGGCACTCGCTAACGCAACTAGTAGTGCAGTTTTTGATGGATTGCTATGAAACTTTATAAATATTACTATCATTATCCAACGATGCGCATATCGACAAATCACTTTGCTACCGCAATGTTTGTTAGAGTTACAGCCCTTTTTGTCCTGTAGCTTAATGCAGTGTATGACACAATCTCTTTAGCGCAACTAGTCCTGCAGTTTTTGATGGATTTTCATGAAATTTAGTAAATGTTCTGTTCGTCACCTTAAGATGTGCATATTGACAACTCACTGTGGTGCCGCAATTGTTATTCGAAATATTGCCCTTTTTGTATTGTAGCTTAATGTAGTGTATGACACAATCTCTTTAGCGCAACTAGTCTCGCAGTTTGCTTTTCAGTTGTTAACGAATCGCTCATAAACTTGGTACATATTATGGTCATGATCAAAAGATGCATATACTAACAAGTCTGTGAACTCCCGAAATTTGTGTAAGAATTAGTGCCCTTTGGGATTTTTATCTGTGTACATTGTATGACAGAAGATTGTGAATGCAGTTACTCTTGCGATTTTTAATGGACTGCAGTGAAACTTAGTACATGTTATGGTCATCACCAGAAGATACGCATGTTGAGAAATCATTGTAGTCACACCATTTTCATAACAGCTATGAGCTTTAGTTTACTCCATTATGGGGTAGTGGTACGATGGGAAAGAGAAGGGGGTATATGTACGTGAGCAAATTGCTCACCATTCCTTTAGTTTTAATAGCGTGATTATAATAAAACTGAACATATGTGTACTGCCATACTGGTTTTGAATGACATACACTCAACTCTGATCAGTACTCCAGACAATTTATGTTTGCCAGACAACTCTCGTTGTGGACTAGTTCACTAGTTGCATCCCTGAAATATAATCTAGCTGCATTCGGCTAAAAGTAGGGCATTGAAGCCTGACACAAAGAAAGAAATTGCTGGCTGTAACTCACAATAACCAGTTAAAAAAATTAATAGTTCCTGAATGCAGAATAAACCTGCAGATATGGTATTACTCTGAAACAAATGGTTTAAATACTACCGCATACATGCTAAACGATATTTTCTACATACCCAGTAGTACAAAACTATTACAACATCAACAACAACAATAGCTATCCAACCCAACCCAACCCAACCCCAACTCCTATTTACATTGGTCTCTCTACATGCCTATCAGAAGTAGATACGCCGGTGAGTAATAAGGATTCTAACCCATAACCAGCTAACATATAACAATCAGTAACTTGTATAATTACAGTGGTTGTAAAAATATCTTAGTTATTAAGTTTACGCGTCGGGGAACAGCTATTTTAGGAGAATGGATATGGAACAAGGGCAATATATATCATGTTGGCATCAGTGGATCTTCAGTAGACCTTTCTCACAAATTCACCACTTGGTAAAGGGCCATATACAGAAATTGAAGGCTAAAATTTCAAAGGTCAGGGTAACATGTGTCAGTAGTTAAAGTTTTTGGCAGTCTTCTCTGATATTGTTATTAGACTATTAGTGCACAGAAGTGTGCTTTTCTAGAGATTTATGGTTCAAAAGATAAAAGTTCATGATGAAAGTGGTAAATTTGTGGTTATTTAATAATTTAATGTTTTAATTTAAGTTATGAAGCTTGAAAATTGATTATACACAGCATATATAGTGTATTATCGATTTTCAAGGTTCACGACTTCATGAATGCTGTAAAATATGAAGTTATATTCTTATAATTACTAACATTTATAGAAATAATAACGAATCTCAAAAAATAAATAACAGGACAATATTTTAACCATTGTTTACAAATATTGCCAAAGCACACAAAAAGGGAGCATGAATGCATAAGTAGTTCCTTTCTGGTGTTGAACTAATAACTTGAAGTTTTCTGCGTCACATGATACAATTTTAACCAATCTAAACACTTGTTACAAAGGCTTTGCAATTTTTTAAAATTATTTTGAACTAAGTATCTCTCATAACTAAGTGCATAGGTTATCTTCAGTGTATAAAGAACATCGTTATGGATGACGGCTTTAAAGGTAAAAGGTCAAGCTTGGAAAATAAATTTGGCTTTAACTAATCTCAAAAATTGTAGAAATTTTTTATTTCTTCTGTTTGAAAGGCAAAATTGTTACCATATTTTGCACGTAAGGTTACCAGATGAGGCAGAACATCCCAAGGAATTGGATGGTCACAGGGTCAAAAGTCAAGCTCAGATTTGTTTGGAGGTTGGGGATTATTCTTATCAAGGCTTCAGCAACCTTTATTGCTGGCGAATCAATAAATATAAAATAATAAATTTATGGGTTTTTTTTTTGTTTTTTTTGTTTTGTTTTTGTTTTTGTTTTTTTTTCATTGTTTTTTTAACAGAAGAGAAGTGTGGCAGATATGTATTATGAACGCCTAAGCGTTATGACTGTATACAGATGATTTTGCGTCTGCTGGGGGAATTCTAACTCTAAAACGTTATTACTTCAACCATATTTTATATTTGCGTTGAAGAGTATTCATTTGCCTCTATAATGACATTGTTTATGTCCCGAAGAGTAAATATTACAGTATAAAGCAAGTAAACACTGTCTATTTTATTACCCTCAAATTCAATTGCACTGATTAAAAAACCTTCATTCAAGGTCAGCGCATAAATATGTTTCAACTCATTCGTAATTTATATTTACATGGAATATCTGTAACCCTGATCGTCAAGTTCCAATTTACCTGTTCGGGAATAAAATATATAAGCATTGCAACAATGCTAGGCGGGTATTGTGTTCTTCTGGTATTTTCCTATGTAGTGAGTGATTTATTGTTAATACGTCTACTGCGGTAAATTGTTTAAATCACGGATATTTTTCTTTACAAAACTGGACAGAACAATTAAATGGGACAGGGCCGCGACGTAGGTCTACAAACTTATAAGGGCTGTAACCTTAAAAGATGAAAAGAATTGATACAATTGATATTATAAGTGTTTTGCTAAAGAAGTGTGTGTGTGTGTGTGTGTGTGTGTGTGTGTGTGTGTGGCGCGCTCTCAACCACTGCTTACATTTCCTTTGTGCATTTAGTGGGTTTGCTATGGCGGAGACTAACATACAGGTGTTATATACTGTCTGTGGCTATAATTTCTGTGAGACCCATTTCGTAAACGTTTCTCAACCCTTAATTCTGAATCAGATTCCAAAAGTTAGCATTCATGGAGCCAATTTATAGCAGAGTTTCAGTCCCTGATATTTTTAAATTCGCTTTCAATTTTTTTCTTCGTCTGCGCAATCTAATAATGCCACTTAGTGACTCGAAATACAATACACTCATGGTACAGATTCTATAAATAATTCTTTTACTAATTGCTTGGAAGTGCAGTTATACACGTTAATACATTGAAACGGGATTCTGGTGGTTACCCAAAGGTCTGACCCATTCTCTCCGTTATAAACTGGTGTCCGTTAATTAAAGATTTAATTATGATATTAAATTGTAGTAACAGTTGTATGAAAATCCAGATCCTTATGAGCAGCTTTGCGTCTTAATCAGGTGTCCATTAGGACATGGTTTACTGTGTTTTTGACACCTGCGACGACGCAATAATATACGCCCTTATACTTTATAAATTTTGAGCAAAGACAGCCAGGTGATAGGGCAGCAGCGCATTAGGATTTAGGAGAGACATTACTACTTTGCGTCATGAAGTCCAACGATTGAACGCTAGATTTTAATAGCTAGTGCCGAAACGGTCCCTATGATTTAGCAGCGGTTATAAAATAGGTATTATGAGTGAGTTGTATAGATGTGAGAGTCCTAGCGAGTAGTAATTTTTACACGAATCCACATGTGTACAATGACACAACAACACTAAAATAAAAAATAAAAAATCATATTGATAGTTGTAACAAGCAGTAATATTTCTAGACCAACCAGTCGTGTAGGAATACGGCAACAATACATACAATTAAAAAATAAATAAATAAAAAATAAGAAAAAAAAATCATTTTGACATTTTAGCGAGTAGTAAATGTTTAGACAACCACTCGTGCAGAGATACAAGAATACTAAAACAAAGATTAAGATGAACAAATCTCTAGCGCAGAGAGACGGCGTTGACACTTCGGGACAAGTTTTATCCATGTGCTTTGCTCAAAAGTTCTTGACACTGCTCCACGGCAACGACGGGACGAACGCAAAATAATAATTAGAAATTTCATTACTCAGCATAAAATAATGGCAGTAAGCTACATTGTATTGAATTAGACAGTTTTCAGAGGGGTGATATAAATATTTTGTGAGCTTTACATAAAAACAACAATGTATGTATTGAGAAATAATACACATTTGTTAACAAGTTTGGACGGGATAAAAGTATCGTAAAAGCTAGTTTCGGTTGAAAATAACATTCGAGAGAATACAAATTTTACTTTGTCGATAACAAACATTAAAAAGATATACTTCACTGTTTCAGAAAAGATGCAGTTTTACGGATTATATTTTGATGATAATATTATTAAACTATGCAGCAACAGCTTTGAACTTAAGATGGTTAAAACAGTAGAATACGAAGAAGGAATACATCATATATTTGACTGAGTAAATAAGCAAACTTTTCTTCGACTAAATTTACAGCACAACATGAAGCTCCCTACAAGAGTTTTACAAGGTCAATCCACAACAATTCGGTATAAACAAGCAGAGAATTTGTGGAAAATTAAGTTCTATATAAAACAGCACGTGGTTATTAAGTATATGAAGTAGCTGTTTTAGATTCGACAATAGTAATGGCAAAATCTGAAATAAATACATTTTAAATCAATTAAACATTTAAAAGGATTGAAGACACGTTGCAAATTGCTGGACTTAGACCGTCCTCCTGACGGTCTGTTGATAACACCTAAAGACAATTTATTAAGCGTAAGGTATTCACTAGATCTTTTTATTTTGTTTTAAATGACTTACAAAGAACAGTATTTCTATTTAGGATTCTTTAGTACGATCCTGAAAGTCCCGTTGCTTACATACATATTAATTGTGGAAACAAATTAAACGGGAAAAAAAAGAGTAAAATATAATGAATGGTTAATCAAAAGATCTACTTACACATTACGCAAGCAAGCGAGAAAAACATTTCCAGACCAAAAGTTTACGTATGTCACGCATATGACCAGTGGCAGGCAGATCTATAGTTGACATGATTCCAGTGAAATACCTACATTTAAAATAGATGAAACCAATCAGAATTTCGAAATACAAAACAATCTTTGCAAAGGGCTACCTTTCTAACTTTACAAAGGAAATATTTTAAATCAGGCAAGTAAATTGTGGTGATCCAGTCGTTTACAAACAGGACAATTTTAATAGAAGAGGATGCAGACGGCAAGGGATATCGCTATACGTCCAATAAGATGACATAGACAAAGTTAAACAGATATAAAAAAAACCAGATGAAAAGTAAAAATTGTTAGATGAGAAGGATATGTAGATAATGTCACAGCAGGGTAATAAATAACATCACTGAAGAAATGAAATGAGATGAAACATTAAAAAATATGAAGTCTATTCAAAATTAAATGTCAAAAAGCCGAAAAACAGATGCAATGTAAAAGATAACAATCTCTTCTATTTGATTTTGTATAAGATAAAATATAATCACAATCACATTAATGTTGATTTAATCATAAAAAAAACATTTAAACTTCTTTTAAATTTATTCAATAAAGGTATAGCAATCGTGTCCACGGAACGTGTGTTTCGTTCAATTACAAAGTCAACGATGCATTTTCCTGACCGAGCCATTTAACATGTTCAATTTTAATGCATCCATAAAACCTTTTGTCACAGATAACTACCACAAACTCAACCAAAATCAGATGATATGGGAAGAGATTTTACACAGCACGAATGAGTTAAAATCCAGTACATCTTTAACAGTGTGTAGATACAAACAATTTGAAGATACAATTTTGGCAGAACTGACAGCTGATCTCTAGTAGTAATTGAAATTAAACTTTACACATAAATGGTATAATCAAATTTTTAAAATGGAATAGAAACAACTGATAAGGGAAATGGAACAACGAAATACAAAATACCAGAGATGTAAAAATGGTATGAAATTAACGAGACTTAACTGATATCACAGTGGAGGAAATGCAATGCAAGAGAGAGACAGAGACAGAGACAGACAGTGACAGAGAAAGTGACAGAGGGAGATAAAAAAGAATTTCACTTTGTCGAAAGACAGTAAATGGAAGCTCACTGTATTTGTACAAGAAAATCCAATTTCACTTTAATATTTTAAACGTAAATATATTAGGTGAGGTCTTAATTTTTATTTTTAGACAATATGTCAACATTGAATAAAATTGATGAATTAATGGGTAATAGTTTTCAAAAACTAGCAAGCAATGTTCTTTATCCTTGTCCAATAATTCTGTTTGACTCTCCATACACAGACTTACTATAAATACTTAAAGATTAATTTCAGGTTGCAAGATCTAAACTGCCATTAGTAAGTTGAACATTATTAACTGTGAGGAGTTTATTTTAATCATCATCGAGTACAACAGGTACAAAGAGATAAATAATGCAATCAGAAAGAAAATAAACAATACAGAAAACCAAGAAAAGGAAAATGAAAAAGAAAATGATAGAAGTGTTAGAACGAAGTTCTGCTTAACAGAGGCTTTGCTGTTTTAGTGGAGCAGTGTCAGCGACACTTGGGCAAACCAAGCGACAAGGCTTGCCCCTACTGAACAACGCAGTTCCATCTTGGAGAGACTTACAATAAAAAAGGATCCAAGCTGAACAGAAAAATTTGACGTCGAGTGCCTGTGCTTTCGACATAACTCTTGGCTGTTTAAATTTCTTATATACAAATGTTTTGCACATGAGAATAGATTTTGTTGTTGGGTATGACAATATTTCTGATGAACTCAAAAACAATATCTTACTATATCAACGACAAAGGTCAGATAAGGTATGTTTTAATTCCGCATGGTTTTTGAACAATAGAAAACAGTTACGAAAGAATATACTAGAGAACTTGTTAATAATATCGGCGTGGGACTTGGTAGTATTGACGAAATAGACAAGAAGATGTAGCAAATGAGAAAAGATTTACATGATTTGGAACAAAAGTTCCCAACAGAGACAGACGCATTCAAAATTACATATATAAAACGGCTTTTGCATGAAGTGGTATAATTGATGCAGTTAAAAACAAAATAAGCGAAAACATAGAGACACTGGAAACTGAATTGAACACTAAAATGGGCATAACGATTCATGCATTAGATGTTAGATAGTTAGATAGGATCAATTGAAAAAGCAAATCGATAATAGCGAAAAGGAGGTTGAAGAGAAAACTAGATCTTTAGGGATGCATGTTGCTGTATGATTTTGGCCTTGTACCTATTCAGGAATGTCTCCTTCCCAAAGGAATAGAATTAAGTGCAGGATGAAATTTAATTGCTAAAGATAAACTTAAACTAACTACAGAAAAACAAAGAATGATAGAGTTGTCAGGCTTTTTAGGTCTGAAACTACACCGCAGACTTAGTTAAAAGTTATGGATTTAACTATCCTCCAGCACGTTTTGCTGAATACAAGTTACACACGATATAATGCTTTATGAATGTAATTCAAGCAACAAATCAGGTTTATGAACAATTTTGGACAACTTGTTGACGAATTCAGATTTTATTCTAGCGATTACAGTGACTTCTATGTTGGATTATAGTTAAACAACCAACCTAAGTTTTGCCTACACATTATAATTTAATAGCGAATATTTTTTTTTTCATAGTGTCTAAAAAAAACCAAAAAACACTTGCATGTTAACCAAAAGAGAGGAAGTGAAACAAAAACTGGTTGCATTTATCAACATGCGTTACTCTAAATTAAATTATATTTTTTTTTCATTAAACAATAAAATGGCAGTGACCGTAGTTCTCACTGGTGGATCAATAGCTAACGGTCAAAGCATTTGCAGGAAGCAGCTGTCTGCTCAATTTGTTTGAGCCACATGGAAATGAAAACAAAAGGAATTAGACATGGTAAAATAGTTGAAGACCTACTAAGAAAAGCTGCATAGTTCAATGAAAACAGAACCAGGATACCGGCATTACTTGAAAGAAAGATTAAGACGAGTTTTGGTGACTAAGTATTAAAAAACCTAGATGATTTTTTGCAGTTTATGCAGCTACTCATCCAGATGCATCTAATTATAGCAAGGCATCTAATTAATACAACAATTTCCAGCAGCCATTAAATATTTCTTTGATGAACAATAAAAGCACATAGAACTGAGTATCGCAAGTGTCAAACATTTTAATGCTGACAACTATATCCGAGCGTTTATCTACGGGTAAATGTATTTATAAGAGCACCATGATATGAGTGAAGTGGAGCGACTAATTGTGGAAAAACAATGCTTGCACAAGATCTAATAGAGGCTGAATATTAAAAAAGAATCTTTCTGATTGCATCTTTACCATCTGTCCAACAAAACTTACGATAGAAAGTGGCTATTCAACGATGAAAAAAGCGACAGTGATAAATGCTGAAGATCAATTAGATGAGAGGTTGAAATTACTGGTTGATGTATACCAAGGTACAAACACTTTGTTTATGAATGGTGACTGTGGCAATCTTGACGATTTAAAAAAAACAAAGCAGCTAACCCAACCAAAGTTGCTTTTAGTGGTAGACATTTTGAAATGTCTATTTGGGTAATTGTACAAAATGCAACTATGTAATCGAAGATTGGTTTGGTAGTGTTTTACAGAAAGGAAAAAAGAGCAATGGAAACTATCTTAGCTGAAACGAATCTCGTCACAATGATGCACAGAGATATTGTCAAGAAGATACAATAAAACAAGAGAAACAAAATTCAGATGCGTTCAGAGTTTCCATTTCATTATAGAGTACTTACGCGTCCATAAGGTAATGTGTTTACGCTGTCGACAATGATTTTTGTACATATTTGTGCTATACATCTCGTGGTTTGTAGGACGCGAGTAACTTCATCGCTTGATAAGTTTCCTTGTGACTGAATAAGCAATCTTTGTAAATTTAGAATTTCACAATATTTGGAATGAATACAATTTTGACCTTAATCCACAACACTCTTTAATGGGAACGCCATTGAACTAATCTAAGAATTGTCCAGGAACCTTCTTATTCATTTGTTTGAGCTAAATATGTTATCCTTTGGATAGTCACTGGTGTCATAGATAGTATCCTTCATGTATCTGTACAAGTTTTCTATCTTAATATAGAAACACACTAAATCAGTATCAGTTATCAACAATCTCATTCTATCACAGTATTTGTTTTTGACCAGTTGTAATAGAATTCGTACCTCAACATTTTGATAGATCTCACACAGTAAATCCATTGTAAACTGGCTTTGTTAATTCTGTTGTTTTATTAAAACAAAATTCAAACTGATTACAGCTAAATCATCGTTAATAATTGTCCTCCTGGTAAATATAAAATCTTTCTGGCATTTGAAACATTTATTTTCATATGTTTATGTTTCCACTGTTGTTCTTTTCCTGAGTTTTCAATCTGTTTACTGGCTAAAGAGCTGTTCATCAAGTCGTTCTCGAAATCAGTT
This sequence comes from Margaritifera margaritifera, assembly GCA_029931535.1. Classification (NCBI taxonomy): domain Eukaryota; kingdom Metazoa; phylum Mollusca; class Bivalvia; order Unionida; family Margaritiferidae; genus Margaritifera; species Margaritifera margaritifera. The sequence continues at coordinate 967,241 of JAQPZY010001551.1, read as the reverse complement.
TGGATATTTAAAATTCAAAATACATTCCTTATCCACTGGAGCTCTTTACTTGCCTATTAAGTGATCATGATCGCAAATTTTGTTTTCAGTTATTTCTCTCTCACAAATGTAACATATCTTTGTTAAATTAATATAGTTTTCCATCTTCCTATGTGAACAGCATATGTTTTGCATACTTAGGTCTTAATTCTTCATAAACTTGCAATTTTACTCAGTGCATATTTAAATACTTGGATACAATCTAAACCTCTGTAAACTATCGGTTTATATCTCTTTTGCATTGATTTAAGGAAGCAAAACCCTGATGGAATGTGCTTGTCTGTTTTGATTGTGCATGCTATTTCAGATTTTGCATTCTTTGTTGAATAACCGTTGAGTCAAGTTTTTGCTGGACATTCTGCTGTGTTTGTGGTTCGTACCTGTGGCACAATGATACTTTCAAAAACGCAACAAATAACATACACAGCTTTAATTTAATGTTGATAGCTTTTGAATTTTGTAACAAAATCCACTTCAGGTATTATAACTATCGAGTTATCTATGTTGTAACACAATCTTTAGTGTTCAAGCATTTTTACACAAAGATTTCTATCTGTTATGTCTGTTTATCTGTGATCACACCAAGTCTGAACATTTTATTTCAACGTAAATGTAGATTACATATCTGTAGTCATTAGGACGACCACACTGAAATATAATAAACATTTCAACATGTTTTACTCTCTCTATTTTAGTACTGTGACAGATCCGATCTAGTTTCTCTTTCAGCTTCCACTGGTACAGCAATGCTGTCTCCACCTTTGAATATTTTATACATTTGTACGGATATATCAAATTCATTTTCAGCTTTGTTTTTACTATCCACTATTATTACTGGGCATCTATCAAACCAATGGCTCTATCTATTCAAATTGTATTTGGACTGTATCTGAAAGGGGGGTGGGGGAGGGAAGTGCATAAAAGAAACATTTATTATCTGTATATTGTACGTTAATACAAGCTTTATCTTCAAATTTGGTTCAATGTCATTGGACAATTAATACAAATCTTGATACAACTGTACTCATTAGCATTTCTGTTAAATGAATCTCTAAGTCTTTAAGTGATAATTATGTATACATTTGTTTCTCATTTCTTTTTGGTACTGGGCATATCAAGTATCAAAGTGTTCATTTTGATTTTATTTATGCACAAATATTCCAAGATGTGTTTAACCATTTTGTATGTGCGTTGGATGTGAAGAGAGAAAAAATAGATTAGTTGTGTTTGCATTTGTGCGGAAAGATCACAAGAATAAAACGTATACTTGTTATCAGTGCAAGAAAAGAACACAGTGAGTAATTTAATTTACATTTATGTCAATCATTTACGATTCAGATTCATTGCCTATTTCTGCGTTATGACCAGGTAATCACTCTAAACAGGTGACCGTTATGATCAGGTAGTTTTAGTTTGTGCCTTGAATTATTTGCAATAGCTAAACAAATCACCCTTTCTATAATTTTGTATGACTCTTATTTGCAAACGAAAAGCTGGACAAAACTTTCTCACCTTTCCTATACAGTCTTACACTATGTATTAAAATACAAAAGACATACCGCTAGTATGTCGATACATGACTGATTTTCCAGTATATAGGTTTTGCTGTGGCATTTCGCAATAGTTTTCTGCGGTGGTGACGTCATTCTCCAGCCAGAAGCTTCTACCGCGTTGTAAAATATTCAATAATCTAATGCTTTTATTTTTTTCAAATATTTCAACTATATCAATCACTTTTCATCTGTCTAAATTAGTATAATTAAGCCACACAGATATCAACACTGTTGCTTATTTGACAATAGGGGCCGTTCATATATGACGTCACGCACCGAAGGGTGGGGGAGTGGTCCGACTCGTGTGACGATGTGTGACGATAGGGGGTAGTGGGTTGGAAAAATGTGACGTCACAAAAACGACACCAGCGCCATCTACCAGAGAAAATGTAAACTACGTAGCAACACAGTATAGCAGAAAAAGTGCGCAGTACGAGAGGCACTTGCGCAGTGGTGCTAAACGCTGATTGGTTGATCGATTTGCTGAGAACAAATACTCATTGCTGCTCCCACGCTGTGACAACTGTACTATCTCCCATGTGTGTTTTTCTAATAGAAAGTGAGTTCAAACCAATTTTATTTTTGAACATTTTTATTTTGGGGGGATTGGATCAAAGCCTTGTGACGTCATCTATGAGGGGATCTGAGTTTTTGTGACGAAATATGACGGGGTTGGGGGAGGTGGTAAAAATCCGCCAATAATTGCGTGATGTCATATATGGTTACCCCCATAGGTACAAAAATGTAACACAAATTTATATCATTGACAAATGTGAGAAGCACTATTCGTGTTACACCCTATCATAACTTTTACGCTTGAGAATTTATACAATTCTAAACAAATACGATCCTACTTAGTTGACAAATAAATGATAAGTAACTTAACTTTTGGCGCACTTACAAATTCAAATGTGAAAATTGAGAAGTAGCATAGAATTTGAAATAACGCGCCACTGACTTCAATGAATCGAGAAGTTCTACAGTGGACTTGTTGTGTCATTCCAAATTAAGAACTGCGCAAATCTATTTTGGTCTCGCTGCGCAAGAATTTTTTTTTAGAATGTAGAGTGGGTTGGTGTCAAAAATAATACAAGCTGGAACTGTCAATTGGAGTTTTTATTTAGAATGTAGAGTGGATTGGTGACAAAAATAATACTAGCTGGAACTGTCAATTGGAGTTTTTAGAGTGTAGAGTGGGTTGGTGTCAAAAATAATACAAGCTGGAACTGTCAATTGGAGTTTTTAGAGTGTAGAGTGGGTTGGTGTCAAACATAATACAAGCTGGAACTGTCAATTGGAGTTTTTAGAGTGTAGAGTGGGTTGGTGTCAAAAATAATACTAGCTGGAACTGTCAATTGGAGTTTTTATTTAGAATGTAGAGTGGGTTGGTGTCAAAAATAATACTAGCTGGAACTGTCAATTGGAGTTTTTATTTAGAATGTAGAGTGGGTTGGTGTCAAAAATAATACAAGCTGGAACTGTCAATTGGAGTTTTTATTTAGAATGTAGAGTGGGTTGGTGTCAAAATTAATACTAGCTGGAACTGTCAATTGGAGTTTTTATTTTTAGTTGTTGTGACTACACAAGCGGTTGGTCTAAAAAAATTACCACTCGCTATAATTTCTAGATGATTTTTATTTTTATTTTGGTGTTGTCGTATCTTTACGGGAGTGGGTTGGTGTACAAATTATTACTCGCTAGAACTGTCAGTATGAGTTTTTATTTTAGTGTTGTCGTATTCCTCTATACGACTGGGGTACTGTAAAAATTACTACTCTCTAAATGATTTTTTTTCAATTTTATTTTAGTGTCGCATAGTGGGCTGGTATACAAATTATTATTTGTTATAAATCTCGGTTTTATACTACTTCAGTGAGAAATAGGTGTGGGTGCATACAATAAATTCCATTTTAAATACTAGTAAAACATTTTAAAAGCACTTGACGAAATAGGCCAAGCATGTTCTGATTGATTGATGTATATGCAATCGGAACATCCTCGGCCTTTTCCGTCAAGCTGAGAAAGAAACCTCAAATGTAATTCGCCGCTATTGAGAACTATATTTAGAACTACTTTTGTTCACATTGCACAATATGGAAGGAGGCAAACAATAGGAACATTCTTGTCTCTTTCCGATGCGAGTCGAATAACTTCGACTCCTTTAAAGATACTCGGAGGTAATCGAAGTGAAGTTTTTGGCGGACGAACATCCGGCTAGATGTGCGAAGAACAAAGTTTTATAACATGATAGGTCATGGAAATAACACTCGATAACGTTTCAACAATCAATGAAATACCTGCACATTTAATTTTTAATGCTATTCCTGTAACTTTGTAATGAAAAGACTGAATAAATCATTCGGTTTCAATGGTCTGCAACTTTTGCTTGCATTGCTGTTAGTGATGTCGCGTCATCTGTTCATTGTGACTTTCTGAAGATATTATAACGTAATAACAACCACGTGCTTGAGGGCAGTTCAGCATGGCCATCATTTACATCCGAGGTTTTTGTAGCATGCGATTTAAAAGGCCGAGGACGTCCCAATTGTGAGGCAAAGTAACACTCGTATTATTGTCGGCCTTTTCTGTTGCAACATATGTGGTGCACTCCGATGGAGGCGAATCATCAAACCCATCAAATTTTTATGTATATTCCTACAACTACATCCGAGGTTACTTCCCGGCTTGACGGAAATTGCCGAGCAATGTTCCGATTGATGTACATGCTGTTACATATGCAGATGCCGACGCCAAAACCGATGCCAGGGTTTGTCGAATAGTTTTTTTTTTTCGTAGTTGCGCTAATAATCGGATCAAGTGGAAATCTGGTAGATTATAATGAAGGTGTTTTAATCACAAAAACTAATAGCCATTTCTAGCTAATGTATCCAATTCGTGAAACTACTACATGGCTAATGTGTATTGCCGGAGTCTGTAATATTATTTATCATGATGTTATGGATTCAAACGAGAGAGAGAGAGAGAGAGAGAGAGAGAGAGAGAGAGAGAGAGAACTGCCGATTGTGTGATAGATTTAAATACCACGAAAAGTGGTTATAATCTACTATTAACACGCAGGTTCAATCAAGAAATGCATGATTAAGTTTGTTTAAATAAAAATAACACTGGCGTTGTATAAATTATGTCAATTTTTAATACCTTAAACACCCCCTAGCACCCCCCCCCCCCTAATATTCTAAGATTGTATTGAATATAATTACTCCACCTGTGATAGAAATTTTGATTCTATTTACAAACTGTTGTTTCAATACTGGCTAAATGTTACAGCAGATTGATCACAAGAACTTGACAAGAAATCAACAAACTCTGCTGTATACATCCACATAAATCCAACAAATAATTACAGCAACAATTTTTTAAGCATTTTACATCCAGAACCGCACAAGTTTTCAGTCATAAGAATTTTAAATTTTCTAATAAATTAGGAGAGAGCACAGAAGAAATAACAAATACATGAAGTTAAGAAGAAATTTAAGAAATTATGAAATGTTCACAAAATATCCCGTTCGTCAGAATCCATAAACTCAGTGGAAAAATCCGCAGTTTGTGGAAAATTCACAGGTATGATGACCCTGTTAAAGAACAAACATTGTTGACAGTCATGCCGCAGAATTTTAGTGACCGATTTATACTGTTACACGCAAAGGGTTTCACTACTGAGTGAATCAACCAAAACCTGCATGAGGTCTATTGTTGCCCTATTTCCAAGGACCTCAAGACAACAATCGTTGTCAACTGAATGGTTCTTAAACGCGCAAATACTACAAATAATTTTCCGCTAATCACCTAATGACCACACATCACGAAACTCTAATTTCACACTTGCATTGTTTTCTTGTTTCCCTTTTGTATGACTCAACAGTAAGCCTTTCCAGACCGAAGATTGGTACTTTACTCCATGCAAGACGAAACACGACCCAAGCACCTAATACAAAGAATTATTCCTATCTCAAATTGCTAAACACTTATACATTAGAATATCTAGAGAATTCCTTATGTTAAGAAATTAGGATCCGCTTTACGAAGCTAATCCATGCTTCCATATAGTCTCGTGAATACTGTACATTATGGCGTCTGCTTCAGGACATTGGCTAATTACTCGATTTGAGAAATATCTTCCCGACACCGACTCTCCATAATAAACAAATAATCACTAAAATCTGATAAAGCTACAAACGGAAAAAGTAAATAAAAATAGCACGTACACTAGGTTTATTACAATACTTTACACCCGTGACTATTATCGTGTCGAAGTCGATAATTGATAGATGCTCTACCTTCATTGTCAATTTAAACCCCTATACATTCATAACAAATGTTTTTATGTATGTTTGTTTTTTTTGGCTTTTTTTTTTTTTTTTGGTTCCTTCTTCTTGTTCTATTTTCATTCATTTATACACCACATATTATCTATTTCCATTCACTTATACACCACAGATTTACCTATTTCCATTCATTTATACACCACAGATTATCTATTTCCATTCATTTATACACCACAGATTATCTATTTTCATTCATTTATACACCACAGACTATCTATTTTCATTCATTTATACACCACAGATTATCTATTTCCATTCATTTATACACCACAGATTATCTATTTCCATTCATTTATACGCCACAGATTATCTATTTCCATTCATTTATACACCACAGACTATCTATTTCCATTCATTTATACACCACAGAGTATCTATTTCCATTCATTTATACACCACAGATTATCTATTTCCATTCATTTATACACCACAGATTATCTATTTCCATTCATTTATACACCACAGGTTATCTATTTCCATTCATTTATACACCACAGATTATCTATTTCCATTCATTTATACACCACAGATTATCTATTTTCGATCAGTGTATTTCTGGTTAGGAACTATTAATATGATTTAATGTTTAGTGTCATCGCGACCAATCAATAGCAACGAACTCTTCTTGTAGTGGATCTAAAAATCTGTCTTTTTCCCCCCTGCAAGTTTAAAATTTGGTTGTCTTGCTTTTAAATTCGTTTATTCGGGTCAAAATTACATTAGCTCAGTCGTCATTCATACCAACATTATCTGTCTCTTATTTATGCACGTCATGTTATATTTTTGGTTTAAGAATACCCTTTTGTCGTCATCTAACTGAAGTTTCAGTAACTGAGTATATCTCCTTAAGACTACACCAACTCTGACATTTTTTTTTTTGTGTATGCTCAATTCGCCAGTATCCGATTTACTTGAGAACCCGGTGTACTATGTTATTTTCGCTTCTTGCCATCATGTTAAGTGCTGATGAAACCGTATATTTTGGAAATATTCACATGTAATAGGGTTATTTCCTTTGCTACAATGTTTGTTTTTCTAAGGTAAGAAAAACAAAGTTTGAAACCATAACTCGTCAAATCTCAAGTTGACTTGCAAACCCTAGAACCCAATGTTTACGGAAATAATTTTTTTTATATTGTCTCCAAAATCTTCCATTTTAGCAATATTTTCTCTTGACGTAAGAAAGACCATATTCATAAGTTATATTAATTAGGCAATAACATGCGTTATTGTTTTATATGGTAAACTCGTAGTAAAATGCATGGAAGCTCTTTTGTTTCAATATACAAATATCATTATATTTGTATGTGATTAATAATGGGACTTTAGTTTGCTTTGGTACCACGATGTTGAGCTGTAATTGCAATAAAAATACTTTTCATTATTTCATTCCTAAGATTATTCTTTTCGTTAAAAATGTATGCATCCTCTGCTGATAGTAAGGCACACCTAGGCCTATATATCACCATATATGTAGGCTAAACATCTCGATACACATGATATTCATGAACTCTGAGTTCTCCTCAATCGGACCACCTCGTCGCTTTTCTACAAAATTCCAAACCGCTCCCTTCACTCAAAACACCACTCCCACCACAAGTTGAAATAAGCCAGTTTCTTGAAGACGCCTGCTCTTGGTTTTACCTAATTTTTCAAGAAATTCTATTTTTTTTAAAGCGGAAAATATAGAAATTTAAAGACTTTAGGCAGCAACTCTAGCACTGTTTTTGTTTCACTTTTCATCATTTTTTTCCAAACTTCAATAACAAAACTGACTGAAATGACAACTCAAAACGAGGCTGACCCTGTAGTCAAATGGTCTGTGCTGGCAGTGGCATTGTTCAACTACGTCACTGGAGAGCAGTTTGCAAAATTGCATTTCGGAAATACTTCAATGAAATGATACAGAGTAAATAGGGGGAAAGCGCCAGAAAATGACGAAGAACTCAGTCACACGCTTAAGTTCGCTAGGCAAAATTATATTAATAAAATTATGTCAAAGTTAATAGACGAATTTGGAAATTAATACACAGATCCAAAATATATTATAGAACAAGAAGAAAATATTATAATAAATTATATGATGAAACTAGTGTTTCAAAGGAAAGAGAATTCGAAGATGAATTAGGTCCAAATGGCTGTAAGCTTATTAATAATTTGTCACAAAGTTTGAAAGGTGAAATTACTTATCAAGAAATATCAAAGATAGTTAAAGATATGCATAATGATAAAAGTCCAGGTCTGGATGGATTTACTGTAGAGCTTTAAAAAAAAAGAATTGAAAGATGTGGTGGTATTTATATTAAGATCCATAAATTATGGATCTACATCGGATTCATTATCAATTACTCGAAAACAAGGTATCATGATATACATACCAAACCAAATAAAAATATATACATGTTCAGGAATTGACGACCAATATCATTATAGATTGTCTTTTACAAAATAGTTCCACACTATATAGCAAATAGAATAACGAGTGTTTTGGATGATTTAATACATGAAGATCAAAAGGAATTTATTTCTGGTAGATTTATTGGGGAAAATATTAGAATAATATGTGATATTTTATTTGAAACAAGAAAGCAATATAACCCTGGTCTAATTTTGTTCAAAGATTTCAAACGTCATTTGATAACATTTCCTGGAAACTGATACAACTTTTAGATACTTTAATTTTTGGGTTTTAAAATGGATAAAACTATATTATAAGGGAGTTAATCCCTATATTATATGGGAGTTAATCCCTATATATTGCAAAATGGATATATGTCAGACTTGTTTTTAAGTAAAACGAGGTTGTAGACAGGAGATCCAATTTCTTCATTCATATTTATTTTGTGTGTTGAGGTTCTTGGGAAAATGATAACAAACAATAAAACAATCAAAGGAATTACTATTATTAATACTGAAATTGTGTTATGAGTTTAATTAGAAATGAATTAAGGACCTTGCAAAATTTTAGGCGTAATTTTTTCAAGTCTTTAATATTTGGTATTTAAGTTCACATGAGATAATGAAGAATATAGAAGCAACTCTTAATAATTGGCATAGGATAAATATTACTCTGTATGGAAAAATTGCTGTAATTAAATCCATAGTTTTATCTAAATAATGGATACACCTATGTCAATCTTTGACTGATCCACCGCAATTTCTCACAGAAAAACTGCAACAATTGTGTGGGTTTTTTTTGTTGTTTTTTTAAATCAGGGTCATATCGTATTAAAAAAAAACTGGTGATTTATCAAGAATATAATATGGTTCAGAAAAGCCATTAAACATAAATAAATGGATAGCTTTATCGTGTGTTGATTTTAAGAAAACATTTACTTTTTGATTACATATTAATCACTTATTGCTTCAAACTCTTACCAACAAGTTCTGGAAACATGTACTAGAAGCCTGGCAAGAATTTACTAAGAAGTTGAAAACTGACACAGTTGAAACGGTTTATTTTCACCAATATAAATATTATGCTATAATTAAAATATGTTAGTATCACAAAAGTCTTGTATAAAAGATTGGCATTAAAAGGGCATTCATGCTATTATCGGTATAGTTGCACGTGATGGTTCCTTCTTCTCTTATATTGAATTAAATATGTGTGAATTGAAATTCAGTGCAGTAGCAAGAAATTCTGTCCTCTTCCTCCCCCCCCCCGTAAAACTTAATTCCAGGGGCCCGTCCCAATACAATTTCAGATGTTTGATGAAAATTTTGCCCCCCCCCCCCCCCTTCCCGCCATCCCACCCCTGGGACATTTATTGGGGTAGCTTGGGCGGCTGCTACACCGCTGAAGTGAAAATAACATTTTAAGATTTATTACAGTGCTAAGGAAAATTCCTCAAAATTCCAAAGATTTAATTGGAATATAAAGATGACAATTCAAAAATATAAGAATCATTTTATGGTAATGTTATAATGTATATCTATCATAAATTTTGATGAATAAGAGAAGATGCAGAATTTTGTATGATATCATTACTGAAAAAGAAGAAGAAGAAAAAAAACCCCACAAAAATCATGAGTCTACACGAGAAATGGCATAGGGAGTTTGATATTGTACATTCCGATAAAATAAATAATTATTTTTCTCTACTTGTTCACATTCAGTTTAAAGTGCTGCATTCAATTTTGTGTAAAAATTCATTTTTAACATAAAAGGCAAAATACTAGATAATGATAAATGTAGTTCTTGTGAATTGGAGAAGGAGTCAATTGTACATTTATTATTTGAATGTAGAAAAGTAAATCATTATGGATTAAGTCAGGGCAGTGGTTGAAAGATAATTTTAATATTAATATGAAATTTGACAAAACTATAATATTTGGAACTGATATTCGAAACGTTATTTACTTTCTTACTGTTATAACAAAACATTTTATCTATAAATCAATTTTTTGAAATCACCTTTAAGTTTTGAAGTTTGGAACTTTCAGTAGATATTTTAAAGTTGAGAAATATATTTCAGTGGTAAAACAGTCCTGTAAATAAAATTTGTACAAATGGTCAAACATGTATACATATATTGATAAATAGTTTAAAAGACTCTTATTGATCTAAGCTTCACATATTGTATCTCTTTCTGCTTGTAAAACAAAGTACCCAAAGGACTTTGATTTCATTAAGGAACTTGTCATATCACAATTACTATTTGTTTAGCAATTAACACACACACACACACACACACACACACACACACACACACACACACACACACACACACACACACACGCACTGACATACAGGATTACCTGCATCTAACAACTTTACACATATTGTAATGTTTCTGCTCTTTTTATGTATTTGAATGTGTCAGTTTGTATGTCTGCTTTATAAGTATTTGTATGTGTCAGTTTGTATGTCTCCTTTTTATGTATTTGTGTGTGTCAGATTGTATGTCTCCTTTTATGTATTTGTGTGTGTCAGCTTGTATGTCTCCTTTTTATGTATTTGTGTGTGTCAGTTTGTATGACTCCTTTTTATGTATTTGTATGTGTCAGTTTGTATGTCTCCTTTTTATTTATGTGTGTGTGTCAGTTTGCATGTCTCCTTTTCATGCAAAATGTTTCTCTTTATCTTTATTCTGAAATATAAAACCAATTAAAAAGTTTGCTAGGCAAAACAGAACGTTGTCATAAGCATTATGATATCTTTATGGAATTATTTGCACAAGTCAAGTTCAGTAAAAGAATGTTTTCTAGTGAATTCATGCTTGAAAAAAGAAAATTTGGCGATCCAGCAATACGTCATATTAGTCAAGTCGCCTTAATGAACGCTATGATGGTGTGTGATATGACCGTGACGTTATTTGGTAAACAAGGTACATGTGTTGCAATGGCGGCTACAGTATTATTTCCGAGGTTTTTTTCCGCTCATTGGCGGAAAGGCCTGAGCGTGTTTTGATTTAAGTTCTTCTATACATGGAGGGTGGTTGACTTTCACATCCGTTCGCTGGGTTAAAATTTAAATCCAGGATCTCCATTTCATTAGTACTCAAGAAAAAAAGAAAAAAAAAAGAAAAAAAACCCAACATATTTAAGTCATAAAGTCAATAAAGTATTTATTGTCTACACCTCTCACAGATTAAGACGTAAGCGCTTAAATTTTAGGAACAGCGGGTACTGGCGAACAACGCCTATAGTTTTTAATTATTTCCAGAAAACTATTCCCAACAGACAGTCATCGTACCGGTATTATTAATAAAACATCGTCAGCTATTGTCCTACAAAGATTTTTTTTTTTTGAGAAATAATATAATTTCGAAAATAGGACGCAACACAAATTGCTCCAAGAAATATTAATACTATAAATGTATAGACTGACAACCTTGTTTGATCTGAGTAAAGAAAATATAATAGAATAATAGAAGAGGCATATGGGTAATTTGTTTTCAGGCTGCCTGCATTCACGTATTTCTGCCGTATTTTATGGATATTTTCACATACGTACGGACATGCTGCCGAATATTTTTGAAGAACTGATTCTTTGCTAGACTTGTAAATTTCTGATAGAATATATAAGCATTCGATTATATATATATATATATATATATATATATATATATATATATATATATATATATTGAGAGAGAGAGAGAGAGAGAGAGAGAGAGAGAGAGAGAGAGAGAGAGAGAGAGAGAGACTCTTCGAAAATGACACAAACCCCAATTTTGGTATACATACACTAAATTGTACTCCGCTTTAATTGTTGTTTGTTTTTTGGGGGGTCAAAAAATTAACATTAGTAATAAAAGTACTGATTTTCATCCAAATCTGCCCGCCAGCAAACAAACTGAATATTTTATCAAAGATATCTTGCCATGTTATGAAGAATTATTATCACATAATACGGACACGATTATATCAGATTTATGGGTACCAATATTTGTCTAAATTTTAGCGTCATAGCGCAGTTTTGAGACCATTAAGGGATTACCCAGTCAATGTGACCTATATATATATTCATGCACTACATGGAACACCTTAGTTAGACCACAGCAAGACCCAACGTGTACAATTTTGACCCCGTTATCTTATCATGATTTCCAGGAGGCCACACCTCCGCGACAATGGTTGACCGCTGTAACAGTGCGTCGGCGTTCTTGATAACACAATCTTTCTTTTCATGTTGAGATCATGTATTACATGTCTGCGTATTTGTAATGACTTTTTACGTACTTGATCTTAGAAATCATAATAACAAATTACTAGTTTCATTTCCTCAAGTATCGAGAATTTAATTGAAAAAAAAAAAGATTTTGAAACGTCAGCTAAATTATGTTTTTCTTTTGTAATAAAGTCATAGTACTTTCTGAAATTATATCTTTCCAGTGCTGTAAGGTTCACGTAAAATCGATCTCTCCAAATAGACATTAAATGAGTGAAACAATGCAATATTTTACAGAATTAACTATTTGAAGATTGTATTCAAATATTTTCAAAGAGTATACATGATTATCCGCCTTTGTGAAGATCAACTTGGGATGATTGTACATTTTCAAACTCTAAGATCCTTGTTTTACGTTTTTGTTATATTTGATCAGTCAGCCTTCAAATTATGTTGGAATGTTTCCTGGCCAACGGAGGCAAAGAGAAGGCTGAATATTACCAGAGGAAAAAAAAAAAAAAAAAAAAAAAAAAAAACAAACTCATGTACTTATAGCCATGTGCCAGGCTCATTCATCATGCATTGTGCACACCCAAAGGAATTCAGCATCAGTGGCGTACTAAGGGTAAAAGGGTAAATGGCGCCCGGGGCGATGATGATGGCCCAAAGGGCCAGAATACGAGGATAGAATTGCTATCAGCTGTTTTGGCGCCCCAAGACCTCTGGCGCCCGGGGCAACAACCCCGTCCGCCCCCCCCCCCCCCGCCCCTGTTAGTACGCTACAGTTCAGCATATTTATGGAAAGTCGCTGGCCCAGATTTAAGATAAAATCCAGTAGATCATTGTTATCATACTCATAACCTGCCTTGGTATAATTGTACCATTTACATGACGTACAATCGGAAGCGTGATGAAATCTTTAATAGAACATCCGTTCGCAGTGTAGATCACGTGACCCGTTTTGTTATCAGCTGCTGTCGACTATATAGTTGGCCATTCCGTCAGCATAGTTAGCAAGCCGCAATTATTTTTCGAACACCTTTCGAGCGGTTTGTGCAGCATAAGAAAAATGAAGAACTTTATTTGTTTCGTATTGCTAGTAACAGTGGTGTCTTCTGCAAACATCAAAAGACAGATTCAAGGTAACTTATCCCTTCTAATCTGCAATTAATGTTATTAGAAGTACTTAACAGTCATTGTTTTTCTTCTCGAAATCTATCGCCGACTCAGAAACTATTAAATTAAATAAGAAGTCATCTGATCCCCTACGAGAAATTAGGACGCTATTTGAAAACTCATTATTAAAAATTACCGTAGGACCCAAAAGAATTGTTAAAACTCCTATGCTTTACTTTTACGTTACACGATATGATGCGGTAATAAACTTTCTTTCAAGAGATTGGCATATTGTTGCTCACACATAATGTATTTTGCAGAATTGTAATGAATTACACGTGCCATTCGAAGCATGACCATTGAAGATTAAAAATGTAAAGTTTTTATTTCCATTTTCAGCAGAATCTTCTTTATGCATCCTCAAATACTAGCAATTTTCGGGAAATCAGGTGCAAAATATATAGAATGCTGAATCGGCCATCCCCGGATAGGTCTTTTTAAAATTATATCTTTTTGGATTAAACGTAGTAGCTTCTGCCTTTGTTAAATGAGATATTTACGACTCCAGGAGAGACTTGCAGCATGCTTGTTAAGTACAACGTGCTTCAAGCAGCAGATTTCACAACACGTATGTAAAAAAAAAAAAAAAAAAATGAAGAGTCTGCATGTATTGATGCTGATTGCTCTGATAAAAAAAAATTCACTCTACATAGAACATACCGTCTACGCCAAAGAATGAATTTGACTAAAATGAACAGAACCAGTACACATGCCCAGGCGTCACTCTATTAGGAGGCATCTGTCAATGCAATCTATTTGTTGAAGCTAGTTTGGTATGCAGACCATAACGTCTGAGAGCACTGTCGCTTCAAAAGAATGTAGTGCACTGTCTTCTGTATTTATTTTATACTACTTTAATCAGATTTCAAAATACCTCCTTTGGAAGAAAATGAGGACTTCTACGAGATAAAAACAGTGATGTTATTTTAAATGTGAATGCAAAATCATAATACCATAATTTTTTTAAACTTAGCATATAAACTATTATTATTATTATTATTATTATTATTTTTTTTTTTTTTATTATTATTATTAAGGTTGCGTGTATGAGGGAAGGACTTACCAACAAGGAGAAACCTGGCAGAAGACCTGTGAACTGCACTGTGTGTGTCAAGATGCAAGTAATGGACGATACCAATGTAACAGCATGTGAGTACCTACTTGTAAATTTTTCTGTTTCTCTTTTTTCTGTTTTCTTTTTCTTGTTTTAAATATGCATTACTCAAAGGGTAAACAAAACTGCTTTTCTCTGCTAAATTTGAAATTCATCCCTTTGTGTGGTTTATGTGCTAGTTTTCTTATATTTGCCTACCTCAAGCATCTCCATAAGTCTGATTATAAAGACTGACAGCGATTAAAAATCAGGATTATGATTTTGCTCTATTTCAGGATGACTTTCTCTTGTGTGTCATATTATCATTCAGTGCATGAGACTGAATCGAACTTTGCCTATCGCGTTCATGTATATATATATATATATATATATATATATATATATATATATATATATATATATATATATATTCTACTGCATTCTATCTGTTTTGTTATCTATTGATAGCTCAAAAGATAACCACACACGCAAGTTGTACGGTGTGTACATTGCTATTAATTGGAAGAGTAATCCTTCTCGAAACTGTAAATTAAAAATTGCAATATAACATGTTCTATTAAAATTGCAATATAACATGTTCTATTTAAAATTGCAATATAACATGTTCTATTAAAATTGCAATATAACATGTTCTATTAAAATTGCAATATAACATGTTCTATTTAAAATTGCAATATAACATGTTCTATTTAAAATTGCAATATAACATGTTCTATTAAAATTGCAATATAACATGTTCTATTAAAATTGCAATATAACATGTTCTATTAAAATTGCAATATAACATGTTCTATTCGGTAGAGCAAGGCTTATAAACCTTGCCTATTTGTCCAATAAAAAAAATGGCGCCATAAAGGCCACAGGCTTATTAACAGCAACTTTTATTACCCAAAGAAGAGAGAGCTTGGAGCATACAACCGTACCAATACAATAGCAGTATTGGCGTCAATTGAAATATAAGGTAAAATAGTATATCTTCATCTCATGTGAGTCTTTGCAATCATAATTACACAAATCGACTATTTCGATCCTAATCACACACACACACACACACACACACACATGTTAATCTCATCATGATTCCTATATGTTTGCTGGTGTAACTATAAGAAAATTATGGAATAATCGATCAGGTAAATTAATAGTAAGTAGTAAGGAATCTGTATCAGCGTCGTCCAGTAGGTACCAGAAACTGAACTAAGTGTGTATTACCAATGGGTGCATACTACAGGTTGAAGACTGTCTCTTAAATTGACTTAAAATTCATTTAGTCGATTTACTACATGAAGATGATATGATAGAAATCATGTAGTCTTAAATAAAAATGAAATATTTTTATATGTTGTGACAGAAAACTTTTTTTAATCGTGGCATCTCAGTTTAATCCCCATTAAATAAGTAAAGAAATACATTTTGGCAAAAGAAGATCTAACATATTTATTTGACAACATTTTAAAATAATTAGCCTAATATTCCACGCTGTTGTACGCACTCACAGCTGTTGAATATCTCATAGACTTTGATAAGCCATTGTCTGCATGCAGCATATTTGCAATGCCAATCCCACTGTAGGTTTGTTTCTGACACTTATCAGTTTGGTACATGTCGTTCCAGTACTAAACCTTGTACATCTGAATTTCCAGTTAGATATTTATCGAGTTTCTTTTGGTGCATTTCCAATGCGTCTGATTTTATCAGCCAATCCTGCTCGAGGTTATTGTCCGCGTTTCTAGTTCTAATGTCTTGTGTTATTTAAACGTTGTGATCCGGAATTAAATTAGCTCTACATTGTCATCCGCACTAAGCTTTACCAAGCAAACCATATCCATATTTATTGCTTCAACAAACTCCGTCCCCATTGTTTGATTTGTTCTATTTTGAACAAGTTGAAGGAATTATCAATGTCTGAACACGGATATAAATGGTTGAACTAATGATTCCGTTTTTAAAATTTGTACCCATTGAAATGTATTTTCAGTTTCATTTTTCGTTTGTCTTTCATCTTTTGACCCAACTGCAGACACTGTGGATTGCGCTACATGCCGTCCCTTGTACCCGCAGTTGCAATTCTACAATATTTTCCAAATGAATTTCTGACACCGACATCGGCTGATCTTGCCTCATACTATACAGTTGAAGCTCTACATCGTTTTAGTTTCGGATCAAAAGCCAGTTCAAAGTAAAGCTGACTGAGTTTGACAGTATTTTTAAATTTCATACAAGTGCTCAAGACCAACACATCAGAACAAGAGGAACTGAGATCAATTTCATGACTTACGAAGGCCGAAAAAGTAAAACCTTGGAGGATCCCTATAACGTATGTTAGAAATTGGGCGGATAGTTTGTTAGAAAATCTCAGTAATTTTTGTAATTTTTCAGTAACATCGGGAGTATTTAATGTCAAACTACAATCATTTGTGCATATTAAAAGGATAAAGCGTGGTCAAAATTTGTCAAAGAGTTAGTGCTTTTTTAAATAACTGTATCTATATTTCTTGCGGTTCAGGACAGTTTGTACTGATTTGGAAAGCCTTACTTGTAGAGCTCTCTATGTCAGATTTTGTAACGCTTTTCTTGTTTGTTTGTTTTGTGAAGACAATACATGTTTAAGGTAGATTTTGTGAAGGCAGCTGCATTTAAAAGTGGATTGGCATAATCTGTATAAATATATAAGGCCAAGATTACAAAATATTCTCCATTTAATTTGGTCAAACCATTATTAAGAAGTTAAAACTAACAATTATTAACAATGGACAACTCACAAGCCACGAAGCTTGAGTCACCGCACTTAACCAAGAAAGGGTTCTATTTTAAGCTTACAGGCAGGTGAGATAACAACACATAGGATACATTCTATTTTGAAAGAGATGGTTTCCCAACATTCATATTTTTCCTTTCTTCATTGAAAGTGAAGAAAAAAGCTTGAATGCAGACTTTTTTTGCAGTTTGGTATATAGTTATGGGACTAGAAGGTGGAAGATGGAGGCTTGATGTTTCTTGTTAAAACTCGTCTTGTGCACTGAAATTTACACAGACTCTCAAATTGAATTGGGACAATACAAGATTGAAAATTTACATATAGTACAAAAATCATAAATATTTGTTCTCAGTTTCGTCTTCTATAGTTTACACCACAGCTTCATCTAACATTGGTGACTAAAACCTCTTTATTTAAACACACGAATTATTTGTAACGCAATATTTGTTACGGTCCTATACGTTTCCCACTTCGTGACTGACTTCTCCGTTAGTCAGTCGGAATATCCTCGACCATTACCGTCGCATGCCAGAAAAGAAAACCTCAGACATCAATAGTGGCCATTTTGAGCTACAGTCAAGTCCGTGGTTGTTATTACGTCATAATAACGTCATTGACTTCACAACGACTTGATGACGTTTCACAATAAATAGCAACGTAAGCGATATTTTTAGGCTATTGAAACTGATTGATTTTTTTCTCCAATTTTTTTAAATGAAAAATTAACAAGAATAACATCCAATTTTAAAACTACAGATATTTCATTCATAGCTAAAACGTCGTCAAGTGTTGGGAGCGTTGTTGCTCAATGTTTAGCGTACCGAACTTGTGACCGGAAGTGTTCTAATCCAAGGATCGGATGAGCTTGATTCGGCTACTGTGGTGCGTCCTTGATTAAGTCACTTCACTTCAGTTTCCTCAGCACTAATAACCTACACGTGTTGCTGTGCTGTAAAACACCAAACCAAACCAAACCAAACCAAACCAGATCGTCAAGTGTTATCACACTTTGACAGCTAGCTAGACTGATGGATAGCTAGCGGATTGTATTGATAAACACACCGTGATAACCAGCTTGACTGATGGATAGATAGCTGGTTATATTGACAACCACACTTTGACAGCTAGCTAGATTGATCGATAACTAGCTGGTTATATTGACAATTACACTTTGACAACTAGCTAGATTAATGGATAGACAAATCGTCAAAATAAGACCGAACAATCCAAATGAGCTGTTCTTTGTTTTGATACTAGTATGTTTCGATTTGCATTACTTGCAAGCTAACCTCAGTAAGCCACTTAAATTCATGACTGCATGTCTTTTATCTACGGTTACAGGGTTCTACTGTCACAATTTAACTTTTCCAAACCTTTCAACCTACCTCTCTTGGAGTGCGTTTGAATTTGCAACCCATGTTATTTGTGTGACACTTGTTGCTAACCAAACTCCTAGAGCCAACACAAAGAACTGGACACCGGTATTGTGCATATTCCTTACTGACTAGATAGAAACAGTGTTTTAGGATGGCGACTTTTGGAGTAAATACACACTTGGCTGTCGTCATTTTCAAAATGTATTCTTATGGAAATTTAAATCACAAAAGTGTGTCGAATAATATGTTGCAGTTTTCAATCGATCTAGCGTTTGGCGAAATTAACTGAAATAAATAACGAGCTATGGACGCAGCCATGATATAATATTCATAGCTTCTTTTCTTGCAGCTTAATTTGCTTTGCCAAATCATACTATGTTTGCTCTAGATATGAATATGACTATGATTGATCTAGATTATACTGATATACCTTAATAAGTAATGCACTGGACTTCTGATACACAAAATTAGTAAGAACGTATATATCGGTATATATCAAATAAAAAACTTTCAACTACATGTATGCTCTTGGAGAAAAGAAAAAGAAAAAAAAAGCCCAGATAACAACAACAGCTGTTACAGGTAGTTGTTATTGGTCAACAACATTTAGCTTAAGTAGCACATTATTTGTTATGACCTACTTTAAGAGGATTTTTTCAGTGTGAACTAAGTTTTTCCATCCGACAGATCCTTGGATCTGAAAATAAATGTAGTGCAGTCGCTCTTGTGACACGAGAACACACCATATCTTTAACAAGTTACATAATGTTCTGGTCAATGTGATTTGGTTTGCTTTTGTGTTTTACGACACAGCAACACAAGTATGTTATTTAGTACCGAAGCAACTAGAATAAATTACCTTGCCAAAGAACACACTACGGTAGCTGATCCGGGTTGATAAAAAAATAATATTTGGAGCCGCAGTCTTTCGGACGCGAGTCCGGCACGCTAACCACTGAACAATTGAGGCACTGGTCAGGATGATAAATTACATGATAAATTAAGGAGTTATGTTACGGACTGTTGGTGATCAACGAAAACAACAATAATAATAATAATATTAAATAATAATAATAATAATAACAATAAAAACAACGACGATTACGAGACAAATTATGACAGTAACGGAAACGACAAAACGTCAGTAATGGTTTTGTTATTGTCGTTGTCGACTTTGTTGTTGTTATTGTTAATGATGATGACTATGACGAAGACGATAATGATGCCGAACACAATAGCAACTACTATGACGAAAACATTTTTAGGTGCTATTTAGTTGCTCCTGAAACTACTGAACTGCAATAAATAAAACCTTTACATTAGCACATTCTGAATATTGAAGGGCTGTAACAAAATTGATCTTTTAAGATAAGATAATGCTTAAGCGACATTCTAGTATTCTAACAATTTCATCCAGTTTTCAATTCTTATATGAAGAAAATGGTTGATTGAAAGTGTGTGCGTGTGTGCGTGTGTGTGTGTGTGTGTGTGAGAGAGAGAGAGAGAGAGAGAGAGAGAGAGAGAGAGAGAGAGAGAGAGAGAGAGAGAGAGAGAGAGAGAGAATTGGTTCTGTGGGTACAGCGCCATTTTTAAGTACTTGATAGGCTACACATATTTGGTGCAGGAAGAACCCAGGAAAAGTCCGGGTAGAACCACCGACTCACGCGAAGATACTGGCAAGCTTTCTCACACACCCACGTTGACCGAGCCCACGCGGACAGAGGTGAAATGTCAGTGATCTGTAAAGGCGAACGCCTAAGATCACTCGGCCCACTCGGGTTGTTTGGGATGGTAAGAAAACATAACATTCAGAATATCTGTCTGTATATATGTCGCATGACATTTTTAACTGACTTTTTCCCCCGTTTACGTCGGTGGGTTATTATCAGACTTTATAAACAGATTCAAAAAGTTACGTCGAAGATTCCAAAATAGTCAAACGTTTAAAAACTCCAAGTTACAGAAAGACTTATGTAAGTACACGGGGAGAAATGCGTCACACTATAGATATGAATGACAATATTACCGGTATATCTCTTTTTTATTTATTTATATTTAAAGTAAAAATTTATTGTTATTTCCCTCAACAGATGTCCAACATATTCCGACCTCCCACCAAGTTGCTCCCTCGTAAAGGCCGCGGGCGAGTGCTGCGCCAAGCCTCAATGTAACTTCCAACCTGTTGGACCAGGCACCATAACCGGAACTGGGACAGGAACAATGACAGGAACAATGACAGGGACAGGGACAGGGACAGGGACAGGGACAGGGACAGGTAAGTACATCCTTCGGTAGAAATTCATCTTTCAATGTAGAAATATACTTAAATTATTTTCATCCAAAAGTTGTTTATATTCAACTAAACTGAAGATTGTATCATAGTAGGTACGTTAAAATAAAACAAAGCAAACAAACAATAAAGCTATAATTCACTGGACTAGTTTTGCCACTATTTGCATCATGGGTAATAATGATCCTCTTGATTGGACGAAACTTCTATTGTGCAATTTTTTCTCTTAAACTCTTAAAAACGTGACATTTCTGTTTTATTAGTGTTTTCACGATTCCATGGGAATGGAAACATCAATGAGGTTATACAATACAATTATAGACTTTTCTTGAGAGGAATATGAAGTTTTATGAACCAGTAAAACTCATATTGTTTCTACCCTATGAGAGGTTTACTAGTTCATAAAACTCATATTGTTTCTACCCTATGAGAGGTTTACTAATTCATAAAACTCATATTGTTTCTACCCTATGAGACGTTTGCTAGTTCATAAAACTTCATTTTCATCAAAACAAAAGGTCTATAACTGTGTTATTACGTGATTTAAAGAGGAAGAAAAAAATGCCCCCCCCCCAACACTCGTTAATACGATATTGCGTTCTATTACCGCTTTACAACCTAAAAAACATACCCAAAAAAGTTTCATTATACTTACTTTTAAACTTTTATCCTTCTGCATCAGTAATCAACGTGTGGTGCATTTGTCACGGTGAATGGTTTTAATTTCCAATCATCGCCAAAGTGCTGGATATTTTGAGGTAACCTCCTATTATTTCGGCAATTGAGAAATACAGTGACCGTTAGAAGAAAAAAAATTAAAAATCAGGAAATATTATATAAAAGCAACAAATTTAAGAACAAAATTTCAACATTAAATTCATAAATTTAATCAAGATCTTTATGTGCCCGAGTTGTAGTAAATCCATGAAATAATTATGGTTTATGATATTCTTATGTTATATTACATGGTATATTTATAGTTAACCCCAACCCACGTAAACTTTAATTGTATGCCCCATGTCCAGAAAACACCTTATATGAATTAGAAGGGATAACAGGGTTAAATAACTTCAGTTTATACCACTAATCTAAGAACCCACACTAAAACAAAACTTACGAGTTTGACGATACACCCTTAATGACCCCCCTTACACACACACACACACACACACACACACACACACACACACACACACACACACACACACACACACACACACACACACAAGTTAGATAACAATTTTTATCGAAGAGCGTCAGTCAGGTCACCAATTCTGCGTTTAATTTGTGAAGCAGACGATTTGTAGACATTGTCCTCGGCACGATTTTATGATTGAAAAGTACACATAAAAAGGGATTGAAACAGGATATGGTATGAATGGGATTTTATTACTTACTTAAATTTATACATGTAAAGGAAATCTACGATTTTGTTTCTCCCTGAATAGAATTATTCTTCAAATTTTTAATATTCATGGCTATGTGAACTTACTGACATTATGTTTGCATACAGGTCATTCAGATGTTACGCATGGTGACATCACTGAACAAAAATGTTTTAATGCCTCGGTAATAGGCATACCTCGGTAATAGGACATGCTACTATAACATTGTATCAAAGGTCAATTTGATTCTCTCTCTCTCTCTCTCTCTCTCTCTCTCTCTCTCTCTCTCTCTCTCTCTCTCTCTCTCTCTCTCTCTTGTACTAACAGCAGCAATTAGCGATCACTATCCGTCCATTTTCAATATTTGTATGAATCATATTTATTTTCTATTTTTTTCCTTGCAATTTAAATCTTTGGATGTATTCAGATTTTATTTATTTAATTTGTATGATATATTGTTTTATTTGGATGAGTGCTACATCTACTGATTTTCCAGCACTGGTGTTAGGTAGAAATGGTTACAGTCTTTGTCGGCACCTGGTGGCCATCAAATTTACGACTTGGTCAGCGTTCCACGTTTCCGTCACCATTTTTATTTAGCCGTAGCCAGAAGTAGTTCATCGAATGAGGGCACGTGTTTACGATATAAGGAAGCTGTGAATAATTTTACTTAACTACGGTCAATAACACAGGGTATTGGCCTGTAGCAACAGCGTTAAACTAGTGGGACTATTTATGAAGTATATAATAAATATGTTTATTAAACACCTACTATAGTGTAACCGATCATAATCATTCATTTATACCAGGTGATTGGCTAAACTAATTTTATGTTGTACAGTTTTTAAATCTAACTCACGTGCATAGGTTATATTGGATGCCAAAAATCCATATTAGATGGTGAAAATCCTGTATTGTAGAGAAGGAAGGTTGTTGTCGCTTGGTTCCTAAAGTTATATGCCTTGCTAACACTGTTCTATTTCCACATTCATAAATGGCTAGGTTTTCTAAATCTTGTACACATTAATATTTCGATTTCATTATTTATAAAAAAAATAGTCTCAAACACAGAAATCTTTTTAAAAAGTTTTTAAGGGCATATTTCTTATTCTTATGCATTGAAGACAAAATAGAATGTATATAGCCATTAACAAACAACGTTAGTAAATGAGGCAACTGTATATAATAAAATTCAAAATTCACAAAAATGATAAAACATATGCATAATTTTTCCTTCTGATTCTTGTTCTAGATATAAATAAGAATAAGTATTCTAATTAGTCGAATTGTTCTAGCAGAATATATGTGTTTTGATTTATTAATGTATTATACTTTGTTAGTTCAGGGGAGATGATAAATAAAGGGAGGAAATAAGAGCTATAAATGACAACAACCACAGCAAGAATACCAGCTTATACTACTACTACTATTACTTTACAACAACTAAAACCGGATCAAAAACAACAATTAATAATAATAATAATAATAATAATAATAACAACAACATAGCAACAACAACAACTAGAAAAGAAAAGAATTATGATTACAATGAACGTACTGATCATCATCAGGTTAGAATTTTATTTTATTTTCAATCTACTTACATCTCATCTTAATTTTGGCATAACTTTTGTCAAATTACTGTTCTAAAGCTATAATACTAAGGATTTATATATAGGCATGTATGAATCCCTGATAATATACAATATGCTGACAAATTATTGTTACAAAGCTATAGAACTTAGGATTTATATATGAGTATGTGTAAGTCCTTGATAATACACTGTAGTGACCAATTACATAAACCTTTACTTTGGCAAATTATGGAAAAGAAAGGATGTTTTGAAATATAAAGAAAGCATTATTAGAATTAAGGGTAGGTGTATAATACAAAGGTCATTATACAGTGATCTGTACTATATGGATTTTTACTCGTCCATGTTGCGTCGAGAAACCTCTATGACATCATTCCTGTGAAAGATGGTTTTTCACTGCAATGCACAACGTCACGTGAAATGTAATATTTCTTAAATGCCGTATGGTGATTCTTCATATCGACTGGGCATGACGTCACTGTAATTAAGTAAAGTCATATCTTTAAGTTTAAAATGCGTCATGCACTTAAAGTAGCATTTGCACAGTTCTAACGCAAAATGAGGCATACTGGTTTATGAAATTTCATATTCACCCCGATATATATATAATTGTATAGTATTACATAATTTATATGAGATATGCGTTTTCATTGGATTCATGTGATGCGTAATATATTTCTTCCGATCGGAACTTCCCTCGCTTAGCATCAGTCAATATTGGTTTCAATGGTTCATAAAACTTTATATTCACCGCAACAAGGGTATAATTGATTATCGACTTATCAAATATATTCCGCAAAGACTCACCCACTAGCGATATTCTTCAACTTAATTTAACAGTTTATGAGATTTGTACATACTTCTGGATCGTACTACGTGCTGAACCATTGTAGAACAAAAAACGGCACTGGCCGGGTACAATTATATAATTATTCTCACATAGTTCATGTTTATACTGTTCAGCGGTTCCGTTGAATATCGAATAAACAACAATTGACTGACTGCTTGTAGCAGGCAGCTAGAGCTCGGCACTTCAATAATTCACATATAGGTCTACCATCAGCTGTCAGTCAATCGTTGTTTATTAGAAATCCAAATAGGCCGCAAACTAGTTTTAAAGAGTGTTAAGCTGGTCAGACTCTCAGGAGGGGGTGGTTCACTGATGGTCAGATACCGAAATAGTTTTCACTACACACTCCGTGCGAATTCTATATTCATTCTTCACGAAATCTGAAATATGACTCCTAAATAATTTTTTTTTTCTCGATCTTATACAATTGCTATGTAAATATTAAAAAAGATTGATTTATTTCTACTATTGTTTGAGGAAAATTCCCCCCCCCCCCCATTAAAAAAAAAAATTAAAAAAAAAAAAATCCTGCTCTTTCCAAGTCGTTCTGACAAATTATTGTTAGTCATATATGTACAGAATATAAGTTATACATATTCAGATATATGTATCTATCCTTGCGTGAAAACATTGCATATTAAATACATATTTTGTCCATTGCAGGATCAGGTGAACCGTTCACACTGACCTTTGGCAGTGGCACAGGTAAGCTTTGACATGTATCCACTGAAATCGATCATTCAGTTTTGATTACGTTAAAATAAAGTGAAATATACTACAGTAAAACAATGTAGTTATCACTTATTCCAACCAGATGAACGAGAACTTAAAAAGAAAAATACATCAGTTTGAAAAATAACAACAAAAAAGGTGTTTCAAATACAAAACAAAACAAAACTATGAATCTGACAATCTTTCAGTCTATTTGTATTTTTAAAAATTTTGCAGTAGTATTGAAAGAATTTGAAACTATGATACGTAGTAAACTTTAAAAGCCGATCATTTGGTATAGATTGCGAAATGTTTGCCTTTTAATTGCAAATACGCTTGTATTACATACAAAATGTATTATGATAACTCTTGTTCCTTTGTTTTCATTTCACCTTACCGAAGAATGAAAGAAAAATACATCGACATTTACAAAAAAATGTGTTACATTGTCTGTCTTATCTTTGTCAATAATAAACCCCCCGCCCCTCTCAAAACAGTTGCATTGAAATAAATTGTCACTTTAACAAGTCTCGCGAAAAATTGCCATTTTAACAAGGCTTGTAAAATATGTTCTGATTTATGCGAGTAAAGTCTTAATTTCGGAATAGTTTTTCTCAAAACGTCTATAAATAATTACGTCCACATAATTTTGAAAAACGACGAATTGGCCTTTGTATTAGTTCTCTATTCATATGATTTATGTTGATTCTTAACGTATTATCACTTGGGTTGATCAGATTTAGAATCATCTTCGCTAACCAAGGGCCGTCGATTCACTTTGTTCACTTGGCATATTTGGCTAGCTGAAACAGCGTTTTGAAAAAGTACCTCTTCTGGATATAAGAGTCAATGCATAGCAAGCGAACATTCCTACCACCGCGGCTATTTATGCGAGATAAATACATGCCTCGGATGTTATCGGCGCAGTAAGTTTACAGAAAACTGATACATTTTGTTCTCCGGAAATTTCTTCGCAAACGAGAAACCGCAATCTATTCGGACCACCTCGGTTTTTTTCCACGATTAGGTTGACATTAGGATTGACCGAGAAGTTGCGTATGAAAAAATAGATGCATTCGCAACTTCTCGATGAATCCTTGTTTCGGAAATACCCGAGGTGGTCCGAATGGTAGCTATTGGCATACATTCGAGGTATGATCCGTAGGATTGATCTTGAAATTTCAAATGAGCAAGCGCAAGCTTCATAAGTGCCATTGTTTTTCAAAACCGATCACTTCCATTTATTCATTATGGGATTGCAGACTTCATGCAAGATATGCTTACCTCCAAAATTGAAGAGCTTGACAACGTGCTAAAACTATGCACCTCCGAAAATGAAGATCCAACAACGGAAGTTCTCCAATGAGAAGGGCGACACACTCCTATGAAGAACTTTACTTAGTTCAAATTACAATAAAGACAATATTAGATTGACTTTAGCAAGTCATCACAGTAAAACAAAGTAAAGTGGTCAAGTGTTTGGAACTATTTTGTTACACTCTTAACATACATACGTGTCCACCAAGCTGGTCGGCGTAGGGATAATATCCAACATTGGATAGTAAATTACCAGATTGCAGAGGCGCTTACTTAGCGACAATGGTGCAGAGTGGAGCAAGCGAAATCAGTTAACCAGCGAGAGAGTTCGCTGCGTGACCTGTTACGTATTCAATAAGGCGATTTCTACCATGTCCACAGGTATTGACTCGGAATTAAAAGTTGCTTAAATATTTACTTGCAGAAACGTACGTGCGACATGTGTCGTTGTGAATGGAACCCGCTATAATTATTCCTAGCGATCTCCCAATTTAAATGTAACAAGGGATCTGATTGATCAGTATCTTTCAGCTGCATCCAATCATATAGGGGAGCAGTGGGTACCGTTTTAGCTAGCTAAATATGCCGAGGGCTGATGTGGATGTTAGCGAATCGATGACTCTTGGTTAGCGAAGATGAGTTAGAATTACATCGGGTAATGAGATGTGTAGTTTATTTGATTATGATTCATGAAAATGACGACCTCGACCGCTTCGAATTTTTATTGTCTTTTCTTTTTTCTTTCTTACTAAAACAAATTCCTTATATACATCCTGCATTCTGCAAGTAAATGCAAGACCCTCAGAAAAGAAAATGATTGTATTCGAGTGCATTCAACTGTTGATGTATGCAGTTGTTTCCTTTTAGGAACAGGGACTTCTGTATCAGGTACTTCTGTCACTTCTGGATCCGGTAACACACAAGCCTCATTCTATTTTTATGTCTGTCTTTCTATTTGCTCATCTCTCTCATTGCCATAAAGATTTGTCTATCTGTCTTTCTATTTACCTATCTCTCTTTCATTCCGATAAAGGTATGTCTGCCTGTGTGTCTGTTGTGCCACTTGCTCTTTCGTTCATTTACAGGTTTGTTTGTATGTCTATATACCCATGGCTATTTCATTCTGATACATGACTGCATACTTCGTCACGTTGTCAAGAGAAATGTATCAGTCATGTAATGTTGTATAGAAATAGAATTATCTACCATCAAATGTTGATCTTTTGAAGCAAAGGTCGGCTGCATCAATATGCATGTGATGGATTAGCTCCGTCATTTGTACATGAGTAATCAAGGACGAAATTAACTGATGAATGTTGTTTCATTTGATTGACTTATTGATCAGCTTGCATTTCATTGTTCATCAAAGCACTTGCCCAGGCTTTTTTTATCTACCACAGTTTCAGAATACATTAATCGACTTGGTCATTCTATAATTATTCTGTCGAAATATTGATGAAATTGAAAATGTCATTCAAACATTTCATCAAGTAACACGTTTCTTTATGATTTAACCAGGTTCCTGTGTTGATAAAGCGACAAACTGCAAAGATTATGGAACAAATATTTGCAGCGACCAGTCGTATGCTAAATGGGTCGAGGATCACTGCTGTTTGTATTGCTATACATATACACATGGTAAGATATTGTATGCTCAGTTACTTAGAAATGTCAAAATCTAGGAACCATTTGTATCAGCAGTACATATTCCTGTATATACACTGCAACTGTAGCCCTATACATTTTAAAATAGATCTTTCATCAAATGAGACAGATATGGTTAAATATTGTTAATATAACCATTCTTTACATGTGCGAGTGATTATTTTTAAGACACTCTAAGAATTAAAACTTAAAATCTTACAATTTAAGAAATAGTTTTTAATACCAAAGGCTTTTTTCATATTCATAAGGTGGAGTACTATGTTTTTGAGATGCTTACCTTCAGATGTGTATAACACAGATATTATCTCCATTTTAACATCCTACAGTGGTCTTTTCTTTTAAGAAGCCAGCTGTAAAATATGGTCAGGTGTTCTGACATTAGCTGTTACCTGTTGATGTAAATTCCACCTGTAGATAAAGGCCAATTTTTACAACTCACTCGAATGACTATTATTGGGAGGTTTTTCTAAATGAAGCTGCCATTGGTTTATCTGAAGACTTCAACAGTTTTCTTCCTATTTATTTATTTGCAGCTGACTTAGTAAAATAACGTTTAATTTTTAAATGATATAAAACAGAAGATAAAAAAGGCACAGACTTATACCGATATTTTATATCCTGTACACTTATAGCACTTGTCACCATCAGCGATGTCCATCAAAATGTTACAGAATTGTTTGTACATAAGCTATATGTTCTTAAAAAAATACGCATGAATCATAAGATATGCGGTTATGTTAAATGATCCATTACTATACAATATCAGCACTTCCGTTACCGTGAAGTTGTTTCGAGATACACTTGTGCAATTAAAGGAAATCTTAAAACTCAGCTTTCTCTTGCCGCGCCTTGTCGAGATATGACGACATATCGTTAGGGTCGTTTACCAGTAACCTCTGTATAAAGTGAAACTACAGTTTGCGGGAGTTAAGACAACCAATTGAAACCAAAACGAAAGAATTAAATATTTTCTAAAATCTCAAAGAAAAATGGCTGCGGTCATGGAGTTTTAACTCGCTCAAAAAGTCATACCTCTATAAATTTATGTATCGTATGGGGAATAACAATGTTCAAAACCAAGCAACTTAGACTCGCTTTCAGCTCTCTTTTTAATTCACGTAGGCCAAACTTAGGCAACACTTTTCTTTTTCAATATTGTGTTCTGTGTCCACGTAGATAGTCCTCTTTAAAGCAGACCCGAACCTAAGAGACACGCACATTTGACAGGTTCGTTTTTATTGTTTCGACGATGTTCAATCAAAAGGTAACCTAAACATGACCTCTAATAGGATGTTCTAAATCTGGCTACGGCATGACCAAAGGAATCATAGACTAAAGAGCTGACTTTAACCAGGGTGGCAAATATTACCTAAAAACAAGTCCA
This sequence comes from Margaritifera margaritifera, assembly GCA_029931535.1. Classification (NCBI taxonomy): domain Eukaryota; kingdom Metazoa; phylum Mollusca; class Bivalvia; order Unionida; family Margaritiferidae; genus Margaritifera; species Margaritifera margaritifera. Next base: position 937,066 of record JAQPZY010001551.1, on the reverse strand, counting down.
AAGATATGAAACTTATAAGCTGTTTTAAAAAAATATTTTAAACCAAGTCCAACTCAGTTAGCATTAAAGTCAGAATTCAGTGTTTCCCTATACTGGACGTTGATATGGTCATGCTGGTGCCAAACTTATGCATATACCTTTGTCAACCATGAAATGTACGACTACTTTTGCTTACAGAAAACATGCACTGATGGCGTGATAATTAAAATTGGTATATTTAAGGCTTAAAAAGCTAATTTCAATGCGATGTTGATGTCTGCGATATAGCAGCCAGTCCGTAGAATAAGAAAGAACAGTGGACTTTTACCGTTCATCTCAGTTTCAATTTCACTGAGAAGAATATGAAATTGCAAAAATTGGAAGAACTGTCGCTTGAAAGGAAGATATATTCAGTTCAATCTAAAGTTAAGTTTTTACCCAAGCCCACATATTCTGTACCTTATAGCAAAAGAATATCTTCAAATAATGGTAACGTATGATTACTAACAGGTGGGGGAACCGGAACTATCACAAGTGGAGGAACCGGAACTATCATAGGTGGAGGAACCGGAACTCTCACAGGTGGAGGAACCGGAACTATCACAGGTGGAGGAACCGGAACTATCACAGGCGGAACCGGAACTCTGACTGGTAGCGGCAGTGATACGTTTAAATCTTTTTATTTTAAATTGGAGAATTCCAATTATGGAGTATTTAAAAGTTCTTTATAATTGGCATGTAATTAATAGAATTGCAAAACACAAGCAATACGGCCTTGTGTTTGAGATTATTTTTAAGATACATTTCAGATACACTTTTAAATTGTAACGAATCCCTTTTTCATATTTTCAGCTTTTTCTTGTCATACCAAGAAAAGTTTACTTTTAAACAACATGAGATGACTTTACCAACAAACATGATTTTTATACCAGATTTTTTTCTGAAGTGTGTGTGTGTGTGAGTAGCAAAATAATAATATTTCCGAACAGAGATAATTTTTGTCACAGAGAAATTATATAAGAAACAAATATGACAAAGCACGGTGCAGCAATCCAGAGAAACTGCTCAAGTGCTTTTGAGGCCGACGAATCCCTTTTCAAACAGGCCAAACAATACGAGAAACATACTCGTCACAGCCAAATTAAAATCCATCACAACCCAAAATACAAATGAATCATTAAAACCTTGTCGGGATAAAATATGCAAGACATGCCAACACATGATCAAAATAAGCGATTTCTCCAGCACAGCGATGGACAAAAGTTCAGGAGCGCCATCGCATGCAAAACATATAATATATATACAATAACATGCAAACTTTGTTCGATCCAGTTTGTACGGGAAACAAACTAAAAAAAAAATTTAAAAAAATCAGAGGATGAATCTACATAGATTCTATTGGCAAACCAAAACATTCGTCAGCAACCCCGCTGCAAAGCACATTTCTTTCCCGGACCACCATTTATAAAACGGGATCCGTAGATATAGAACGCGCTTGGCCAGTTTCTGATATGCTGTACTGTGCTATAGTGTGTGTGTGTGTGTCTGTGTGTGTCTGTGTGTGTGTGTGTGTGATAAATTCTAATACATTTCTGCAAATTGTGTGTATCACTCCTCTATATAAAGATTCAACCTTGAATTCGCTTAATCAAGTAGTCCACTATTTCTTAGTTCTTCTTCAAGAAAAGTGTAAGCGCCTATTTTAGAACACATATTTCACAACATAGGCGATTGGATACTGATGAAAGTTTTTGACAGGGGGCGATCATTTCACACTAACATTCAATGGTGCTGGAACTAGTTTTCCCCATGAACTGAATAGCGGTAAGGCAACAAAGGTAGCAGTAATGATTGTATTGAGGTAGATTCTCGATACAGTTTGAATTTGCTAAATGCACCAGGCTCTAAATATTATTTTTAGTTTTGCTAGATTGTGAAACGATGTTTCCACTAAAAAGTTAAAGGGTTTTTTGACTGAAAGGTGAAGCATATCACGAAATCATCAAATCGCACATTCCAGAACTTTTGGGTTGAATTGGATTGTCGTGATCTGTTGCATCATATTTTCATAAAATTATATTGGAGTGTCACCATGTGTAATGCAATCAGGCCTATACAACTTTTACCTCAGAAGATAAATTATGATCAGTCTTGTCATTTTGATTAATTTTATGAATAGAATAGTTTAGGTACACTGTGGTACAAGAATTGTTCTGACAACATGCTCCTGTCTCTTGAAACTACCTAATCTCATCCTTAAGCTAAATTCGGAGATTTAACAACCAGTTTGGTTTCAATTCTGTTCCTGGCCAATGACATTGCTGGATTTTAGACATATGATTTAGACCTACTTGATGTAAAATTGGACTTAAGTCTGTATTTGGTGTCATTGCCAAAATAGCAACACGGAAAAAAAATCTGCCGACAGTGAAAGCTTCCATTGTAATGCATATGATGCTACTGGTCAGAGGTAGAAAAACAATGTTTAGAATCTGTGAAGACATATGTGAATGAATTCATTTTTATATTGTTTTAACTACACAATAATGTAATGGTTTAATTTTTTTTAAAAGGGTTTACGTTCTTAACAGTTCACAAAAGGCTCAAATTTACACAGTCAATAGATGAGTCTTATCGACATAATTGAAATGGTAAATTCAATGCAATTTGACACTTATAGCGAATGCAATTCTAGTTACGAATCTAAATTTTATGAGAAAAGCAAAACAGTTCAATTAAACCATGGCCTCCTGTGATAGATTCTAGTGTAGATGATCAGAATAATTTCCACAGAAGATCATCAAGTTTTGAAGAATGATTGGCTTGAATATTTATGCATGTATATAGCTGAATTATGCTATTTTTCCGTAGGACCATGCACCGACGCAATACCAAACTGCAATTCATATGGCACGAGTGTGTGCTCCGATCCTACGTATTCCCAGTGGGTGACCAAAAATTGTTTATTATACTGTGGAAAATGTGGTGGTAAGTGGGGAATATAATTCTTCAATCTGATTAATTGTTTGAAAAGAAAAGAACGGAGAAAGCATTAGTCTTTTGTGAATCCCAAATCTATGTGTGGGACTCCAAACACTATTAATACAAGGGATAAACATGAAAACTACTCCTTTGCTTGTCTATACGAATTTAATAAAAATATTTTTCACAAAAAGAAAGTTGATTTCGTGGTTATCGAACGTTAAATGATGTCAAAATAAAGTGAATTAAATTGAATCTCCTATAAGGGAAACACAACTGTTTTATTGCTGCTTGACTCTATAATGTACAAGGTACTGGAACTTTTACAGGAACGGGAACTGGAACCATAACAGGAACTGGGACGGGTACTACGGGTACTGGAACAATCACAGGCACTGGGATGGGTACTACGGGTACTGGAACAGGCACAGGCACCGGGACGGGTACTGTTACTGGAACAGGCAAGTAAAATTGTCATCAAACTTACACTGGATATTCATGTGAGTTTGTTCAAAATGAATTTATTGTGAGATTTGTTGCTGTTAGTTGAATGTTTGAGAGAGAGAGAGAGAGAGAGAGAGAGAGAGAGAGAGAGAGAGAGAGAGAGAGAGAGAGAGAGATCCTTTCCCTTGCCTTGCTTTATTACAACTGAACGAAGTTTACTACCTTACCTTGCTGATTACTAATGAAAGCTTTTAAAGGACATTTTTTTGGCTCAATTTATCAAACTGCTAAGAGGCTAAGAACTGAAAAATGAAAATTTCTTTTCTTTAATACACTTACCTTTTTGATGCTCTAAGAGTGCACTCCATCTTAGTCATTGATTTTATCTTTTTTTCAACAAAGTGTTAAGGAATTGTACACTTGTATGATTTATACTTTTTATGATAAATTCCATTATGAGCTAATTCTTGTATTCATCTTTCCCATCTCCTGATATTTTCTTCAATCGATTGGCACGTGCTGATGTGCTGAGAGAGAGAGAGAGTGTGTGTGTGTGTGTGTGTATGTGTTGAATTCTACCATTTTTCAGGGTCCTGTATATCATATTAGTTAATGGAAAGCTCCAAATTCCAAGGAGAATATTAAAGTGCGCCATTTATTATTTGAAAAACAAGAAACTGGCAACGAAAATGTCATGCTCTTTTCTTTGATGCAACTGCTTTTGTCGTGCAATTGAAACCACATCAAAATGTAACTTATAGCTTTGTTTCTTTGTTTTCAAACACTAAATGTGATCGTCCTTTTCTTACTGTGATGAATATTATAGCTACTTTATCGATCTACTCGCAAGAAACTTATTTTTATCCCATCTCCGGTCCATGTGCTTTTTAAATCTTTTAATGATTATATCTATTACGTTCAAATTTATAAATATAATCCATAAACATATATTTTTGGCATTGTTTATATTTTTTCCATGTAAACGAAGAAAGTTTCGGTTATATTGAATCAGATAATACGCGTATTTATTTTGGTTACTGGTCAGATCATTGTCCTCTGATGCATAGCTTTACATTTACAGATTTTAGGAGAGGTCCTGGTTTTCGGAAAATGTAATAATTCACTTTTACATTGAAAGTTACATGTGGAAAAGATAAAAAAAAAAAAAGAAAGTAGAAGAATTGAAAGTAATGTATAATATTATAAGCGTTCATTTCAATCAGACAAATAATGATAGATATAAAACTGACGACCATTTTTGTTTTGTACACCGTGTTACTAGAAATTCGAAAATTCACATTCACATTGACACATTCTTCAAATCGTAGAAAAGAAAGACACAAAGCGGAGTGGGAATTATTAAAAGAGATAGATCGTCCTGAAAGGTCTTAAAGACTAGTCATAAAAAGCGTTGCGTGAATATTTTGGAAAAATTTTGATCTAAATTAGAAGATATCAGAAAAAAGAAAATTTTAGGTATGATGTTGCGATCAAAATGTAAGTGGACCGAAGAGGGAGATAAAACAATGAAGTGCTTTTGTAGCATAGAGAAACATTACTATGTGAATAAAACTACAAAAAAATACAAAGGGAAAATGTACGAATTATATCTGATCAGTTGAAATTATTAGCCGAGATTAAAAATTATTGCATCAATCAATCAGGAAAACAGGACATTAATTTAAACAAAAAGAAATTAGATAAGACATATCGGAACAGTAATGTACTAAATTATCGAATGATGAGTCGAATGAATTGGTAGGAAAAATTACTTTTTCTGAAGCATCTGAGCACCTAAATATATAAACTATGGTAAAAATCATTGAAGTGACGGTTTTACTGTTGAATTCTTTAAATATATTTGGAAAGCTATATGACAGATTTAGGTAAACTCATTTAATCACGGATTTAGAAAGGGTAGCTGCCCAAAACACAAAGGGAGGGCATTATTATTTTATTGCCAGTTGGAGACAAACCTACAGATTCTGTAAAAGCAATTGGAAACCAATTACATTACTGAATGTTTCATATAAAATAGCTTCAGCCATCATTGCCAGTAGAATATAAAACAAATTGCCGAAATTTATTCACACAAATAAAAAAGGGTTTATGAAAGGTTTATGTATAAGGGAGAATGGGTCAGACTGCTTTATAAAAATATGTTATACGAAAGAAATTAACATCAATGGTACAATTTTACAAGTAGATTTTGAAAAAAGCTTTGATTCGGTTTCTTAGCAGTTAATAGAAGAAGAACTTATCTTTTTCTACTTTGTCCCACATATTCAACAATAGATAATTATATTTTATAATAACATTAAAACTTGTGTTATCCAAAATGGCTTTGCGTCACCTTCCTTAAGAATTTGTCGCAATTGTTGGAAAGGAGATACCCTCTATGTATCTTTGTATTGGTCGCAGAAATGTTAGGTGTATTGGTTCGAAAATACACAAAGATAAGGGGCATTGAGACATACGGAAATGAATATTAAAATTGCACAATATGTAGAGGAGACTTCGTTTATTTAGAAATCTAAAACTTTTGGGAAGAAACCCAATTTTCAGGAATTTCATTCCGAATGGCTGTTCGCCTATAATTTAGAAGTTAGCAAAGTGAAAGTTGATAAGTGAGAGATGAAAACGTTATTAAAGAAATGTGATGGCATACATTGAAAATAGTGATCTACATTTTGAGCAATATCTATCATCATCTGTGGGTTGTGAATATATTGTTGTTAAACTTAGAAATGTTTTAAAATGTTTCGTATTCCGGGCCAAGTGCTCAGGTAAGGTCTCTTTATAATAAACCTGGCCACTGAATGACAAATACAAATACAAATATATATATATATATATATATATATATATATATATATATATATATATATATATATATATATATATATATTGTTGATCAGGCTTGTTGTGGAAACTATGTAAATTGCATGTAACGAAAAAATAAAATAAAAATAGAATATTGAAATTGACGCATGTTTACGATTCTATGTCACGTTTGCTTCGTTGTTATTTGTAGTAAACACCCCCCTCCCACCCTCCACCCACACACTTTATTTTTAGCACTGCTTCTTGTCCTCACACAGTACATATTCGGTACTTGTGTTTTATTTATTTTTAACTTTGAGATTGTTTAGCATATTGAATGGTCTTTTTCACAGTTTATTCTATTGTAGCAAGTTAAATATAGAAGCTGATTATTTATAAAAACATGCCGGTAAAGCAATTATAATGACATATATGTCATGAACTACAGTGTTTTCTTATATTGCTTTGTTTAAAAACTTTCTTGCCTTACATATATGGTAGCGAAAAGAAATTACCACTGACGTACAGAAAACGTACATTCATTGTTTTTGAACGAAATACTTTGCGTTACTCGCTGGTACAAATATGTTTTAATCACTCAGCAATACTGAGATGGAAAATGACAATAAGAACCATACCCAGCACAACAACGTAGGGGTGTTTTCTTAATATTCACAGTGGTTCATTCAGTTATCTCAGGTTGGGGAAGACGGGTTTATGAGAAAAAGTGCGCTTTGCATTTATTTATATGTTGTGCATTAAATACTCTTTGATCAAAAATATCCAACGAAGACATAATAATAACATAATGGCTGATCACACACACACACACACACACACACACACACACACACACACACACACAGGCACACCACATACACACCACATACAAAAATTACTTGTTTGAAAATGAGACAGGCCCAATTTGATCCCTCATGATTATACGCCAACGATATAAAGAACTTGCTAGGCTATGCTCATTCCTTATTGTTATACTGATTTCCATACATGTGCATTTCTAGCACGAATCTATGAAAAAATCAACTGCTTGTCTATTGGAGAGAAAAACATGTTTGATGAAACTTTTGTTTGTTTGCATAGAGACAATACCTTTATAATTATACTCTGTGGTACTTGAGTGTGGAACAGAATGCGACAATGAAAAGTTGCATGTGTCAGTATGCTATGCGATGTTTATTTTTGTCCTTCACGGCAGGAGGCACATCGACCGGAACAGGCATGTACCCAATTCCACAACCAGGAAATTTCGGTACTGGAATGGTAACTGGAACTGGAGGTACACGCTTACAAACATATAAGCGTACTATTATTTTAAATGTGAATGCCTGGTAGCCAGTCTTTTAGCTGTGGCTATTATAAGATGCGTTACAGCTATGACAAACGATTAACTTTCGCTTTACAGCTTGTTGTAAACCTGTGCTTCATTTTGAAAACACATTTGCTTTGATAAATGCCGGAGGCAGTGTTGTAAAGAAACCACAGACCATGCATATGATACATGAACGAAACTAGAGAATCTAATGCTGAAGTGGAGGAGACAAAGACGGTGCACATGGTTGACGTGCGGTTTATTAAAAATTCTCACATGAGAAAAAAGTAAAACTTGCTCACGAATAAGATTTTTATCGTGGCTGCTTTTTGCACTTTGTTTGGAAATAATTCTGCTCCGAAGATAATATTGACCTATTTTATCTCACGAATGATGGTCACATAGAAGGGTACAAGGACTGCGAAGACGGCTTCGCAAAATACTTCAAACGACTAAGATGCCAAGGAACGTTTAGTTGATGTTTGTAATTTTAGTCAATTGGGATTTCAATATATTAGGTTTATCTTTATTCTAAAGACAATTTTCAATTGTTTTCAAAATCTTTACTAGCTTAGCTCATTTCGTTGTCCTGGTAAGTACTTTACCTTTAAATTATTTTACTCCCCTATTTTAAAACATATCCAAAACTGTTCGCTCATCTTTTTCTTTATTATGATGTTTTGAAGAAGCCCGAACAGACTAACATGACGATCTGAGAAGCATGGAAAAAAAAAAACAAGAATGAAATAAAATATTGGCTGTTATAAAGAAAACGCTTCCAGTTTTAAACTCTGCGATCTGAGATTTTTTCTTGTTTGTATGCTTTGCCACATTTGCATTTGACCGGATATAATTTAGCTTTCTTAATGAAGAGATGGGCCAGCTTAACTCAAATGTAAACGTGAGGAAAAAGTTCAGAACAATAGTTTGAATGTTAATTTCGAAATTGTTGATGGTGTCTAGCATTATTTATAAATTCTTTTCCTGCCACGTAATTGAAAATTGCCTGGATGACACAATCTTCAATTCAAGCATATATTACCCCCCCCCCCCCCAAAAAAAAAAAAAAAAGAGCTGTTAAATATTAGTTCTTTTAGTGACGATTGGATCCTGGATGATAGAAAGTTTACTTCCGTCAGCAATTATTCATAAATTTTTAATTGAGACTAAGAGATGACATACACAGGGACGTTTACTCAAGCGGCTTTGGCTTTGAGTCGATGGATACAAAACTAAATGTATCTCTGCGCTTTCATGCTACTGGCTAGAGCCTTTTTTTAATAATATGATATAAATTGTGACCAAAACACATATTTTTTAACATTGATTTTTTTATACATATTCTTTTAAAGGACTTTGTTTGAATAATATGATATAAATTGTGACCAAAACGCATATTTTTTAACATTGTTTTTTTTATACATATTCATTTGAAGGACTTTGTTTGAATAATATGATATAAATTGTGACCAAAACGCATATTTTTTAACATTGATTTTTTTATACATATTCATTTGAAGGACTTTGTTTGAATAATATGATATAAATTGTGACCAAAACACATATTGTTTAACATTGATTTTTTTTATACATATTCATTTGAAGGACTTTGTTTTAATAATATGATATAAATTGTGACCAAAACGCATATTTTTTAACATTTATTTTTTTATACATATTCATTTGAAGGACTTTGTTTGAATAATATGATATAAATTGTGACCAAAACGCATATTTTTTAACATTTTTTTTTATACATATTCTTTTAAAGGACTTTGTTTGAATAATATGATATAAATTGTGACCAAAACAAGTATTTTTTAACATTGATTTTTTTATACATACTGATTTTTTATACATATTCTTTTACAGGGCTTTTCTGATTGAAATGATCAAATATATAAACATTTCAGCGTCCCACACATAATTGAACATATTTGTAAGCTACTGTTACTGTCTCCATAAATGTATATAATAGAATGTAGAACGAATCATAATCTGTTAAAAGTTTGTGACTTTATGTTTAAAGAAACGCACAATTATGTCATAGAACAACAACAACAACAACAACAACAACAACAACAACAACAAAATAATGGTATCAAAGCGCTTTGCGCGAACTGCAATTAAAAATGAAGAAAATGTCAAAATTGCAAATTCACGATTACACGTCTCATTTGTTCTCATTATTTTGGAAATACCGACAAAAAAGGTCAGTTCTTTATCTTATAACACTGAGGATTGCTTTTTTTAAATCTGTTTCTTGTCATACGAATATGGCAGCAAAAACAAATTACCCGAGGAACATAGAAAAAGATTCATCCGTTGTTTTCCAGATTATTCTTGAGTTACACTCAGGTATAAATATGGCATGAATCACTCAGCCATTCTAAGTTAGAAAAAAAATGGCATGTGCATCATATGTAACTCTCTGGTAGTCCTTACTGTCATGCTGGATGGCATTAATTTGAAGGCCTAGAATTACATTATGGAAGAAGCAACCGCCTGTCTATAAAAGAAGAAAGAGTCAGATGGAGTCCCCTTTTGGTTGTGAAGAAAATGTACCTTTACAATTTTCAAACCATTCTGCTATTAAAAACTTTCACTTTCAGTCGCTACAAAAAATAGTATATTTTCCTTTTTTATCTGCATGGACAGATTAATTAATTTTTTATATTTCCATTCTGATTTCTCAATCCGAATGTCAAAGGTGTTTTTCTCTGTTAAGTAAATACACACTACAATGTTATTGTTACGACTCGGTGGTCTTAAAATAATGTAACATGAAGAAACTTAAACCAACAATGTATGTAAAATCAACAAACAATTTATTTCTCTGTAACTAAAATGAAAATTCAAAAGACGCTTACAATTTGTGAATTCAATTCCAAATAATCCTAAATGTCCTAAACACAAGTCAGAAATTACAGAATGTTCCGAATGAACGAATGTTTCGAGTGAATGAATGTTCCGAATGAATGAATATTCCGAGTGAATATATGTTCCGAATGAATGAATGTTCCGAATGAATGGGTAGTCTTGAATGTCCTGATGTACCACAACGATAGTCTGGAATGTACTGATGTACCCCAATAATGTAATCCAGATCATCTTTGAGAATGCCCACACATATCCAAAAGTCATATATTTAAATCCAAAGGTTAATGATCACTTTGTTAATTCCAATGAATGTTCAAGTAAATAATTTCTATTGAATTATGCCTACAGCATTACAGCACTACAGCATTACAGCATTAGAACACAACTATGATTCAAACAGTCCGATGATTCCAAACAGACTGATCATAAAAAAACAGGAATGCTTTTAGAACAGGATTTAAAATTGGAATGATTATAATGCTTATCAAGTCTGTATTTAAACACATATTCAGATACCCCACAATGCAATAAAATGCGTCATTCGAATGGAAAATCCCAAACAAATGGTCAACAACTCTGACCTTGAATTCAAAGGTCAGTAAATACCTTGTTGACATCTTAACCAAACTGAAAGTGCGACTTACTATTTGACCGTATTTTAAAGTACAGCCATAGACCAAAAGTTTAGGCACTCATTATAGATTATATATACATAACAGTTAGCACATGAAATATGTTGGTTCTTATTGTCTTCTTTGTTAATTTGATATACTGTATAATGTTCTTACATACAAACAGATGCACAAAGTGTAACGGAATGCGACTATCAGCAAGTAATAAAAACATGTCTTCGTATTTAATGCTTAATTTCGTCCTTCACGACAGGCACAATTACCGGAACCGGTACCGGAATGGGAACGGGAACTGGAGGTATACGCTTTAGAAGTGTACCATTATTAAGACTCTGAATGCCTGGTAGCCGGCCTTTGAGCTTGTTTATACTGTGCTTTTATATATTGTGATAGGTGTTTAACTTAAGATTTCATACTGTCGCAGCCAATGCTTCACTTCGGACACTGGTTTTGATAAATCAAAGAGACCATGTCGCAAAATATCACATCTCTTACATGTGATGCTAATATTGAAGAAACTAGAACGCAAAACACCGAAGAACAGGAAGCCAAGCATAATAAATAGGGTCTATTTCTAGCTCGGAATAAATATTTCCAATGCTTCTAACAATACACAAAGTGGTACATAATAGCTGATTTTGTGTTTTCGCTGCTTTTTTGAGCTTCATTTCAGTATACCACACCTTCCATTTCTAAAACCTTTACAGTAAAATAGGGTTTGGTTTGGTGTTTTACGGCACGGCAATACAAGAAGGTTATTTAGTACCGAGGCCATTGGAGTAAAGTGCCTTGCCCAAAAACACACCACGGTATCCGATCTGGACTGATCCATTGGTAGGATTCGAACCCGCACCCTTTAGGTCACGAGTCCTACACGCTAACCACGTAGCCACCGCAGTTTCTGCCTCCATTAGTTGCCTCTTACAACATGCGGGAGGGTGCATCGGTTCTATTCTGCATTCCTGAGCCCACAATGAAGATGTGTGTGGGGGTAATAATATATGGATAGATTTTTCTTTACAAGAAGTGATTACAAAAGCAAAACGGGACTGAGAAGGAAGCAAGGGATCTGTCTTGAGAAAATTACCGACACAAAGTATAGTGTTGTTGATTGTAATGTTTCTTGAGGTGCAAATTCAAGATACAATTATTTTCAAACAGTTTTCAGATATTTGAAATGAATAACCTTATCTCGTTGTCCTGATCAGGATCTTATCTGTTCTCTCATTAGATAGTACAGCATATGTACATGATTGGGAAATGGTACAGCGACTAGCTGAAAGATAACGTAATGTATAGATACAAAGTATTCGTATTCTAGTCTTCAAATCATTGCAATTACGACTATGGTTTATGAGTAGCATTCTCTTTGTTATGTATCAAATGTTATGTTTTGTAGTTTTCAAATACGGAACACACGCTCAGATTTTTTCTCTTCTACCTCACGTGACTGTTATCCTACCTCGTGTGACGTAAAAAAAATGAAGCATTTTGACTGGCGCATTGTTACTCTGTCTTAGTTTTATGATGTCATGTCACACATTGTTTGCTATTTTGTATCGGTTTTAGTTCAGATCCTAAGTAATCTATCTGTGTTATAACCATTTTTCTGATCTTACGGAGAATTCTTAGCTAAACGAAATCTAGTACGCTCTCTAAAGACTCAACATATTTTGTCCTTTTAATGCTGTATCTGGACCAATAGAGAGAATGTGAAAAAATAATCAACCCCACCTCCAATACTTCTGATAGATTCTTTTATTTCTGGTAAAAAACAGTCATGAGCATACGCTTCTCTGCCTTTCTGTCTTATACTCGTAATGGATTGTCTGCAACATACAATTTAATATATATATATATATATATATATATATATATATATATATATATATATATATATATATATATATATATATATTTATTGTTGCTTCAGGAACCATCACTGGAGGATACCCTATACCCCAAGTGGGCGGCGGCGGAACCACATGGACGGGTAAGAGGTCCTTTGCAATTTTGCCTTCGCTGGAGCGGCAATAGGTGAAGAGGTGGTTGGGGTGGGGGTGGGTGGGGGGTGTTAGAAGGTCATAGCTTTGGATTTTATGTTTAGATCAATTTAATAATGACGTACACTGAGAAGACCGTGATCTTCAATGCTCCTACATTTGTGATAGAAGTGTCAGTCTTTATGTAGATATAAGCATTTTTACTGCAATAGAGATTGATAAAAATTCCAAATCTAAATTATACAGTCCATAAAAAACCTTATGCAAGGCATCGTTAAGTCAATTAAGGGAAATTAACAGCATAGATATCGTACATGTTTAGTGAATACTTTATCTTTTGTTTCCATACCACATCTTGCAAAATGATTTTTTTCTCTTTAGAAATCGTCAGAAATACTGGAAAAGATTCTTGGCCAACGTAGTGATCGTATGTAATTTGAAAGGCACTCGTTGCTAATAATCAGGAATTTTTCATTTACATGTCATTGATAGAGAAAATATATCAGTCTTCTACATAAAGTATTCAATGATTGTGGAGCTTTTTCATTTAGAATATTACTATCGGTATTGTTTTAAAATGATCTTGGATTACAAATCAGCCATTAATAATTATGCAGAAAGAACTTTTTCTTAAAATGTAAAAATAGTTTCTCTCAAAGTAGTTTTTAATTTGTTGCTGCCTTTGTTTTGTCACAATCAGGGAGCTGCGCTGATAAGATCAGCAACTGCCAGGCCTATGGCACTAGCGTTTGTTCAGGCACATACCAACAATGGGCCCACGACAACTGCCCGTTATATTGCAACCTTTGCGGTAACTCTCTCTCTCTCTCTCTCTCTCTCTCTCTCTCTCTCTCTCTCTCTCTCTCTCTCTCTCTCTCTCTCTCTGCTGACGGGTTACCGACCGGTGTCAGGTAACTTCTCTCTCTCCGCTGAAGCGTTACCGACGGGTGTCAAATATCTTTGACAATTTTAAAGAAAAGAAAATCTTAACACTTAAGGAATACAGCAAAAAAGTCATTATGGACACTAATGCAATGAATTTACAGTTATCAATGAGTTCTAGATCCCGATATCTACTTTTTGTATTGAGTGTATTGTATTTAAGTAATATATCCCTTGGTTTTTATAATTTTCTCACATAAAATAAACATTATTTACATATGTGTACTTTTATCCATAGAAAAAGTTACGAATATTCACCGTTTTGCTCATCCAGTTTGGTCCACATGGATTACAGATCGGAGGATAATTAGATGACATAGAGATATTTGTCGAGGCTTCTTTTTGATTTGATTACCTGTGCCTTTACTAAGCTGAATCGATACCGCCACATGATCAAAACATTCTATTAATTAACAAAAGCCGTATGCATGGACGATATTTTGGAACAGTCAACATACCAGGAAGAATCTATTTGAGAGAAATTGTGAGATATTCAACACCAAATGTTTCTTTCGTATAAACACTACTTACTGATATTTCCATGCTATACATTATGGTTAAGTAGCTGAAAGGAATATGCTTAAGTAGGTAAATCAAACTTTTGGAGGATCTGGCAGAGTTAATATCAACGAAGCTTCCACCCAATAAATAATGATGGGGTTAGACCATGCCCTGCCACATTGTGCACGCACTACACATTGCTTTCTATTTTCATTGTTGGAAAAAAAACCCCATCATATGACTATCTTTGACTCTCTATGGAAGGCTTATGCTATGAATATTCATAAGCAAACAGCGAAGAAAAACTGAAAATAGATTACTTTTTTGCAGCGAAGTCAACTTGCAATCAGGCTGTAAGGCAAGGGTTTGCCTCGTAAGGTATTAGAACCTAAGTCAAAGTCCTTTTTATGCCCGTGTGCAGTGTAGGCAATATTATTCCAGTTTTGGCATATATAATTTTAATTTTGTAATCTTTCCGAGCTCAAAAGAGGACCAACCATTTGACGTCTAAACTCCCACTACATTGTTTTAGGCATTCATGGAAATTGGCGTCGTGTGAGGCAAGGGATGATATGTTCAGTACAATTATATGAACATGTACTGTTAAGTAAATTTTATTAATTAAATATATAAGGCTTTGTTTTCTTCTGAAGTGCTCGCAAGCTTCAGATCGCATTTAGACTAACCGGAAATATTTCTTTCCATGTTACGTTAATTAGTGGTGCATATTTTTTATTTCAGGCTCAACTGGAGGTGTGATTGGCACAGGTAAAAATACGTTATTGCTCAAGAAGACATAGTAGCATGTAAAAAAAATTCTCAAAGGTTATTTCAGGCCGCATTTTTTAAAAGCAAAAATTGTAGCGATGTTTTTAAATGAACAAATATTTTAGACGTTCTTTATTTATACAAATACTATGGGGATTGTTAATAGATCTAGAAGAATTGTGTTGAAAATATTGACAACAACGTTTAAATATCTGACCTCTAGATGACAAGTTTGAATTAAAATGTATTGTAGTTTTACATTTAAAATGTGCAAAAAGGACTTTTTTGACAGTAAGTGGTAATTTACTCGAACTGAGATTCAGATTTGGGCATTTTTCTGAAAGAATTAGGAAAAAATGTTCTGTCATGAACTAAACGGATTTATATACATACATTAACACCTGTGTAATCAAAGAAACCTGACTAAACATGACTTATGTCACGAATGTGATACTTCTAGATTTTTTTTACCTTTGCTTCCTGCTTCAACTTATGTTCTCTTGTGGCGACTATAGTGAGTTCACAATATTAAAAGTGCGGTGATGAATGTAAACAGCTCATCTACTATTGACCTGTGGGGTGGGGGTGGGGTAGAAGTAAAGCGTAATCTGAATGGTCTTGACCACCAGATGCTACTGTCAGAAGGTTTGCATGATTACGCGCTGAACCTCGAACCTGCTCACCTGACCAAAAACCAAACCAAAACATAAACACTGTGTATCGATATCGTGAAAACACTCTAATGTGGTGAATCATATTATATTCTCAGAGTCTCATTCCAATTTGTATTATATTATTTACTCACCACAGAGTTTGCTTGTGCTTCGCCTACTCTCTTTAAATGATAGAGAAGGGGAATTTAATGCTGTTGAGCGCAGAAAGAAACGTATATAGAAACTGTGACTGCTTGAATCCGTTGTTGTAAAATATACCGGTTGCTTTCATCGAAATCCTCTGTGATAACTACCTTGAATTTTCATATGTCTCATTTTAATAACCAGCTGATATAACTTCCTGTCTTGTCAGCTGATCATCTTGGTTTCTTTCAAGAATAAATAATGGTACAGTCAATATAAGACCATTTCAAAATTATATTGAATGCAGTGAAACGTATATGACCCATTCAGTAAACGTGGTTTATAAAATTATCGTGATTTTAGTATGCATTATTTCTCTCTATCTAACTCTTGGAATTTTTTATGTGTTATCCACGCAGAATCAGCAAGTACTTGTTGTTTTGTATGCTTTCTACGTTGTATATTGTGACATGCTTTGCTATGTTTCTTTAAATTTAAATAATTAATTGCTTTACTTGTATAAGTGACATACTGCGTTGATAAACCGGAAGTCAAGTGCGAATCATTTTCCTCATCTGTCTGTCAAGACTATCGGGCTTGGGCGCAGGAAAATTGCCCCCGATTCTGTGGGCTTTGCGGTAAGCTTAATTCTAATAAGACATCAATGTTAGCCTTGGTCGCTTGTCGGTAGATCTGCGTACATTTACGAATATATTTGCAAAGAAGAAATATATCATTTAAAATGTCCGCTTCTTTTACAGTATAGGTAAAAGTCCTTGTTGGTAATTCCACAGATCAAATGAGTCAAGGATATGAGGAGTAACCAAATTACTCTGCAGCACTTATGCTCTTATGTGCAGCACATGCAATCCAATGGCTGAATGGTTACAAAAAAAGCTACATTGACGTCTTTATCTCACAGTGAGCTGCTGTTCCAAAGATGGGACAATACAGTTATGAAGAACTTTCGGTACTCATTCACTCATGCACTGTATGCATATGTAAACAGATACAAATGTATACAATAAGCACCAATTTTAAACCTTATGAAAATTAATTTGACCTGTCTACTTTAATTTTAAAAATGCTTTTTTAGGGATGATAATACACTGTATGTAATACAATTACTAATGTTTTGGGTATATTTCTTCGCAGCGGACAGGTTTATGTAATTTTTGACGAGTACAAGTATTCATGGTTGTGTAGATGTTACAAAATTGTCAAATCTTAAGACTTTCTTTAATTACTAAAAACAATGCACAATTCATTCATATGCTTAACATCAATGCAGGCTTATCCTCAGCACCGACCAGAGTTATTGTCCTTGCTTCTGCTAGCTTTATAGCGGTAAACATAAAGAAATATCAGGTGTCGAAGGTGTCTTGGAATATACATTCGTTTTCATAAGAAAACAAATCAAGGATTGAGCTTGCAGTCATTTCCGTTGTAGTACTTAACTAATTTCCATTCTTAAGAACTCTTATTACTACAGGCAAGCGACTTGCACGAACAAGCTGCAATTAATCTTCATAAACTATCATGAAACATGAAAAAGTCTTAGTGTAATGTGGCATTAATACTTGCTTGCTTGTATATAATTGTGTTTCTGAGAAATGGGTGATATTACTACAGTGTGATACATTATGAGCAAGCTTCCGCAGACTCTGTTTGGCCACACAAACCTCGTCAGCCATTTCTAAGACTGAAAAATCTCATCAGTACAAATTGACGCCAAAACATTCCTTACTTGAATGCAGAAAGGTAATATTTTTTGTTTAGAATTTCATTCCGATCTATAATCAGTCAGAAAACTCTAAGAAGAAGACACATTCCTCTTATTTTAATGACATTTATATCAAACGAAATAGGCGCACCAACGACTGGTGGAACTATAACAGGGACTGGTGGAACTATAACAGGGACTGGTGGAACTGTAACAGGGACTGGCGGAACTGGAACAATGACTGGTGGAACTGGAACAATGACTGGTGGAACTGGAACAATGACTGGTGGAACTGGAACTATGACAGGTACAAAAAAATACATGTATAATTAAATATGTGTTCATTGAAAATTTCAGTCTTTGGGCTCATCACTCCAAATCCTAAAACTCGTGCAGAAGTCAATGACCGTTTTCCTTCTTCGCTTGTTTCATCTAAGCCAAGACACCAAGACACAATGCATTATTATTATTATTATTATTATTATTATTATTATTATTATTAAATGAAAAGAGGAAACACAAAAACTGCCACCATACAATGTTTATTAGACATAGACATTCTTCTCAAATCTGAACTGATGGAAGCAAAATGGCCGCAGTGCTGCATTGATCAGGACCAAGGGCATATGCTGACTGCCAACTGAAACAGTATCCAGGCCCGTCAGTTTCACCCCATTGATCGGAACTGACATGAAAGCTCCTCCTGGCATATCCAGAGAGAGAGAGAGAGCATGATCCAAGGTCTCCAATCTGATATACCCCAACTAATCTGCCACCATCGGCTTTCCAGATATTAGGTGGGATGGACACTGGCATACTCTTGAGTGGACCGTCCGTTTATCTATATATGCCCCCTACTGCAGAGTAGATGAGAACTATGTTGGGTGTTACCATGCAAGGGGAACAATACGTATAAGCAACTAATTCATTTTTGTATTTTACTAACAAATCACTTTTATCATACAGGATTTCTACTATCCTTATATATTACCACATGGAGCAAGGTGTTCTTATCGGATTTTTTTTTTTTTTTCTTTTTTTTTTTGTTTTTTGTTTGTTGCTGTTGTTCTTTTATCATCAACAGAGCACGAATGTACACGTATACGATTAAGAGAATTAAAGGGAGTGTCACCTTTTGCTCGCTTGTTGCTCTTACTTGCTAATGACATTTAAAACTAATCCGGGTCCACGCATGGACCCAAATTTCCAAAGAGACCTGTCATTTTTTCACGTTAACGGTTAAAGTATAACAAGACTGGCCACATAAGCATACAATTGAATAAGTTTGATATTAGTTTTAAGGAAAACATATGGGACTACAAATCACCTATTACAAATTGTACAGTGACTTGTTATATTAGAGTTAACTCTGATTTTTCTAATCTTTCGATAGATGAAAAGGTCTGTAAGAATTTTGGAAATATCTTAGTGGCAGCCATTACGCTATTTCCATTAAAATAATAATTTGTTCGTGTGGTCCTCCCTTGATGCATAATAATATTAGAAAAATAATTCGACAACGCAAAACATCCACCGCATTGCCACAAGAACAAAATTTCTGTACACAGGGTCAAAATCAGCGATATTTAAAAGCGAGTTATAAACCTTGTAAACAGTGGAAGATTTGAGTATTTTATCAAAGTAGCTAATAAACGTCACGATGCAATATTGGTCTAAAGGTTCGGTGTATTATAGTGAACACATGTCTGAAGCAAAATGGAAAATCAGAGTACCCACCCATGACACGTAATAACCAATATTTTCATTCTAGTCTTGATAAAGCTAATTTATTGAATAAATATTTATCTGAACAACCTTTTGTAATGACACTTCCATTACCCTGCCCTCTATACCTCTCCCTGATATTACCCATAATAGTATTCACTATGTAGATGACATTTCCACTACCCTGCCGTCTATATCTCTTCCTGACATTCAGTTAATAGTATTCACTATGTAGATGACACTTCCACTACCCTGCCGTCTATATCTCTTCCTGACATTCAGTTAATAGTATTCACTATGTAGATGACACTTCCACTACCCTGCCCTCAATATCTCTTCCTGACATTACAGTTAATAGTATTCACTATGTAGATGACACTTCCACTACCCTGCCCTCAATATCTCTTCCTGACATTACAGTTAATAATATTCACTATGTAGATGACACTTCCACTACCCTGCCCTCAATATCTCTTCCTGACATTCAGTTAATAGTATTCACTATGTAGATGACACTTCCACTACCCTGCCGTCTATATCTCTTCCTGACATTCAGTTAATAGTATTCACTATGTAGATGACATTTCCACTATCCTGTCCTCTATATCTCTTCCTGACATTCAGTTAATAGTATTCACTATGTAGATGACACTTCCACTACCCTGCCCTCTATATCTCTTCCTGACATTCAGTTAATAGTATTCACTATGTAGATGACACTTCCACTACCCTACCCTCAATATCTCTTCCTGACATTACAGTTAATAGTATTCACTATGTAGATGACACTTCCACTACCCTGCCCTCTATACCTCTTCCTCATACTACAGTTAATAGTATTCACTATGTAGATGACACTTCCACTACCCTGCCCTCAATACCTCTTCCTGACATTCAGTTAATAGTATTCACTATGTAGATGACACTTCTTCAACCCTGCCCTCAATACCTCTTCCTGACATTCAGTTAATAGTATTCACTATGTAGATGACACTTCCACTACCCTGCCCTCTATACCTCTTCCTGACATGACCCATAATAGTATTTAACAATCCTAGGTAGACGATACTTCCTCAACCCTGCCCTCAATACCTCTTCCTGACATTACAGTTAATAGTATTCACATTAGCAGAATGATATGGAAGACGCACCTTCAGATCTTGACATTAGCATGACATAGGGTCCTGGTGAGATCAAGGAAAGCACTAACATATTATCGCGATACTTATTAGAAATTTTCAAAAATTCCTTCCAAGCTTCACATTTTCCAACAGCGTGGAAAGATGCCAATGTAACTCCTATTCATAACAAAGGAGGCAAAACTTGTTTCAAGTTACAAGCCAATTTCTCCTCCAAGCTGTATGGTTAATGTGTTTCAAAATGTGCTTTCAAATATTTCTCTAGATATCTTACAGTCATCAACATAAACAGTAATCTTCAATCTGGTTTCACACTATAAGATTCAGCTGTTTACAACTCTGTGATATGTATAATACTTTTTGAAACAAGAACATTTTTAAGGCAGTCCGAAAGTACATAATAGCAACTAAAAGATTTATTAATCACTGCTTATGTCTTCACTCTAAGATGATATATCTCTGGTACGTATATTGTTGCTACATATACTACTGGAGCTGAAGTTTAAAGACCTATAGTATACCACCCCACACATCAATATAAACATTTTCTTTCAGTATATAGTAATATGTTTCTGCTATAAGCGTTTATTAGTTACAGTTTGATATTACTACAATATTGCATGCACAATGTTCTTCCAATATCTCATTAGCTATTTTTAGTGTTTGCAAACTCTGCCTTCATTTCTCACGTCAGCTTCATTATAAAAGTAAAGATTATTGTTAATGAAGAAGGAGATTGAAATAAGCTTTAGTTAGTTGCTCAGTCATCTATATTTCTTGTTCGATGTTTATGTATTTTTCATGACGACTTTGGCATTATAAATACTGTTTAAATCAAGGACTTGGGACCTACCATATGGGGCAGATGGACCTTGGATCCGTCCCAGTCGACAGTAGTCCTGCCACAGGAGCGTTCTATAACTGCTCCTCTCCCCACAACGAAATGACATGCATGTAGCATGGATACAATACCCAGCGCTATCCATGCACCAAATGATTAAACAGTAACATTTATACTGAGAACCAAACAACTGAAGTGCCTCCTGAGTATATCTAAGGTGTAGATAAATGCAATCATGTACTATACGTCAGTTTCTTTAATATATAGTAACTACCATACAGATGTATATCATGGCTACTCTTTCTATTAGAAAGCGATTTTGTTTGGCACATTCGACCACTTTAGTAGCAACATCCATTTTATTGTGATTCCTGGCACTCATCTGATTGATAATATGTCCAATGACTCTCAACACACTGAATCCTTCCAACCTCTAATTATTTACTTTGACCATATTGAATCTGGTACTGATATATTACACTCAGTGATACTAGCCATTTATTCTCATTAGACCTATATGTTCCAGAATGTAAGTAAGCACTGTAATGTGGCTGTAGTCCCCATACTGTAACGTATGTGCAAATCATCATGGCAAACAAGGAGCTACATCTAACTTGGTTAGTCTGAATGGTAATCTATGCAAATGACCCTGTACCTGCTTAGAAGGTAACACAGATATCAAACAAATTTTAACTCTGTATGAGAAATCACTTTTTCCACAAAGGGTAAAATCTTTGAACTTACAAACCTCTTAACAGAAAAGAATTACTGAATATATAATACTGAATTTGATAACGTCAAACTGGAAAGAATTCAATGGAAGAATTTGTTCCCTAAAGTTCATTTGCTACCTATTTTTACTTTTTATGATCAATTTACTTGTGAAATAAATTACAGGGGGTTCCTTCAGGAATTTCATTTTTGTTCCTGGTGGTAAAATTAGTCCTTCCATCCAAGGCAAACTGATGTGATGCTGTTGTATTATATTACACCTATTGATAACAACCTCAAAATACACAATTTACCTGTAAGCTTTCTGTATATATTAATGCACATAAGTTACCTTTAACTCATTTAAATCTGCAATATATTTATTATTTATGTTTTTAAACAACATACAAGGGTAAAGATGTTATAAGTTTGTTCAATTGCTGATGAGCAAAAACCCAACTAAAATATTCTATCTGAGTTCAATATTTGGATACAATTGAATTTTCTAAAATTTAATACACGACAGACATATCTATTCGAGAGGTGATGTGATAATTCCATTAATAGTAATGCAGTTATTATTAGTATTTTTATTTGAGCTCTATATAAGAAGCATATTTGCGTATTTTAATATTTTACGCAAATAAATTCACTAAAAACGCATCAATGATTGCTTTAAATACGTTCAAAGTAAACAAGAACATGTATTTTAAGCATTTAATCCGAAGTTGCTACAGTATTTCTCCTGTGGTTAGCCGCAGTAAATATTCGATTAAGAAACATTCAATCTATGCGATCCAGACAAGTTCCAGATGGTTCGTGCACGTTGGAAATGATAGTGCTTGATCGAAGTTGAGGACTATCAGTCGTTTAATCGAGCTCACCCTGGCTACTAAGCTGATTAATGCATTTTCAAATGCATAACAAACGTTTTGATGATTAAGACTGAAAAAAAAAAATCCAACAAGTTCCAAGACATGGGAGTCAATATACCAAAGTCATTAAAATTTTACCCAAAGCTCTGTATGAAATCAACAGGCTTTCACAATGAACGTGACTTTGTTAGTACCAGGAAAGTGGAAAATATGTAGACTTAGCTACTGCATTAACATATCTAGATCATAATATGACTGAAAAATCCGTCTGGCTTGAAAACAAAGTGTTGAAATCTCCCGAAGATTGGTATATCCCGAAGACTGGTTATTGATATATACTCTCGCACCCAAAGTTTCCCTGATGTAAGTATTAACTAGCTGCATACCTGTTGAAAGTAGTCGTCATCCATATGCAGACCAAACAGAATGAGTGTATTATCATCTCTCAATAGGTAAAACAGTAAATGTTTTATACCTTATACCCTGACACATGGGACATATATAGTGTTCTATTCCTTCAGCTCCACATCATTTCAGTATATTCCTCATATGCAATTATTGTAACTTTAATGTGAACAAGTAGAAAACGAAGTGAGACATAGCTGAACTTGACCTCTTCTCAAACAGGACTAGTTTGTAAGGCATTAACGGCACCTAAGCTCTATCATCTTTGTATTTATGACAACATAACAAATAGTGTCTTTTTTGTGCTGATATAGAAAAATAAATTCATGACAAATAATGACAAAAGTGATTTAAGTAAAGATTGGCTTTAGATGATAGGTGACATTTATTTTAAAATAAAAGGTCCTTGTTTTTCGGTCCTATTTTTAAGGAGGGTGAAGGGTGGATGAGATTATTCCTTTAGTTTATAGAGGGACTGAACTCTAAAAACATAAATCTTGATAAGTATCAAACCCGAAAAGACACTGAATTCCTTTTTAGCATGCGCTATATAAAAATGACTTGAATATTTAATTCCAGGTTTAGCAATATTTCCAAGGCTTGATGTAGCAGTGAAAGTATATTATAGTTCTACGGTTGTAGTTGCATAGAAAAAAGGAAAGGGATGTCCTTGATATAGATCAGTGTTTTGACTGCTATAGCCTCTCACCCATCAGATTTTAGGAAAATTGGAGCTGACTCACAATGAAATCCCCAATCTCTAACAGTCTGAACTTTTCATAAGCCTCATATTTTCAGAACTATATATTATATAAGTTTGAAGGATAAATAAATAATAAAGAAATACTTAAATTATTTAAGAAGTATCATGCTACCCACACTTCAGATACTGACAATTTCTTGTTTAAGTAGATGCAAACGAAAAGGCAGTCATTTATATGATCTGTGCAGTGAAAGTAAAAGACGTTGCTTGTTGACACAATTTGGCTTCTTATAGTAGTTTAAAGGCGTGAAACTTAAAAATGTGTTGAATACCTTTGAAAAAATGTGTTATCAAGATTGCTTCTCAATCACTGTACTGAAGTTGAATCAGTGAAGGCGAAGTCGTGCATGTACCTTCAAAGTTTGAGAGTTATGTTCCTTAGGCCAAATTGCTGTTTTTGCCATAATATTCTTAACCATGAGAAACCATTACAAATTCTCTCCTATTTGTTTCACTTTCATTAAAGGCGGTTATCAATTAGTGATAACCAAAATCATCATCATCGTTATTATTATTATTATTATTATTAGTAGTAGTAGTAGTAGTATTAAACTGTCGAAAGGAAGTTGATAGAAAGGACTTCTAAGTGTAAAAGATTTCAAACAGGTCGTATATATTTATCTTAAAAAACGTTCAGTTGCATTTGTTTTAGACAAAAGAAACGGCTTTTTGATTGATATGGAACATAATAACAGAACATCAGAAATTTTACAGTGCATGATCCGGCTTATAATCTTCCCACATATTGTTACAAATTAAATGCAGTTCTATCGAAGTATGAATACAGCATTTCTCTTTCAGGCGGATGTATGGACAAATCTCCAAATTGTGCCCAACTGGACCAGATGCAGCATATCTGCAGTGACTCCGGTGCCCGTATCTACGCACAAAATAATTGCCCTCGTACATGCAATCTCTGCACAGGTAGGAGTTTAGTTTAGCTTTATGTTTGACCAAAACCTCGATAAACGTTGATATAAGAGATGATATCTTGATACTACAAAAATATATGTGATCCAATGCAAGAGCATCACCGATGTATATGGTGTGCCAAATCGGTAAAGTCCGTACAATTTCCTAAAATGCCATGTCTAAGCTTGAAGACATTGTCTACATTATTCTGGTGAAATGATCTGTTTAACCATGTGACATATTTTTCTCATAATATCGCGACACTATCTGTACAAAGAGAAGTCTGGCAAGATCTTGTGCAGACATTAAATAACTGAAGCATAAATCTAAATGTAATTGATGAACAATATTCGTGCACGAGATTTTCTAAGCTGCTGATTGAAGATTGTAGTTTTCCTCGTACTTAATCATAAGTTTCGTCTTGACGTCTTAGTTTAATGTATTCAACTATCTCAACAAAAAATGTATCAGATCCACCTGGTGTAATAGTTTTCTACTATATGTCTGCCCTTTAAAATGGCAGTAAATAAGCTTAACTGACTTTCTCGCTTCATATGGCACAACTTGTAGTCTTTTTTTCATTTGTCGTTGCGTCGTTCCGATTTCAATCAATCTGCCTATCCCACTGCAGGTCTTATCCCCGGAAATGGTGGCACCCCTGGAGTAATTACAAGTAAGTTTGATCAATGGATGAATTACGTGTGCAAAAATATCAACATTACAATTGTTTTTTTTTTTAATAATTATGAATTTACATTGTTATTGGTAATGCATTGTAGCAATTTGGTACAGATTTCAATATAGAAAAAATAAGTTCATGGCATAGGAGATGCGAATTGCACCATTTGGATATAAGGAAAACAGTTTTTTTGCGGGGGGGGGGGGCTGAAAATATAAATCCATAACATAGGACTGGAATTCGTGTACTAAACAGATCAAAAGGTGTCTATTTTTAAAACAGGAATATGAGCCAGAACTGATAGGATCTCTCCTCAACGTCCAAAACTCGGAACGTTACAGATTACTTTATAGTCGACAAATATAGTTTTACGTAGTTTTCGGTCAAGATTGTATAGTCTGACTTCTGAAAAGATCTTAAACGAACATTTAATCAGTAAAGAGAAGACGGTGGAGATAACATGCCAGTGTGCCAAGGCCAGCTTGTCTTAATGGTGGACAGTCTAGCTTCTGAATCGAGAATTCGGTAATATAGGCGAGTTGTAGATATCGCCCTAGTGGCTCCATGTAAGGCACTTACCTTTGATTGCTCCATTAGAACTTGTGGTGAATGAGTACCAGCTTCAGCTTGGGTGTTATCATAACGATCTTTGATGTTATGATTGGAGCTTGTTACACAACATCTCTTCAGTGATGAAATGTTTTATAAAAACACAGCATTTGGTGGTTGTCAATATGTCACGTCAAGCATTGCTCATCATTAAATTTCTTATAACTCTTTATCTTGCAATCACAGATTGTGTTGATAAAATCTCGAATTGTGCGGCATATGGAACATCCGTTTGTACTGATTCAACCTACTCCGCCTGGGTGACAGACAACTGTGCCAAATCATGCAACAAATGCTGTAAGTATTCGTAATGCCGATTCGTATCGAGTCTTACTCCGATAATTTTCCGAAAAAATAAATCAGCTGAAAGAAGGGATAGAGGTCTAACCTCAGTAACTTGCTGTTCCTGCATAGGAGCGACAAACAACAGACAGGAGGAAATTAGACGTACCATGTTGTACACAGGGGTAGATATCCACCCCTTTGTTTCCGATTCATCTGACTTATATTTAAATAGAAACTACCCAAGGATCAAATGAGAACAGGTATTTGTTTCGATACACCAAGCATTGACACTGGACTACTTCAACAGTCATTAATATACACTGATCATCAGCAATCTGAGTCACCTTATTTAAAATGAACACGAATGTTGATATGATCTGGGTCTTTGATATACTTCAAGAGAAGAACATGTAAACCATACCTTATTCGTTTAAGGGGCTAACCGTCTTCTATCTAAGGGGCTAACAGTCTTCTATCAATGGGGCTCACAGTCCTTCATCTAAGTAGCAGAAATTGAGATGAAAGAATATTTAACACTTTAGAACTTAACATATAAATCGAATCAGATTTGCAAAGGCAATACACCCATGTTTGCAAGTCTCTACTCGTCTCGGGCTGTATCGATTCCAATATGAAAAGAAAATGGGACAAGGATCTAACATCATTCTTTTATAAAATAGTGTGTTGGATGTTATTAGCACACACGTTTTATATATATATATATATATATATATATATATATATATATATATATATATATATATATATATATATATATGGAATAATTAGTTTTATCAAAGAAGGACATATAAATTCAAACTGTCATTTCGATGCATGTAGCGTATGGAGAGAGAGAGAGAGAGACACACACACACACAGAGACAGACAGATAGAGAGACAGATTGAGAGATTTGTCTTCGAGCCATATTAACTCAGACATTAGCTTAACAATTAAGAATATTAGCAAGAAACTTATGCACATATTGGAAGTAAAGAAAATGGCGTCTTTTTATCTTCCAAAGAATATTGACAATGATGCTCTGCGAATTTCCGGATAAGGTCCATTGGAGTATTGTGTCTTCCCTAGGGACAAACCATGGCGGCCGACCAGGCCTGATCTAGGCAGGATTTTAACCTGCACTCCACTAGTCGCGAGTCTGACACTGAAACCACTGAGCCACTATGGCTCCACACATGACTTAAGCTAGTTGCACTCTTTTTCTAGGCTTTGCCTATTTCATTTTGTTTTCGTTGACAACTTTCTACAGAAATTCCAGATTCGTTCCTGTAATTATGTTAGGAAGACTATTTACAAAGTTCAATAAAAAAAAAGGAAAATGTGTCTACAATAAATCACATTTGATCAAAAAGCATTATTATGTGGTCTGCTTCTTGACAGCCGGAACTGGGGTAATGACAGGTGGAACTGGTACTGGTACAATGACGGGTGGAACCGGCACAATGACAGGTGGAACTGGCACAATGACGGGTGGAACCGGCACAATGACAGGTGGAACTGGAACAATGACGGGTGGAACCGGCACAATGACAGGTGGAACTGGAACAATGACGGGTGGAACTGGCACAATGACGGGTGGAACTGGCACAATGACGGGTGGAACTGGCACTGGGACAGGCATGACGGGACACTCAACCGGTAGGATCGATTTTTATATGACCGATTTGTACTTCTGGCCTTGACATTTTTATACTATCTGATTGAAACGAGTGTCTGTTTCCACAATCATGTTTTGCTGGGTTTCTAAAAATATAATGTCTCTCACTTTTTGAAACTTTTTTTTTTTTAATTCACTTATCTCACTACATCAAACGTGCGTGCCCTGTTGGTCTCTATGATATTCTTTATATACAACGTCTCTCAATTTTTATATCTGTTTCATGGCAAAGAAGGGTTGTTTGATCACCGCACTACGTCAAACGCGCGTGTGCTTTAGCTCTTTATAATATCCTCCAATAGACAATAAAATCAAAAACATGTGACTATCAGCTTTCAAATCGTTGGAGATTGTTATTTTTCAATGTTATAAGGAACCTTGGGATAGCTTAAATCGAGGCTACTGAATGTCGGGTACAGTGGGTCACACGGCAGGTAAAAATCGGGCACATGGCCGGTACATTCGGTTAGTTGCAGGTTTGTCAAAAGTACTTCCAAACAGAACCAGTTTTGAGCATTAAAAGTAAAATTACAAATGGATATGATGCATTGATAATTTAGAGTGCGACTATTTAATTTTATTGCGAAGCGTAAGAAATACAACAGGTTTATTCATATTAGTGTATTGGATTCTGCTTTCACCTTCTTTTACTTCATTTTCACCAGATGGCGATGTTAAAGTTAATTGTGAACCAGATTACAATTTTAAAATTAAAATTTTACAATACAAGGAACGCATTATGCAAGTTAATGTTCAATTCGAGCCGCGAACGTAGCGACATAATTTATCGGAGTTGACATTTTTACCGTCAGGTAGAATCGGACATTATAATTTATAAATCTTTTCAACCTTCATTCAGTTAATAAAAAATAACAGCAACACAAGAATGATATTTAGTGTCGAGGCAATGGGAGTACAGTGTCTTACCCGGGCTTATCTGACAGTAGGATTCGAACCCTTATCCTGTCGGTTGTGAGTCCGACACTCTAACCAGTGAGTTACCGTGGCTCCTAAATAATAGAGAAAAAAAAAAAAAAAAAAAAAAAACATAACATAAAAAATACAAGAAATGTTTCTTAAAGAACTATAGATATTATTTTTTAAGGCTAGAGTCATAAACAACGTGGTATAAACCACTTTATTCAGCATTAAGCGTGACCTTGTTGCGACTGTACGACTTTAGATTCAGAGCTGCGAGTGGCCGGAAATGACAAGATCTTGAGGGTCCTCAAACAGCACCAACCGTAACGAAATAGATTTGACCAAAACAAGTTAGTGTGTGATGAATTCTCTCCGACTGGTTTCATTAGTGCGTGTATTATCGCTTATGGATAATTAGATTTATCAAACGTGGCCGAAGTTACCCATGTGACTGAAATTATCCGTCTTTACCGTAAATTTTGGTATCCCATAATTTAGTGTGTAGCCATACACAAAAGTCATTTTATCCTACCGGCTCGGTAGACGTACAATGTCTTACTGAAAGTAATAAAGATTTAAAAGTCCAAATATTTCAGGATCCCATTTCACTTCAGTTGCTGATGCCCACTTTTTTTAACGGCCATTCCAGACTTGAGAGTTGCTCAAACTGCTAGCTAAATTTGTAACGAACGGTTTATCGTGAGTTATGACTTAAGTACAGGTAAGTTTCTCCATGTCAGTCCAGAAAGACATCAACTTTTACAGAGGTTATTTCAGAAAATATAAATTTTTTTATTTTTTTAGTCAGGATCAGCGAATAATGTGATGATAATTTATTATATTTTATTATATCTGTCATATTTTCAAGTTAATGATAATTTTTCATAAAGCAGAAACACTCGATATGATGGGCAAAAAAGCGTATTGACATCCCTCTAGATAAGCCGATACCTTTATGCGACACGGAGCTTTTGTCAAAATTAATGGGGAGATCGTTTTGGAAAATATATTAATTTGATATTATGCTTTACGTAAACAAATTTTGTCATATAAATCTGGTCTTATGTGCCTATATTGACATAAATGGCATTACAATAGCATACATTTTCCTACAATGCAAGTGTATATAAATTAGATGTATACGAACGCATTGTCGATACGTGCATTATTTGTTAGATAGTTTGACATACTACGATGGCTCCGGATACCGCAAATAAAGTTTGTTCTTCTTGTTATTGGTTTTAACGGCACTTATTCGGCATTTGCATGCCGAGAAAATGGGACCGAAGTGCATTTTCCAGAAATAAAGAAGTAACCTTGAAACTTATTTTTTATCACTTGGGTCCGAACTTTGTCTCGTAGCAGTAATTCCTATCCGTTGTTTCTGTAATATATAATAGATCTTCTTCATATCTCTGATATCTATAATATATCCCGTATCTTGCATATCATATCTCTGATATCTATAATATATCCCGTATCTTGCATATCATATCTCTGATATCTATAATATATCCCATATCTTGCATATCATATCTCTGATATCTATAATATATCCCATATCTCTGATATATATAATATATCCCATATATCTGATATCTATAATATATCTCATATGTCTGATATCTATAATATATCCCATATCTCTGATATCAATAATATATCCCATATCGTGCATAGTTTCCTTCCCCACAATGAATATTCGCTCACGCTTACCGAAATAAACCTATAAAATAAAGATACAATTTTTAAAAAAATATTTTTTAGTTTTATTTACAAAAATTACTCATTTTTTGTGTATTTATTTATTTATTTATTTGGAGACATAAAAACAACATGCACTGGTGTCGGTGAGTATTGCAGCCAACAAAATCTATAAGGGAGTGATGGTGAATATTGTCTGCGGTATGATGCCACAAAACGATGTCATCATTGTGTGTCTTTTTTCTGATTGAATATTACTATTTTATAACTTTTATTCAGGGGCGGAAGGGGGGGGGGCGGGTGGCAGGTAACCTCCTCTACTCCTACCCCCCCCCCCAAAAAAAAAAACCGCGAAAAAACCGGAACGTTTCTTGGAGTAAGTTTTCTTTACAGGTAGATGGTTAAAATTATGCCCTGGAAACGCTTAAAAGGCACGCGCTTCTGGGGGCTTCATGGGTTTCTGCTCCTCAGACTGCTAGCCTTCTTGTTTATGCCCCCCACCCCATAATTTCTGGATCCACCACCATTTCAAAAACATTTTATTTTTTACTTTTCTGCCGGTTCTCAGAGTACGCAGAGTTGAGAACAGTTTATGCGATTCCGACTCAAGAGGCGCGTGAAAAAGTCAATCAATCTTGGGTTGTGAAAGTGTTGACTCCAGCTCAAGATGGACGTACATAATTTCTTACATGGTCAATTTAAGATTCGGTGAAAACGTGGGCATGAATGTATGAAGCCGAAACAGAAAGAAGCACGTACCATTGTGTTATTCGTGTCATTTAATCTTTTGCCTGATTAATTCTTCTGTTATGTTTTATTTTTTTTTCTTCAGGATGTGTATACAAGACTCAGGTTCATCAGCAAGGCGAGAGCTGGAATGATGGCTGCGACTTTAAATGCACGTGTACCGATGGTACATCAGGGCAATACACGTGCACTGCAATGTAAGGATATTTATAATACTTAAAGTTCGTTATGTTTCGTTGGGATTTAGGCAAGCCTATTAGCCATCAATTAAGACTTGGGACCAATAGCTTATTGCAGGGCCAAGGCTGTTTCGTTAATGCGGGACTCGGACTGTTTAGTAACTATGCCGCTCAGAATATCTCGTGACTACAGGGTCAGCCTGAGATCAATTTGTGTTCTCAAACTGTTTCGTGACTACGGGGCCTTTTTTTTCTTATATAAGAACAACTCTGATAAGGGGACAATTCTGAACCTTATAGCGGATAGATTTGAATCCCGGTTTATGTTTTTATTAACACGGTACTGATTAGAGAGGATTGTGGAGTATTAATGCTGTATAAGGGAAGGAATCACTGTATTGTATCTACTCCAACTTTATTTGTATCTATATTCTAGTGCATGATTTGATACATTAGAGACTCAACCGTCTAGTTTGTTAATGTACCAAACCCTACACAACAATACAGATGCGAATAGCGACCTGATGGTACCGGAAGCGACACCAAACAACCGGAGTCTGAGTACATACAATAGAGTGAATATGCTAAAAACAAAGGTTTCGGCCCATAATTTAGCCCTGCAAACTTGTAACTATTTAACAACACTACGAATATAATTAATATCAGCAGATTGTACTAATGGGTGCAGTCAAGACTAAAAAAATTGTAGAGTTCTACAATGCTTTATTTATTATTTATAATTCGGATTCGACTGTGTCCTGCATATTTTTTGTGTATTTTTGTTCTGCTGATGACTTGTAACATTTCAATCAGTTTACTATCGTATTTTCTTGTGCTCGAGATCTTATGATAAAAAAGACACAAAATCAAATACACTACTGCTCCTACTACTATTAGTGATGATGATGACAGTGGTGATAATATATATATATATATATATATATATATATATATATATATATATATATATAATTATATTATCATAAATATATGATTATTATTATTATTATTATTATTATTATTATTGCTGTCGATGAGCAGAAGAACAAGTAAATGCAGAAGAAATGAAGCATCAGTTGTACTAGTGGCGGTAGTAGTACTAGTAGTCGGTAACAGTAGTAGTTGCAACAGCAGCAACAGCAGCAGCAGCAACAATAGTAGTAGTAGTAATAGTGGCACAAGTAGTAGCAATTGTAATAGATGCCATTAGTTTTGTTTTCTTTGTTCAATTAAAGTCACTGCCTTTGTAAGCCAATCTTGAAATCGACTCTAGCTGGTGTAAGTCATGATTATGGTCTGCAAGCTAAGCACTTCTCACGTATGTTCAGCCTAAACCAGACTCAAGTAGGAATTACGCGATCCTCAGTTCATCAGGTATATCTGGCTTACCTGAGCGAGACGTGTGCAATCGCACACAAGTATATAAACCGCGGATGCTAACATTTAATGATTGAAAGGCGAATCTGCCTTATATATGTGGTCATTAAACAGAGAAGGCATCCATAATTATCAATAGAATTTTCCTGAATTTATAAACTCTGGTATTCATTCTTACATCATTACTACAATACGAGTGAGAAGTTGGCGTAATGTTCTCAGAATACACTTATGTATTATTTTAAATGTTATGACAGTTTTACTTCAAAACTATATTTGGCAAAACTATCTGTCTAGATTTAAAGGACATAATACTTACATAATTTCTATTACGATACTGTGAAGCTGACAGTACCAATTTAGAAAAATGTATAATTTGAATTGAATTCATCATTTAACTCTTTAAATATTGCATTTATTTAAGTAACGCCTAATTTACATTCATGGATGTTATCGAAACTTTTAGGGAAACAAATTAGTGATAGTTTGCGAATCTCAAGTCAGTTTTAATTTAATTTAATTTTCTTACTACAAACAAGAATATCGTGATCCAAGAAATGACAACTGGAAGTAAAGTGCTTTTATCGAACCTCCTTTTTATAGAAATAAAGTTACAGTTATCAGTACAAAAGATTTTACACGAGTGCTAATTTCAAATGAAATTTAGGCACAAGTCCTTGCTTGTAAATAATTGAGGGTATTACAAAAGTCATATTAAATCATTATAAAACTGTACTTATCACACGAGTAAAATCACGTCATTTATTTTTAACAACACCGCTAAGTAGTGAAGTAAAATAAATTAGAAGTACATTCGGACGCTTCGAGCATTACGATTTTGACTTACATGATCATGACCTTTTTTGTGATTTTTGAGTTAACATTACATAAGGTGTTATATCGAAATACATTATATATGCCTATAATTCCAATTGTTATTAATTGACCAAGTTTTCTGCAATGTGATTGGATATAAACGGTCATGTGATATATGATCTGGAATATTTTACACATTGTTAAATTCTGGGGACTACTTTCAGTTCCCAATTAATTTTCAGTGCACTTTAGGTGAAGCTTTGTTTATACCAACTCCTTACACCATAATAATAACAACAAGAAGCCCACCACCCGTGCACCCTTGTGACTTCAGATAAAAATTTGCAACCCCAGATAAAATTGCCGATTAGAAGTTAAAACAACGTAATCACATAGTCATACCTGCTTGCCAACACTCACTTCTGTAGCCAAACAAAGCATATTGCTGACTTTACCAGCCACTCTACAGTCACAAGTTACTGCATTTTTACTTCGACAATATGTTTCAACAACTGTAACTGAAGGTCATGATCATATGAAGTGAATGCAGGGAATCTCACTAAAAATGGACACGATTTTAGTTTTGAAAGATTGGAATGCATAGAAAGCAAGAACAACGAATGCTGAAAGAACAGGTGCCGGAGGCACGCTTAATATTGAAAAAAGTAGCAATAGCCAGGTTTACCCAAAAAATCATACCGAGTGACAAAGTTCATCAGATCACGACTATGACCCGCTCTAACATTCTACCCTATCTATAATACTATATAAGAGCTGACGACCCTTGGCTAGCGAAGATAGGTCTAGGTATTCTGACGCAGTGTGAAGAGGCTAATGAAAGAAAACTACGAGCTATCTAAAATCGAATGCTTTGTTGATGAAATCCTCTGATTTGCAGACAGAAAAGACGAAAATTGGAATTTTAAGGATTACATGTTCATGGATGGGTATTTATCGAAGTCTAAATTGTTACCTATTCAATCACTTTCGAACTTTATTTACTTTGTGAGTGATTAGGTAAAACTTACACTTCAATAATTACCCAACCATGATCATTTAATCCTACAATATACTTAAAAATTGTACCAAGCCATTGTAACAGGCATTTAGATTGGTTAAAATAGCATCATGTGAAGCAGTAAACTAGAAGCTACAAGTTCATAACACTAGAAAGGAACTAATTATGTATTCATACGCTCTTCTTGTGTGATTGGACAAAATGTGTAAACAATTCTTAAAATATAATTTTGTTATCTATTCTTGAGATTTGTTATTGTTTTTATAACAATTTGTAATAACAAGCATTTAATTTCATATTGTACAGGATTCATAACGTCATGAAACTTGAAAATCAATTACACACTATGTATAAATTGCTTTCGCTTCGCTACGGCCGTTCATGCAGTGTTGTGATCAGTTTTCAAGCCTCATGATTTCATGAATCCTGTAAAATAGGAAGTTTAATTCTTATATAACTTCATATCAGTGACGTAATATGATAAATAGAGAATATATACGTGTTAGGAGTAAATATTAATAAGTACACTGTCTTTTGACAGGGTGTATGGGATTTTACCACCCTTCTAACTTTCGTATTTCCTGAGGTGTGGGCTAGTCTAAACACCTAGATCTTCTTTTCATTATATGTTTGATGGTTGTAAACGCAGATTTGCATTAATTTTTCCCATTCTATCTAAATGCGGCTAATACTCTAGGCCAGAAATTTGTACTAAAATGAATTCCGAAATTTTATTTTTAAAAAAAGATTACTGTAAGACGGTAACTTTTACAAATTTATCCTCTGCATCTAATGATTCATATAACCTCCTTTGCTGATTTTATTACTATTTCTGTGCGGATTATTTTTCATCAGCACAGATCTGGCGCGCATTGATACTCTTAATATTGCTAGGATATGGGTAGCATCAAAGTGCAGTTGAATACCATATGAGAGTATACAGTATACGTAACATCTTCATACTAAAGATTGTAATGATTGGAAAGTTTACTTGTAGCAGTTTTGAGTATTCATTTTGTAATTTTGTTATTTCTGCCTTCAAAGGTGAATTGTGTCGTCTTTACAAGCTTGCACTCTAGTTTTCTTAAGAGACGCATCACCCGAATTTTGATTATCGCTTAATCAACTTTCATCCATTCTGTCTTTGTCCATTGTTTATTAACATAGATATTAGTGTGCTATGTGTTAAAACCGCCCATTAACCAAGTTTTGATAAATTACTTAATTACCTTTAAACGTTTCTCATTTGTAGTGTATGATATATTATGACAGACGGTGGCACTGAAGGATTATTAAATAGATGCAGGCCATGGAAAATTCAGTCTCTAATAACTTGCACGATTCACGTGGAAAGATATTTTATAAATACGTGAAATATGTTTGTTCGCGTTTGAATTCTTTTTAGGCATCTTTTGATTGACAATAACCTGATTGTTTCCCTACTGTATTGCAATAATATTCTTTACCCTAGGACAAAATCCATCCCATTTGTTTCAGTTTCATTAAAGAAGGTTATCAATTAGAGATAACAGCAATTATAAAATATATAATAAAATATATTATCATATTTGAAGTATTACTCACCCTCTACTGTAAAAAATTATTATTTGGGTAAACTGCACGAGCTTAAAGCTCATTATACTAAGCACATACCGATAAAGTTATAAACGATGACTATCACGTGTATGTCCATATTAGAAGAATTAGTTCCCTTTACGCATGTTGGAAGCACTTCACTGGTGAGGTTCATTTGCTCTTCCAATTGGTCGTGCAGCATAAAGCACACGTAAGGTCGGATTTTTAGACATATTTGGCCAGCAAAGTTCAGTGGTAACGGAGGCAAGAGACACAGATGATAATAAGTTCCATTAAAATAATGCAGTTCCAGGCAGATTTTCGCAGGCACCTTCCTCCCATACATCATGCTGAGATCGAGGCAAGCATGGTCAGCTCTGACTCGTTTTTGCGAGTTCTGACCATAAAGAAGGGCGTGTACTTATTAGGGCATGTACAGATATTACGCCGTGTACGGTATTACTCCACGATTATTTCTATTACATTTTTTGATTTGGTGTTTTACAGGTGTGTAACATGGCAACTCCCGCCATCCTGTACACTCAATCCACCAGCCCCAGGAAAATGCTGCACAACTCCAAGCTGCCCCGCTGGCTTTAACATCCAGTTCCCACCAGGATACCAGTCAAACTAAGTTTATATTGCTGCACTTGTTAGAAAATAAATTATTGTACTTCTAAAATATCGTCTTTCTTCTGTTTCTTGAATTGGTGTTTAATTATCTATAGCGTCGGCGAAAGGGAAGTTTTTTCCTAGTGAAAACGTACAACAATGTCACAAACCCTTATTCACAATATAGTATATACAACACAAAACTTGAGAATTTGAAACTGGAGAGTCTGACGTTAGAGCAAACCGTATAGTGTAAATCCCATCAGTAGTATAGATGTGAGTGTTATGAAACAGATTAATAATGCTTAAAACGTCATCGAAGCCCCCCTATACGAGAATGTTATGAAACACTCAACTGGGTTAAACCAGTTTAGACCTCCTTATACCCCTGCATATTGTTGTTCCAATGGAACATCTCTAGTTTTAAAGAAACAACGTGAACATACCTAATACAACGATAAAAATTTCTAAAAAAAATCAACCGACGCACTCTAGTTTTTAGGCCACATTTTATTCTCTGATTGAACATTTAGTATTGTAAAAACAAGTGATTTTCATTTTACTGTTATGTATTACATACAGTAAAAGAAAAACATTACTGTAATATCTGATAATGTTTAAACTGTTTAATTTCATACACAATACATACATTGAAAGCTAACCTGAAGCTTTCGTCCTTGCTGACTTCATCAGCAGAATGATTTATTCTCTACTGATTGTTAACATCACCTGAGGGAATAGTGAGCGATGTTAACAAATTGTCCCAGATATGCGGCAGATTGTAACAGCCCGCGTCCCTGTTCAGTGTTGAACTCCTCGCTCAAACCATGATTGTTCTCGATCTAAGATATTTACTGAGTCCCAAGATACCGTATGGCCCGGGCAAACTGTGTGGATGTGTTGTGATACCTCAGACGAACTTGAACTTGGTCTTCTATGTTCGTTGAATCTGGCTTTCAATGTCCTTTCCGTTTCCCCAATATAGTTGTGATGGCACTGACTGTCCCCTTGTCCTTCACACTTTATGTGATAGATAGATGCACAAATATCTTTCTTATTAGACTTATCCTTTCGGTGAACTAGCATCTGTCTTATGGTCCAGTATGGTTTAAAACACACATTAATTTTCTGTCGCTGAAAAACGCGTTTCAGGCATTCGGAAGTCCCTTTCACATATGGTAGGATGATGCTACCTTTCGAGTCAATTTTTCACTATTCCCTCGGGTGATGTTAACAATCAGTAGATAATAAATCATTCTGCTGATGAAGTCCTTAGTGCAAGGACGAAAGCTTCAGGTTAGCTTCAATTTGTTTATTGTGTATGAAATTGAACAGTTTAAACATTATCAGCTATGAATAATACTACACAGTTAAGCTTTCACCAAATTACTGTAATATAGTCAGAATTTTGCAAAATAAATAAAGCCACTGTGCGTTTTCACTAATATATCACAACCATACCACACATTATGTTTAAATAACTAAACTAACAATAAAATCAGGTTTTAAAGTGGAGGAACACTACAGCGTAGACAGACAGACAGGGAATCAATAATGAAGGTGATGCAAAGTGAGTTCCCTTTATTTCATCTATTTATAGCATCAGTACAACATATGCTCATTTGCCTAAGCCATAAACTTGATCCCTAGCACATGAATACATCAATTCAGGATATATGTATATTAGGTGTGGAAATATCTCCCGGTCTGGACTGGTAGGTCACATCTGGATTGCTAGGAACAGATTGGAGTGCGAAAGTGATGATTACGATTTGGTAATGTTCTGTGGTTGCTGAGGACCTAAAGCATTTAGCAAGGCAGCTTTCCGAACGCCAGGCTGTGATTTTGAGAACAAAATATGACGAAAGTTAAATATAGTTTGCTTTGACAAAGTTTTCAAAATTGTATTATTTTATTTGATTTGATATCTCCGAAAATTAGTGGTGAAATATACATTGAAATTTTCTGCCTTAAATAAAAGAAATATTGTGAAATATGCATTTAAATTTTCTAACTGAAATGATAATTGTGAAAATATATATTAAAATTTGTTTTCATATGTAAACAATTAGTAATACAAGATATATTCAGAAATTGCTATTTAAATAAGTGAATGGTGAAAACTTCGATATTTGAATTAACGATTCCAATGAAATTCAGAAATAAAATTACAGGATCCATTGATGTTTCCACAACAAGAAAGAATTTATTCGTATGAATATTTGTTTTCGCGCTGAATTATTACTAAAAGACTGCTTGGAGAAAAAATTAAGCGAGTACAGATTTGAAGGCGATAACAATCAAGCATTGTATGAATGTTTCAATGACATCGAAGCATTCTTAAAAAACAATCATCATTTGCAAAATTATACGATTTGGTTCTGCAAACGTTTAGACTTATCGACCACACTTATGAAGAGACCCATCAAGGAGGGAGAGAAATGTTGAATACAGAGAATCTTACCACAGAACAAGACCTATTAGCATAATAAACAGAGTTGAAATGGATAATGTCATCTTAAGTTTATTTTGACATTTTAAATGCCAATAGGGATAGAACATAAGCGAAAGTACAAAATTGACTTTCGGTGGGACTGAATATTTAACGTTGCACATAGACAAGTATGAACCGCTCGGAAGAAATTCACAAACACACACACACACACACACACACACACACACACACACACACACACACACATATATATATATATATATATATATATATATATATATATATATATATATATATATATATATATAATACAGATGACAAACGTTTCATGTATGCTATTGAGTTAGTGTTAAATACACATACCCGGAATCCTCGTACAGCATCAAAATACAATTTGGATAGATACAATCGCTGATTTGACAGACGCCCGGTGAATATAGAGACAATGTGTAAAATTGAGAATGAATTTTGATATATCTGTAAATGTGTATGAGATATTGGAAGGAAGAGACGGTGCTGATACTCAACAAGGCTCCTTGATAAAGAATGACAATAGCGCAGCTCATAGAAACTACATTAAAACTGTTAGAAAAACTGAGACTGAGAACATCGTCGCCTGTGGCGATGTGTCCAAGAGGAACAACATGCACGTTGACATGCTGCTCATATTTGCTTCAACAATCCTAAAAAGTGCAAAAATGAAAGGCACCATTACGGTGACATACAAGATCTGTACATATTGGTGTCACGACAGATAAAAAGACACAGCAGACAGATATATATCTTAAAAATGCTTGATTTATTTCAATATACAAAGTTATCAGAACACAAAAGACTATGTTACATTGTAGACAACTTAATAGATATAATTCCCGGAAAGAGATCAGTGCTAAATTTAAAAATTATCAGCATCAAGTAAAATTTCCATATGTTGTTAATTGTGATTTTGACAGTTTAACCGTTTCACAAAACCGAAATAGTGCTATGCATCAAATGCACATATCCTGGACAATGAAAACATCTAAACACATTCCATCAGGGTTTTGTTTGTACCTAAAGTTCATTCATAAATGTTACAAACTAGGTAGCTTGTAAAGGTACTGATTGCATTCAGACTTTTTTCAAGTGGTCGAGTAAAGATCGCAACAATAGTATACAACGAATTAAGACCGAACAATTCAAAATTTGTGCTGTTCGCAGACGAAGACGAAAAACATTTTAACTCGGCAAATACATCTGACATTTGTAAAAAAAAAAAAAAAAATAGAAGATATTAAAGTTCGCGATGTTGATCACCAGACTGGCTTGTATAGAGGTACTGTTCACAACGACTACAATTTAAAATACATATATAAAAGTTCATCCCTTTGTTCATTCACAAATTGTCACAACTTGTCTCGGTTTGACAGTCATCTATTTATTAAGACGATTTAAAAACGATCCAGATGATGAGGAAAAGATAATACCAAATAACGATGAGAAATATGTCATTTAGCAAGGATTTCGTAGTTGAAACGTTCATGAAAGAAGATAAAGCAGTTAGCTAAGAATTTAAACGACATGTTCATTGATGCAATTAAACATTTTGGTGCAATGAAACCTAAAGGACTAGGTTCGCTTTACCCTGTAAACGGCCCTAAAAACTGGTAAAAATTACATTTTCATGGATAGACTTATCTATATCATAAAATGTTACAATATCAATAAGAGTTCAAATTGGTACCTCTTTGACGTCATAGGCACGTGCCAAGGTCATGAGTCACGTGACGAAATGATAGTGGAACGCTGAAAAACGTAATTTTAGCTAGCAATATACCATTTTGGACGATATTTAACTTAGAGCTCATGCATCGCCCACCGCCATATTTTGTCGAGTGGTAGTAAAGGCTAATCATGACATATTGTTAAAGAACTAAGTTGGGCGGTAAATGCGCTTTGTGTAAAAAATATTTGTTCTTCATTGCTCTTCAGAAAATCTTGGATCACAAAAACAACAGAAAGTTATAATTTCTAAAGCAAACTTAAAGAAAAAAAGAAAAAAACAAAACAAAAAAAAAACAGTGTGAGTATTTAATCATAACCAGGTTAAGAAATATTAATAAAATAGGTCTACGTGCTTTACGCTATTTTATTCATACACTATGTCAGTGGAGACTTAAAAAGTTTAAATCTCATTATCGATAATAATTTGAATTAAAATTTATGTGAAAAGATCGATTCTTTTAAATAAATAAATAAATAAATAAATAAATATTCGGGTTTAAGTATTTCCGTTCCCAACTGAAAACTCTGATTTATTTTTTTTTACCACATCAATTGATCAGATAAGCTTTGTCTTCTGCTCCTGCAGTCATAGTATACTTGATATCTATCTGCGTGTGCGAAGACGTGAAATATACATGTAAGTACTCCTTGTAAATTATTTGTTTAAAATCAAAATGATGTGACGTTGTTGAATTGTCAACTTGTTGGACATAAATTGCAAAATTCCTATAGAGCATTTAAAGACAGTGAAATAGAGATATAGTTCTACTGGGTAGACATACAGTAGAGCACAGTCTATCGAGAGAGAGATGAATGATATATACTTGACTGAAGTGCACTGAATACATGACTATTAGATACAATGGAGTAACAATTGCAGTAAACAACTTAAACTGAGTATGACCTGAGTTGATGTCATTATTCTAGAACGACTTGCCTTTGCTAACAAAAAACATGACTTTTTCTTCTTAGACCTCAGTTCAAGAAATATGTATATATTAAATATAAGAAGTCCGTATTTGTGCCGGAGGCGTAAAGGAAACGATTCGCGTTTTTCATGATTGGGTACCTGGTGCAAAACGCCAATGGACAGAATTTTTTCAATGAAGAAAAAATTATAAATATGCTTACACATGTATAATTGTATCCATAGAGAGTGTGGTGAAAGTAATATGTGTCAAATACAAACAGGTAATACTCCATATACAACTACAATATATCATCCCCATTCCCCTCACCCCGTCAACCCACCGTTTGCAAACCTGGGTTAAAATAATATATGGTATGGGTACGAAAGTCCATACAGATAAATATAGTAACAGAGCTCTCGATACGTGTTTTAGATGAAAAATATTCACCAGTTAACATGCTGGAGTGCACTATCACCCTTGAAATTAATAATTAATAATCGCGCGGCGACAAGTACACTATGAGTTTGCATGGTCCTGGCTTCTTTGGAAGTGGCGTTTCGGACGCTCCTCTGCAATCGCTCCCGTTTGCCCCAGAGGTTAAAATCCCCTGCGGCGAGGTTGTCGTTGTTCTCACTTCCAGCCCTTGAGCTTATGCCGCCTTAAAGACTGTGTACTTAATAGCATCTAATAGTAGTAATGCCGTTTCGGCTAAAGTCTCACACGAAAGCCTTGCCACTAGCTTTGCGTCTATTATGAAGCGGAGATACCATTAAGTGCAAGGGTCCTAACGTCAACGCACTTCTCAACCACTCCAACCATCTTTGGCTTTCGCAGTTAGAACTTATGGAGCTTAAAACAGGCTCAAGAGAAAGCTACGGGGAAGCAACTATACAGAGAAAACGAATCATTGGTTCCGCCTGCCATTCCTGATATTGCTGACGGAGTATTGCTGCAGCTAGCAAAACAAGTTGACATCGACAGGAAATACAGACCCCTGGTGGAAGAGTATCTAAGCCGCAGTTCACATTAACATTAAGAGGAATGCATATCAGATAGACATTGAGCGCTGAGACCCTTCAGACCACCCTAAGTCAACGAACAACCAGCTAGAGGTAACTGCGCTTTAACTGTCAGAACAAAACCCAAAAATACTGCCCTCGGACAGTTGCGGGGTGATTGCTACTACAATGGCAATGTGGTAACTGGCGAAGCACCTTTGAGAAATACCTTGTTCGCAAAAAAATCCTTTCCTTTGGAGTGTGCAAAGCCCTTTATCACTCGTCTCATCAAATTAAAAAGCCGTGTCATCTTCGAAAACGATGTGTTTTGTCGCATTAAAGTGATTAGTAAAAAAAAAATTGAAAAAAAATTATATAAAAAAAGAAGCGCAAACCCTGCAAACGGAAGCAAGCTGATTAGGAATCTTAGCGAGTGCTCTAGCGGGCATGTTACATACCGTGCCATTTACGGATCTAAATATATTCAGGAAACTGATATGTTCTTTCACCACATCACCGTCTTGCCAGTATGCCATGGTGACAGGTTAGAGGTGCGTGCCCGCATGACAGCTACCCCATATCTTCTCCCACCTCTCCAGCCGAATGAAACTTTCAGACACAATCCTTAATGAGGAATTATAATATCGCTATACCAAAAACTCCAAGGCATCGGAATTCTGTAAACCATCATTAACGCCCCCATTGCGATTGTCCTTGAGATCACTGCTTTGAACTTCGGTCTGGTTTCCATTGCAGGAAATTTTATTAGCCGCCACCTTAGTATGAAAG
This sequence comes from Margaritifera margaritifera, assembly GCA_029931535.1. Classification (NCBI taxonomy): domain Eukaryota; kingdom Metazoa; phylum Mollusca; class Bivalvia; order Unionida; family Margaritiferidae; genus Margaritifera; species Margaritifera margaritifera. The sequence continues at coordinate 892,776 of JAQPZY010001551.1, read as the reverse complement.
CGAAAAAAAAAAAAAAAAGATGAAATCCGCGTCTAGGCCGAAGCCAAGCTTAATACAATCGCGTACCACATATCAAAGGTATTGGCAGATAACGCGGAAGAGTATAAGCTCATTCTCGAAGAGCATGAAAATACGTGGAGCTCAAAAGCGAAAAACGATCTAACACACACAAGACCTAGACTTCGGTTGACATTGACGAGTTGCAAAGAACGAATTGATAACCCGCGGGAGAGCGAAGGCCCGCAAGGAGATCGTAAATATAAAAGGTCTCGCTGAAAATTCATAATAAGCAGTGTTTTGGCAGTCAAAGCAACATAAATCACAAAGGCAACTAAACCATTGGAACAACAACCACCTGACTCGAGACCTACTCCCAGCGCACTTCCGCCGTACGATGCCGTCTTCCAATAACGGGCACAAAAATGCAACGCTACAGCGGTCTATATTTACGACTGCTTCTTTAACACATTTGAAAGAACTGTAACCGCCTTTCGCGCTATTAACTTTATTCGATATGGCCTGCATGTTTGCAGGTGAAGGTCGTGAACTATAAATATTGCTGTCAACATTTTCGTTTTAAAGAGCAGGCTTTGATGCGTATACACCCAGCCCACCCACAATAAATGCTCTTACAACCAAAGTCGTCAAAGGCACGAAGGCATCAAGAACGAAGGCACGAAGGCATCAAAACATTTTAACTTATGGGCATGCTAGAACATCTCTAAATAAGCGCTGATAAGATCAAATTTTAATCGACAAAATCACATCTACAAGCCCTTATTTTTCATTCCTAGTGCAGCCCTCCTCTGGTTCATGCACTTAGACGTCCCGGACATAATTCATTACATTGTTTTTACGGCCAATTGTGTAGTTGCCTCCGCTGATTACATACGTGTTTGAATTCAACCAAATTGGAGTTCCTGGGGAAAAACGCCAGGAATTCCGAGGTAACTCAAACTATACACACAATCACGTGTTTGAATTAAACCCCATTGGAGTTCCTGGGCGAAACTAAACGCTAGGAGTTCCAGAGGTAATTCAAACCTTGATGTAACAAATACCATCAGAAAATAAAGTGCAAGTAAATGTTTGTGTGTATGTGTGTATGAGATCGGTTTTGACTTAACACCATACCAGAATTGACTTTCATAGTAAAAAACGAATAATAATGGTTAACAGTTATCCCCAACTAAATAAAAAGAGACTTCAGTCCGCGTGCGGGTTCGACCACACAGTAGGTTGTAAGTCTCTGATCCAGTCTCCAACTCATCTAATACCATAGCTAACATCTCACTTACAATGCACCTGTTTTTTTTAAACAAAAGCTGTCTCGACTAACCCCAAATTTACCTGTACAAAAATAAAATATTAATTTTTAACAAAACCTGTCTGCTTGTGTCATCGTCCGTCACAGTGCGGAAAATACCATCTAATCTGAAGTCATATATTCTCCGCACTTGCAGAAGGTCTAATTTCGTTACACCGGATTTCAGTACATACTGTGCACAATAATTCCTTATATGTACTAAAATCCACTCCGTGTGAGTATATATATATATATATATATATATATATATATATATATATATATATATATATATATATATAGAGAGAGAGAGAGAGAGAGAGAGAGAGAGAGAGAGAGAGAGAGCAGCTAATACAGACAGCTTTGCATTTACTAGGGCCGAACGCCTCTTATAAATTGATTACAGTCCGCAGGTAGCGTAAATGGTGTTGGCCAATTTGAATATGCCCATGCCCGGTGTTTTCGTCAAACTCTTTAAAATTCCTGTATAATTTTTTCAAATTTTGCACAGAGAATCCCTAAATATCTACTTACGTTTTATTACTAGCAGACAGCCTAAATTATACACCTTATGCGCCAAGTAAAGCGAGTCGCTATTTGGAGACAGGCTTGCATTCATCGATCGATAATTTTGGAATGCTATGGGCCGACTGGTTCAAAAGTAACCTGAGTAATGTACAATCAATATAATCATAGTAGGATGTGTGGCAGTACTGCATTTCAAACTCCCAGTTTTTGCCGACCTATGGGAGTAACCGTCCGCTGGGAAAATAGCGTTTTGGATCAGCCTATAGGGCCCACTCCTGTGGGGGTAGCTCTAAATGATCATATTGCATCTACTTGTTTGTTGTTGTTGTTTTGTTTTTTGTTTGCTAAATGTCCGTTAAAATATTTTTTAAAATTTGTGTATTTTCTGTACTAAAATCAATGTACTTTCCGAAATTACATCTATCGTGCGTTATAAGGTTCACGTACAATCGAACTTCTCCAAATAGACAAATAAATGCGTGAAACAATGCAATATTTTACAGAATAAGTTATGTTTTTTATTTAAATATTTTTAAAATGATGTACATTATTATCCGCCTTTGCCAAGACTAACTTAAGCTTGGGAAGATTATAAATTTTCAAACCCTTTGACTCATGTGTTATATTTTTGTTATATTTTACAAATCAGCCTTCAGATTATGTTGGAATGTTTCCTGACCAACGGAGGCAAAGAGTAGGCTGAATATGACCTGAAAAAACCCTCATGTACTTATAGCCATGTGCCAGGCTCATTCAGCATGTTGTGCACACCCAAAGGAATTCAGCATATTAATACATGGAACGTCGCTGGCCCAGATTTAGGATAAAATCCAATAGATCATTGTTATCATACTCTTAGTCTGCCTTGGTATAATTTTACCATTTGCATGATGTACAAGCAGAAGCGTGATGAAATCTTTAATAGAACATTCTTTCTCGATGTAGATCACGTGAAAGATTTGTTATCAACAAGTGTCGACTATATAGTTGACCATTCCGTCAGCATATATCCTTAGCAAGCCGCAATTATTTTCGTGCACCTATCGAGCGGTTTGTGCAACATAGGAAAAATGATGAACCTTATTTGTTTCGTATTGCTAATAACAGAGGTGTCTTCTGCAAACTTCAAAAGACAATCTCAAGGTAATGTATCCTTTATAATCTGCAGTTAATGCTATTAAAAGCACTTAACAAAAAAAATCTTTCCCAAATCTATCGCCGACTGACAAACTTAAATTATATAAATAGAGGATCTCAGATGGGGTAATGATTTAATATTTAACTAATTCAACAATTTTACCAGATTCAGTATTAAATCAGTATCGATTTGAGATTATGTTTATCACAGAGATTTTATTTATAGTTGAAGGAGTCTAGATAAAGAGAAGAACACATGATTTTAGGCAGCTCATCTAATTCTGGCTCTGACGCTTCACTTTTCAATTCTTGCACGTGAAAAAATAATAACTAATAACATTTACAAGTAGATTGTTGTTTACAAATTCCAACTCAAAGAACAACTGTCCTTCCATTCAATAGAAAATTTGACACAGATAACATTAATTTTCAACACTGGATCTCTGATGGAAATTCCTGTGTGATGTCAAAAAGTGCACTCGGTCAGGTCAGCTGGAGTAGTTGTGGCGCCATATACATGGATTTCAATGAGACAGATAGGGTATTTGATATCGCAGAATAAATAGCATTCCGGTTTTTGGATATTTGTTTGAAGGGATGATTACTGGACGCAGAAATTTGTACTAAATCTAGAGGTGTTGCTGTGGACGATATATGCAGGTCCCGATTTGCATTCATATGGCTGTCATGTAATTCATATTCCCAGATTGAATGTTTTTGTGACCGGATATTTGCAATATTTGATTTGGAAGAATGCTGTGGTTGAATAAATTTTTGTCAGTTGAGAGACCTGCATTTGTCGACATTCTCTTCATGCCACACACCTGTTAAGTATAGCGTGTTTCAACAGTATGTTTCTCAAAACATGGGGCTTGCTACAGCATGTATATATAAGAAACACTACACAATCTGCGCGTATCCATGTTGGCCGCTCTTCATAAAGATCACTGCATAGAACATACTGTCTACATCATAGAACGATTTTGATTAAAATGAGCAGAACCGGTATACAGGTGCATACGTCACGCCATTAGGAGGCAACTCTCACTGCAATTTATGTATTAAAGCAAGTTTAGGATTCAGACCATAACGTCTGAGCGCACTGTTGTTTCAAGAGAAGGTAATGTCCTGTCTTCTGTATTCATTCGATACTACTTCTAATTAGATTTCAGAAAGCCTATTTTGGAAGAAAACGAGGACTTCTACGAGATATGAACAGTGTAGGTAATATAATGTTATTTTTAGTCTGCACGTAAACGTATAGAATTAAAACAGGGGTAATACTATAGTTTTTGAATCTGCATATATAAATTATTATTATTATTATTATTATTATTATTATTATTATTATTATTATTAAGGTTGCGTGTATGAGGGAAGGACATACCAACAAGGGGAAACCTGGCAGAAGACATGTGAACTGAACTGTGTGTGTCAAGATGCAAGTACCGGCCGATACCAATGTAACAACATGTGAGTAACACTTGTACATTTTTCTCTTTTTTCTTTGTCTTTTCTTTCTTTTTTAATTTTTTTGTTTTAAATATAACATTACTCAAATAGTAAACAGAACTGAGTTTCTCTGCTACATTTGAAATTTATCCCTTTTAAGTGGTTTATATGCTAATGCTCTTTTTTTTTTTGCTTACCTCAAGCATCCATATAGGTCTGATTATTAAATATTGACAGCGATTGAAAATCAGGATTATGAAATATATTTTGTTCTATTTCAAGATGTCTGAGTGTAACGTCGTATATTACGTCGATATATATATATATATATATATATATATATATATATATATATATATATATATATATATATATATATATATATATATATATATATATATACACACACACATACCACATACAAAAGCACTTTTTTCTTTTTGCATGTGGACGGTATGCGTCACAAGCCTCGGAATTTCTTAGGTTGTGATAAGTAGTATGTGTTTTTGTTGGTGTGGTGCTTACCATAGATTGACATTTGTTAGTTACTATTCCAAGATTATGTCAAAGAAGAGAAGTAGGTACCATTTGCTACACCAAAATATATTGTCGATTAAGTTTTTTTTTTTTAACAAAATAAAAAAAAAGTTGTGCGGTGTGTACATTGCTATTAATCGGAAAAGTAGTCCTTCTCGAAATTGTAAATTTAAAATTGCAACAGAACATATTCTATTCGGTAAAGAAAGGTTTTTAAACTTTGCCTGTTTGGAAAAAAAACAATAACAACAACAAAAGTCGCGCCATAATAGCCACAGAATTATTAACCCAAAATGGTATCACCCAAAGAAAAGAGAGTTTGGAGCATACAATCTTACTAATACAATAGCAGTATTGACGTCAATTGAAATATAAGTATAGTATCTCTTCATCTCACATAACTCTTTATAATTATAATTACACAAATCGACTTTTACGATCCTAATTAAACACAAACACACACGAACACACACACACCATGTTAAGCTCATCATGATTCCTATATGCTTGCTGGAGTAACTATAAGAAAATTATCGAATAATCGATCAGGCAAATATGTTTATCTGTATACTTACCATAGAAGTAATCTTTATCAATGCCGTCCAGTAGATACCAGAAACTGAACTACATGTGTATTACTAATGGGTGCATACTACAGATTGAAGACTGTCGCTTAGAGTTACTTAATATTCATTTAATCGATTTAGTGATTCTAAATCTAGCTACTCCATGAACGTGATATGATAGAAATCATGTAGTCTTAAATAAAGATTAAATATTGGTATATGTTGTGACAGAAAACTTTTCTTTAATTGTGGCTCCTCAGTTTAATCCCTATTAAAGACATGAAGAAATACATTTTGGCAAAAGAAGATCTAACATATTTATTTGACAACATTTTAAAATAATTAGCCCAATATTTCACGCTGTTGTACGCACTCACAGCTGTTGAATATCTCATAGACTTTGATAAGCCATTGTGTGCATGCAGCATATTTGCAATGCCAATCCCACTGTAGGTTTGTTTCTGACTCTTATCTGTCTGGTGCATGTCGTTCCAGTACTTACTATACCATGTACATTTGAATTTCCGGTTAGATATTTATGGAGTTACCTTTGGTGCATTTCCAATGCATATCTGTTCTGATTTTATCGGTCAATCCTGCTCGAGGTTATTGTTTTAGTTAGTAAGCATTTTTCGTTCTAATGTCTTGTGTTATTTCAACCTTGTGATCAGAAAAGTTTGTCATTCGCACTAAGATTTACCAAGCAAACGATATCCATATTTATTGCTTCAACAAACTCTGACCCCGTTGTTTGAGTTGTTCTATTTTGAACAAGTTGAAGGACCTTATCAGGGTCTGAACACGTATATGAATAGTTGAACTAATGATTCCTTTTGTAAAATTTGCACATATTTAAATGTATATTCAGCTCCATTTCTCCATTCTCTTTCATCTGTTGACCCAAATGTAGACGATGTGGATTGCTCTGTATACCGTCCCTTGTACCCACAGTTGTAATGCTAGAATATTTTCCAAATGAATTTCTGATACCGACATCATCTTGCCACATACTATGCAGTTTAAGCTCTACATCCTTTTCGTTTCGGATCAAAAGCCAGTTCAAAGTACAGCTGTCTGAGTTGACAGTCCTTTTAAATTTCATACAAGTGCTCAAGAGCAACACATCAGAACAAGAGGCCCAAGTGGAACTGAGATCAATTTCATGACTTGCGAAGGCCGAACAAGTAAAACCTTGGAGGCTCCTCATAACATATGCTAGAAATTAGGCGGATAATTTGTTAGAAAATCGTTGTAATTTTTGTTATTTTTCAGTAACATCAGGCGTATTTATTGCCAAACTGGAGTCATTTGTACAAATTAAAAGGATAAAATGTGGTCAAAATTTGGCAAAAAGTTTACAGTAAGTCCTTTAAAGTTAGTGCTTTCTTAAATAACTGTATCTATATTTCTTGCAGTTCAGCACAGTTTCTACTGATTTGGAAAGCCTTACTTGTAGAGCTCTCTATGTCAGATTTTTTAATGCTTTTCTTCTTTGTTTGTTTTTTAAAGACAATATATGTTTATGGTAGAATTTGTGAAGGCAGCTGAATTTAAACGTGGATTGGCTCAATCAGTATTAATATATATGGCCAAGATTACAAAATGCTCTCCATTTAATTTGGTCAAACCATTATTCAGAAGTTAAAACTAACAATTATTAACAATGGACAACTCTCAACCCACGAAGCTTGAGTCACCGCACTTAACCAAGAAAGGGTTCTATTATAAGTTTACAGGCAGGTGAGGTAACAATACATAGTATACCTTCTGCTTTGAAAGAGATGGTTTCCCAACATTCATATTTTTCCTTTCGTCATTGAAAGTGAAGAAAAAAGTTGAATGCAGACTGTCTTGCAGTCTGTCATATATTTATGGGACAAGAAGCTGGAAGATGGAGGTTGATGTTTCTTGTAAAAACTCATCTTGTGCACTGAAATTTACACAGATTTTCTAATTGAATTGGGACAAAACAAGATTGAAAATTTACATATAGTACAAAGATCATAAACATTATTTGCTCAGTTTCGTCTTCTATAGTTTACACTACAGCTTCACATAATATTGCTGACTGAAACCTCTTTTTTTAAAACCCATGAATTATTTGTAATGCAATCTTTGTTACGGACATATACGTTTCCCACCCACATCGTGATTGACTTCCCACCCACATCGTGACTGACTTCCGTCCTAGATTCAAGGTTCATGATGTACGCTTCTCCGTCAGTCAGTCGGAATATCCTCGACCTTTTCCGTCGCATGCCAGAAAAGAAAACATCGGATATAAATAGTGGCCATTATGAGCTGCCGTCAAGTCCATGGTTTTTATTACGTTATAATAACTTCATTGACGTCACAACGACTCGATGACGTTTCACCTTTAATAGCAACGTAAGCAATACTTTTAGGCTATTGAAACGGAATGATTTCATTTTCTTCATTTAAAAAAAAATAAAACTTTACAGGAATAACATCAAAATTTAAAACTACAGATATTTTATTGATGGCTAAAACGTCGTCAAGTGTTAGGAGCGTCGTTGGCTCAGTGGTTAGCGTACCGGACTCGTGACCGGAAGTGTTCTAATCCAAGGATCGGATGAGCTTGATTCGGCTACCGTGGTGCGTCCATGATCAAGGCACTTCACTCCAGTTTCCTCAGCACTAATAACCTATACGTGTTGCTGTGCCGTAAAACACCAAACCAAACCAAATCGTCAAGTGTTATTTTCAACATCTATCAGATATTTTATAAGGATCTATTCTTCTCACATCTAGTCGGATGTTCGTCCGCCAAAAACTTACCAATTTGGGAAGTATTACCACGATTACCGCCGAATCTCTTTCAGAGGTTTTAAGTTATTCGACTCGCACCAGAAAGAGACGAGATTGTTCCGATCAGTGTGTGTTTTATGGACAAATAGATAGCTCTGCATGGAATATTTACAGTTTGGAAAGAGGAAAATATTCCGTGTTCTAGAAGGATGGTACTCGCACTTTCTGATGTCTCCATCCTTTTTTTTTGTGAGCATTCGGAACACATCGAGCTTTTCTGCGGTGGCAATAATACATCAAGGCGTTTGTCTGTTTACAGAAAATTCCGAGGTGTTGCAAATGCATTGGTAAATAGAACTAGTATCAGCCTGCTCAAAATCGGAACTTGTTCAGTCTTTCCGTTGCATGCTAGAAAACAAAAACTCGAATGTAACAGTGGCCATTTGGAACTGCCTAAAGCCAGTGTTTGTTATTACGTCAGAATAACTTCATTGACATCAAAACGAGTCAATGACGTGGCATCACCAATAGCAACGTGAGCAATAGTTTGAGGCTGTTGAAACCCCATACTTTCTTCTATTTGTTTTCGTCAAAAGGTACAGGAATAACATAAAAATTAAAAGTGCAAGTATTTCATTGATGGTTGACACGTTCTCGAGTGTTTTTATCAACACCTATCACTTTATAGGATCTATTCTTCTCACATCCAGTCGGATGCACGACCGCCAAAAACCTTACCAATTTGGGAAGTATCACCACGATTACCTTCGAGTCTCTTTGAAAGGATCAAAGTTTTTCGATTCGCATCGGAAAGAGACGAGAATGTTCCGACTGGGCCTGCCCAGAGTGTATCTACATAGAGAATTTTCTGATATTAATCTGTGGAAAATACAGTAAAAACTACTCTACCTTGCGGATTGTGTACATCAAGCGGATACATATTTTGATCCCATCCCTTGAGCAAGTGTTGACATCATCCAGATTACACCGTCATTATGTACATGACGTCAAAAATGACGTTACGATAACATTCAAAGAACTTGATTTTCTTCCTGAATGATATAAATTTTTGTTTTTGTTTACCTTAAACGTGTGATTTATCATGCTTTGCTTTTCATTAATATGAAAGAGGAAACGCCTAAGAGAGCGCAGCTGACTGAGTTCTCATAACGTCACTGAATGACATTGCGCGTGACAGCATGGGGATGTGTCGTAATACGACACACTAAAGCTCTTAGCCTTAGCAAAGGAAATTATACTATATTGCACGATATATATATATATACTTGCATTGTCTATTTTCGTACGTAGACAATATTGTTTTGTTTATTTTATTCCCAACCATTTGAGCGTTTTGTATCTAACTGCACAATATTGCCTTGCTAAATAGTAGAGATGGAAAATAGTCTAACTGATGTGAGATCTTCGACTTTCAGCTCTCAACTCTATTCCGATTTCTCGACAAACTTCCAGTTGACGAATATTTTTCATAGCCTTCACTATGGAAAATATATTTATTGATATAAGCGTATCATAATAATTCGCTTTGCGGGCAGAAAGCCCATCTCTTACTGCGTTCGCTTTAATTTAATCTGCCTTTATCAACTCTGTCAGCGCCGTCTAGAGCCCAATAATGCGGGGCGGCTCGTTTTTGTTTCACTCCCGACACCCCTCCCCGGCCCTGGTCTGGCTTTCCATTTCATAGCGACGAAAGGTGAAAGCCAAAGAGGGCCTGGTGACCCAGGAAAAAGGAGAACAACTTTTGAGTATGTTAAATGTTTTGACAGTAACACGATGGACCACAGCCAATACCTTCACAAACTCAGGGCTCGATGACCCCTGAAAGTATTAAAGTTTCATATTTAAACTTTTAATCGCAACATTAGGACAGTGAAATAGTTAGTTTGCTTCCATTTTGTATAAGTTTATCCACGAGATATATGGCTACTTTTGTCCATATTGACGTTCCTTGCAAGACTCATGAAAAGCTTGTACTCAGCCAAGAGTCATATGTGTAAATAATGGGGATGGTGAAATATAGACAGCTAGCTGGTTATATTGACAATCACACAATGACAGCTAGCTAGATTGGTGCAAAGCTAGCTGGTTAGATTGACAATCACGCTGTGACAGTTAGCTAGATTCATGGTTAGCTAGCTGGTTATACTGACAATCACCATTTGACAGCTATATAGATTGATGGAATGCTAGTTGGTTCTATTGACAATCACACTTTGACTGCTAGCTAAATTGATGGATAGCTAGCTGGTTATACTGACAATGACACTTTGACAGCTAGCTAAATTGATGGATAGCTAGCTGGTTATATTGACAATCACACTTTGACAGCTAGCTAAATTGATGGATATCTAGCTGGTTATATTGACAATCACACTTTGACAGCTAGCTAAATTGATGGATAACTAGCTGGTTATATTGACAATCACACTTTGACAGCTAGCTAAATTGATGGATAACTAGCTGGTTATATTGACAATCACACTTTGACAGCTAGCTAAATTGATGGATAGCTAGCTGGTTGTATTGACAATAACACTTTGACAGCTAGCTAAATTGATGGATATCTAGCTGGTTATATTGACAATCACACTTTGACAGCTAGCTAAATTGATGGATAGCTAGCTGGTTATATTGACAATTACACTTTGACAACTAGCTAGAGTGATGGATAGATAGATCGTCAAAGTAAGCCAACACAATACAAATGAGCTGTTCTTTGTTTTGATACTAGTATGTTTTGACTTGCCTAAGTTGCAAACTGACCTCAGTAGGCTGTTTTACTTTCATGACTGTATGCCTTTTATCTACGGTCACACGGTTCCACTGTCACAATTTAACTTTTCCGAACCTGTCAACCTGTCTCTCTTGGCGTGCGTTTGAATTTGCAACCCGTGTTATTCGTGTGACACTTGTTGTTAACAAAACGGCTAGAACCAATACAAAGAACTCGACACCGGTATTACGTGTATATTTCCTTAATGACTAGATAGAAAGTGTGTTTCAAAATGGCGACTTTTTGGAGCAAATACACACTTGGCTTTCATCATTTAGAAAATGTATACCAGTAGAAATTTAAATCACAACACTTTGTTGAATAATATGTTGCAGTTTTCAATCGATCAAGCGTGTGGCGAAATTAACTGAAATAAATAACGAACCTTGGACGCAGCCATGATATAATATTCATAGCTTCTTTTCTTGCAGCTTAATTTGCTTTGCCAAATCATACTATGTTTGCTCTAGATATGAATATGACTATGATTGATCTAGATTATACTGATATACCTTAATAAGTAATGCACTGGACTTCTGTTACACAAAATTAGTAAGAACGTACATATCGGATATATCTGAACGAAAAACTTTCATCTACATGTATACTCTTGGAGAAAATAAAAGCCCAGATAACAACAACAGCCGTTACAGGTAGTTGTTATTGGGCACATTTAGCTTAATTAGCACATTATTTTTTATGACCTACTTTAAGAGGATTTTTTTTCAGTGTGAACAAAGTTTTTCCATCCGACAGATCCTTGGATCTGAAAATAAATTTAGTGCAGTCTTGTGACACGAGAACGCACTATATCTTTAGCAAGTTACATAATGTTCTGGTCAATGTGATTTGGTTTGCTTTTGTGTTTTACGACACAGCAACACAAGTATGTTATTTAGTACCGAGGCAACTGGAATAAATTGCCTTGCCAAAGAACACACTACGGTAGCTGATCCGGGTTGATCATGTGGTAATATTCGAGCCGCAGCCTTTCAGTCGCGAGTCCGGCACTCTAACCACTGAACGACTGAGGCACTGGTCAAGGTGATAAATTAAGGAGTTATGTTGCAGACAGGTGGTGATCCACGAAAATAACAGGAACAACAACAACGACGACAGCAATAATAATAATAATAATAATAATAATAATAATAATAATAATAATAATAATACTTTAAAACATAACGACAACGAGACAAATTATGACAGAAACGGAAACGACAAAACATCAGGAATGTTATTGTCGTTGTCATCCACTTTGTTGTTGTTGTTGATCATGATGATGACGACGACGACGATAATGATGACGAACACAATAGCAACTACTAAGACGAAAACATTTTTAGGTGCTATATAGTTGCTCCTAAAACTACTGAACTGCAATAAATGAAACATTTACATTAGCACATTTTGAATATGTAAGGGCTGTAATTGATGCAAGTAATATTGTACCAAAAACTCTTCAAACACAGATCAAGGCAACTACAATTTAAAACTTGAAAGAAGTTTTTTAGAAGCAAAATTACGGTTTATTTTCACAAGAAAGAATGAGATTTCGGTCATTCCAACGACTAAGGTGGAATAAGTCTCTTTTTTCCCTTGCTATCCAGGAAACCGTACAGACAATAATGATACACAAAAAAGTAAGAAAGTGCTCTCGAGTGTCACACTAATAGTTTGTGAAGATTTCGTTGAATTTGTTGTTGTTTGGTGTGAAATACAGTTGTCAACAGAGTGAATGATGTCTAAAATGCAGATCGAAACTTTTCCTAACGAAAATAAAAATATACAAAGAGATGCGTTGATACATTTTTTGTTTATTCGATTGTCAGTTTAGACACTGTACAATATGTTGACATACGTGTGCAACTGTTCAGACAGAATCTTTACTAACAGACACAGCAATTTATCTATCCATGTGGTGTAGTATTTTTTCAATTACGCACCCTCATTCATCCTTGAATTACTTGGAAACGTATATAGTCATTTGTGTAAATTTCAACCTTTTAAAATGGTATCTTTTAAGATAAGTTAATGCTTACACGACCTATGCTAACAATTTCATCCAGTTTTCAATTCTTATGTGAAAAAAAATCCCTGATTGAAAGTGTATGTGAGTGTGTCAGACAGAGAGAGAGAGAGAGAGAGAGAGAGAGAGAGAGAGAGAGAGAGAGAGAGAGAGAGAGAGAGAGAGAGAGAGAGAGAGAGAGAGATGTTTGGGATGGAAGTAAGATTACATAGCATTCAGAGTATCTGTCTGTTTACATGTCACAGTGTATTTTTAACTGGCTTTTTTCCCCGTTTACATCGGTGGATTTTTATAAGACTTTATAAACAAATTCAAAAAGTTACATAGAAGATACCAAATAATCAATGTGTCAAACGTTTAAAAATCCAAGTTACAGAAAGAGTTATGCAGGTGCACGGGGAGAAATGCGTCAAATGATAAGTATGAATGACAATAGTATATCTCTTTTTATTTATTTATATATTTTTAAAGTCAAAATTGATTTTTATATCCCTCAACAGATGTCCAACATATTCCGACCTCCCCCCAAGTTGCTTCCTCGTAAAGGCCCCTGGCGAGTGCTGTGCCAAGCCCCAATGTAACTTCCAACCTGTTGGACAAGGCAGCTTCACTGGGACAGGGGCAGGGACAGGGACAGGGACAGGGTCAGGGATAGGGACAGGTAAGCACATCTGTCGGTAGAAATTCATCGTTTAATGTAGAAGTATACTTAAATTATTTTAATACTAAAGTTCTTCAGATTGATAAATAAAACAAAACAAACAAGAAAAAAATAAAAATAATATATAATTTAAAAAAAAAAAAAAACAGCTGCGGTTCACCGAACTATTTTTGCCACTATGTGCATCATAGGTAGTATTGCATGATATCAACATTTTGCATCACTCTGTAAAATCCATAGGTAATCTTGTTTGAAATCTAAAGCAGCATTATTTTTTACTTGTAATGCAAAGTGTGAATAAAAGGATACTGAAAAAAACGCCAATACCAAGATGCGGATCGGACTATTTTCTTAATTTCGCCAGGTATTCGTGACTATGAGTCAGTTTATTTTTTTAATGAGTCAGTTTGTAAACAAATATACAACTTGCCTATCTCTGATTGCAAAGAGAAATCTCTCTTTGGCAAAATGGCATGCTAGTCTGAAAGTCATAAGTAGCTTAGAGCATTTAACGATGTATCATAAAAAATTACCTGCTCAACTTTAAATCACCTTTGATAGAGGTCAGAAATGCATTTTATAATTTGTTAGGTATGTCATTATTTTCTGTCAGCACCTTGAAGGTTAAAATGTATTTTGACGTTTTTACAGATGTCATAAAACCTGCCGTAAACTGGTTGTCAATTTATGAGTTTATTTCTACCGTAAGATTCGAGTTTTATTCGTGGTGGAAATGGATATATTGCAAAATGTTTACAATTGTATCAAGATTAGTTCATTATTTGTTTAAAATTCATAAAATTCTTGTTGAATTTTTTAAATTGTGCATACTGAACAAAATTGAAATTCTCCACTTTCTCAACCTCGTTTTAGGAACAATGACAGGGACCTCCGGCTCAGGTATCTAACTTCATTGAAGCTACTATTAAATAAATTATGATAGCAATTAAATTTATCTGATTCAATTGTTTTTATTAAAGAATTTGTGAGCCTGCTGTGGATTAAGGGAGACAACTCAAACCAGTTTGTTTAAGCTAGCAATTTCTTTTGATACTATACGGTTAAACTTTTCGATAAAGGTCAAAAGAATGCATATGTATTTTTATGGAGTAAAATATTTTAAATTTTGCTACCTCTTGGAAACTAAGAAATCATTATCAGTGACCCACTTTAACTCGTTAACAATGGACATTTGTATAATTACGTTTTGTTATGCCTTATTCATTATTCAGGTTTCTTGATGAGCGCTTCACACATCCATATAGCTTTGTAACTTCATTAAGCCATATTATTCTGGAAGAAACGTTTATTGTGTATTTTTCCACTTAAACTTTTTAAAACGCTACTTTTCAAAACGTGTTATTACTATTTGAATAGTGTTTTCACGATTCCATGGGGAGAAGAACAGCAATGAGGTTATAATATAAAATTATAGACTTTTGTTAAGATGAATATGAAGTTTTATGAATCAGTAAATCTCATATTGACCGACGCGATGATATATTTACTGGTTCATAAAACTTCTTATTATATACTTCATAAATAGTTTCATTAGTTTAACGTTGTTGGTACCAGTCAATATCAAGCGGTATTGACCGTAGTTAAGTAAAATATATTCACCGCTTCCTTATATGGTAAACACGTGCCCGCGTTCGATGAACTACTTCTGGCTACGGCTAAATAAAAATGGCGACGGAAACGTGGAACGCTTCATAAATTGTATGGTTACCACATGCCGACAGAGATTGTAACCATTTCTACCTGACACCAGTGCTGGAGAATCAGTAGATCTAGCTCTCATCCAAATAAAACTATCCCTCATACAAATTGAATTTTTGAAAATCTGAATACATCCAGGGATTTAAATTGCAAGAAGAAAACATAAAAGATAAAGACGGCTAGTGATCGATCGTTGCTGCTGTTAGTACGAGAGAGAGAGAGAGAGAGAGAGAGAGAGAGAGAGAGAGAGAGAGAGAGAGAGAGAGAGAGAGAGAGAGAGAGAGTCAATGCATCAAATAATAAATGAAACAACTTTCCTTTCATGTGGACTTTTATCCACTCTGAATGGAATTATTTTAGCCTTTACTCAAAATTTAATGAAGCACAGGCGACTCCAGAATGAATCTATATCCTTTTTTCTGAGGTATTATCCAAGACCGATTGACCACTATGGCCTGGCAAATATCACAATGCACACTGCACTTTAAAATATACCCCCCACCATGACAGCAGCATTGATATAGTCGCAACGATACTGTAACCTTAGACTGAATTTTTCGAGCTCATCTGTTCATAATTATATCTTCAATTTTATTGATGCATTGCGTGATTTTTTCCCTATATCAATATTTCGTTGTGTTTCTTTGGCTACTTGGCATTCGATTCTCTTTAACAAACTTCAATGTTGAAAGAGAATGACCCCATGTAGTAGTGCATATCCATGGCAGTAAAGTAGCGTTTATTACTGCGCGGTGTTCAGGTTTCATTCATTAATTCAACAACGTGTAAAATTGAAACAACAAATTAATTCAAAGTTTTATTGAACATTTTACACGTTGTTCAATACTGAATGAAAATAAGTTTATTAAAGAGGATGGAATGTCATGCGGCCAAAGAAACCAAACAAAATATTGATATTATAACAGAATGATGCAATACATCAACGAAAATTGAAGATACCAAAGATGAGCCAGAAAAATTCAGTCTAAGGTTATCTTTGTGATTGCCTCAATGATGCTGTCATGGTGGCGGTAAATTTGAAAGTGCAGTGTGCGTTATGATTGTTGCCAGGGTATAATGGTCCTTTGGCCTTGGATAATA
This sequence comes from Margaritifera margaritifera, assembly GCA_029931535.1. NCBI lineage: Eukaryota > Metazoa > Mollusca > Bivalvia > Unionida > Margaritiferidae > Margaritifera > Margaritifera margaritifera. The sequence goes on along the minus strand of JAQPZY010001551.1, from coordinate 876,177 downwards.
CCTCAAAAAAGGATATGGATTCATTTTGGAGTCGCTTGTGTTTTAGTCAATTCAGAGTATAGGGTAAAACAATGATATTCAGAGTGGATAAATGTGCACTGTTTATGTGAAAGAGAAGTTGTTGACTGATGCATTGTCTCAAAGTCAGTCTCTCTCTCTCTCTCTCTCTTTCTCTCTCTCTCTCTCTCTCGTACTAACAGCAGCAACTAGCGATCACTAACAGTCCGCTTTTAATATTTGTATAAATCATATTTATTTTAAATTTTTTCTCATTGCAAATTTAAATTTTTTGATGTATTCAGATTTTCTTTATTAAATGTGTATGATAGACAGTTTTATTTGGATGAGAGCTAAATCTACTGATTCTCCAGCAATGGTGTCAGGTAGAAAGGGTTACAGTCATGGGCGGCATCTGGTGACCATCAAATTTTAGACGTGATTAGCGTTCCACGTTTCCGTCGCCATTTTTATTTAGCTCTTGCCAGAAGTAGTTGTTCGAATGCGGGCACCTGTTTACTATATAAAGAAGCTGTTAATATTTTACTTAACGACGGTTAATACGGCTAGATATTGAGCGGCAGTAACAACGTTAAGCTAATGGGACCGTTTATGGAGTATATAATAAGTATAGGTTATGAGTATTGAAAAATATTGGGTCCGAGGTCATGGGGCGCAGGATGCACGAGCTTGTGATAGCATTGTACGCCACACAAACGAGGGCCCAATATTTTTTAAAAAAATACTCATTCAATAACCAGTTTATCATATACTTCAAATCAAAATCTATTGTATATAAAGAGCAATGCCTAACATCATTATGAAGACAGTCGATTTTCCGGCACTGGCATCAGGTAGAAAGGGCTTGTGTCATTGTTGGTCTCTGGTGGGCATCAGATTTATGACGTAGTCAGCGTTGTACGTTTCCGTTGCCATTTTGTGGCACGTGTTTATCAAATAAGGAAGCTCGGGTATTCTCCGCCAAATGACCTCCGGCCTAATATTTTCTAATACTCGCTTAATAACCTGTACATTACATACATCAGATGACTTTGTGCCATCCAATCAAAAATCATCCCTCACGGAATCACGTGACGAGTGTATTTATTATACACCTACTATGGTGTAACCAATCATAATCATTCATTTATACCAGGTGACTGGCTATAATAACTACATGTTGTACAGTTTCTGAATCTAACTGGCGTGCGAGGCTGTATTGAATACCAAAAATCCATATTAGATAGAGAAAACAAGATATTGCTCGGAAGCGAGGTAAATGTTATCATTTTGTTCCTATAGTTATATCCCTTGCTAAAACTGTTCTATTCCCACATTCATATCTGGCTAGATTCTCTTAATTTTGTACACATTAATATCTCGATTTTCATGTTGATATAAAAAATATTCCTTTCCCAAAAAATCTTTAAAAACAGTTTTGAGGGCATATTATTTTGCTTTGACGACAAAATGGAATATATATATATATATATATATATATATATATATATATATATATATATATATATATATATATATATATATCCAGTCACCAATAACGCCAGTAAATGGTGCAATTCTATACACACCCCAAAAAATAAATTAAATTAAATTAAAAATATAAAATATTAACAGAGAATGTTTAAAACATGTGCACAATTTTTTCCTTCTTATATATTTTTACTAGATATAAATAAGGTAACTTTCCTCACGATTTGAAATGCTCTGGCAGAATATATGTGTGAGTTATTAAAGTAATATTATATTTTGTTTGTTCAGGAAAGATGATAAAATAAAGGCAGGAAATTAGTACCGTTATAATTAGAGCTTGATAACTATAATGACAATAACAACAGCAACAACAACAACAATTAATACTACTACTATTACTACTACTACTACTATCACCACTTTACAGCTAAGACAAGAACAAAAGCAATGAATAATACTTATGATGATGATGATGATTTTATTATTATTATTATTATTATTATAACAACAACAACATCAAGAACAAATAAAAACCATCATCATGATTACCATGAACATAGTGAGCATCATCAGGTTAGAATCTTATTTTATTCTCAATCTACTTATATCTCATCTTAGTTTTCGCATAACTTTTGGCAAAGTACTGTTCTGATGCTATAATACTAAGGTTTTTTTTATGGGTACATACAGCTCCCTGATAAAATACAGCAGTGACAAATTACATGTACCTCTTCTTTGGCAGATTATGAAAAATAATGGATGTTTTGAAATATAAAGAAAACATTATTAGAATTAAGGTTAGGTGCATAATAAAAAAGGTCATTATACAGTCTTTGTACTTTACAATAATGATTTTAAGGATTTTTACTGCACTCGTTTATGTTGTGAGAAAGATGTTTTTTCACTGAAATACCCAACGTCACTTGATATGTGCTATTTCTTAAATGTTGTATGGTCATTCTTCATATCGCAGGATCATGGCGTCTTCGACTTTAAGTGACGTCACAACTGTATGTTCTTAGTGTCATACAGTTAAAATGGCATTTGTAAATTCTAAAGCAAAATGAAATTGCATTTTTGTTTTCTCTATTTCATGTAATAAAGCAAGTATATACCTTTGTTTCGATGAATATGAAGCTTTATGAACCAGTAAACCTGTCATATTGGCATATGCTCCGCGTCGGTCAATATGAGGATTATTGGTCCATGAAATTTCATGTTGGCCACAATAAAGGTCTATAATTAAATAGTATTACTGTTATATATTGTGTTTACATACTTAAGTTTTGTTTATGATAGTAAGTTGTGACATGTGTCAGGTTGGCCAGTATTTTCATAGGTATTTCGCAATTAGACTTTTGTGACGTATGTCAGGTAGACCAGTATATTTCCATTAGAATTACTCATATTGTGTTGTGACATAGTTCATGTAGGCATATATATATATATATATATATATATATATATATATATATATATATATATATATTAGTAAACAATTTAATTCCTGTTCTAGAATTTCGGTTCTAAAGATCAGTCTGCAAGGAATCTATTTTAGTAATTACAGTTGTGTTGTTGAAATCAGAAATAATTGGAGAGGAATTATTTGTTTATAATATTCATTGGAATTACTAAAGTGCCCATTGACTTGTGGATTAATACATGATTTGGGGACTTATGTGAACTCATTCAAATACATTCTGGATTACATCTATGTGGTACATCATGACATTCAAGGCTATTGGAATTCATTCGGAACATTCTATTATTTTGGACTTGTGATTAGGACATTTAGGATTATTTAGAATTTAACTCACAAACTGTAAGTGTCTTTTTTGAATTTTAACTTTAATTGTCTGGAAATAAATTGCTTGTTGATTTTACTTGATTTTATTGGTTTCACTTTCTTTCTGTTACATATTTGAAGACCTAGAGTCGTAACAATGACATAATTCCCATGAGATAGGTTTCTGATTGGATTCACAACGTCGTGTAATGCGTGATATATTTCTTCTAATAGGAACTTCCTCCGCTTCGTGTCGGTCAATATTAGCTTTACTGGTTCATAAAACTTCATATTCACCGCAACAAGGATCTATAATTGGTAATCCACTTACCAAATATTTGCCGCAAACACCCACCCACTAGCAATATTCTTCAACTTAATTTAACAGTTTGTGAGATTTGTACATACCTATGGGTCGTAATACAAATTAAAGCTTCTCACACCTACAGTCATATCCAGTATTTAGTATGCTGTTCTTTCAGAAAGTGTCCAGTTGATCAATTGCCAGAGAAAGGGTAACCACCATTGCTCATCAGCGTATGATAATTCTCTTCAGTTTTAAAAAAAAATTAGATGACCACATTCAGCAAAGTATGGGGGGGGGGGCAGTGGCTGGTTACATTTTCACGAAAATGTAACGAAAGGATGGGAAGTCATTACAACATGAATGCGTGTTTACATAGGAAAAACTGCAAACTTTTCTGAATATGCTGAACCATTGTAGAACAAACGGCACTGGCCGGGTACAAATATATTATTATTCACACATAGCCTATGGTTCTTGGTGAGACTGTTCAGTGGTTCATTAGAATTTTGAATACACAATGACTGACTGACTGCTAGTAGCAAGCATATGAAGCTCGACACTTCGGTAATTCACATATAGGTCTACCACCTGTTGTCAGTCCATCTTTGTTTAGCAGATATATATATATATATATATATATATATATATATATATATATATATATATATATATATATATATATTCAGGGCTCAGGAAAACCAATCGTCCTCTAGTCTTGACCGGGTACAAATTTCACTGTAAGAATAAATCTGTGTGTATTTTCTACCCTTAACAAGCGGGTAATTTCAACATTGCTTAACATCTAGCGTGCGTCAATTATCAATTACTTATGCGTAGAGTGCCTACTTATTGTCAATTCAGAATTTGTCGAAAAGGAAGCAGACTTTGATTTGTACGCAAACATGACACCAAAAAGGGTCCATATAACGAGTACATTATGTTCAGCCTGACGACAACGGTTTAAAACCCTTCTAGTGTATGGCCCCTTATATAAGTGTATCATAAGAGACAAGGTTTGTATACTAAATCGTGAAGTTGCAGTTTCACACATATCCCTCGATTTCTTAATGGTATTCGCATTAGAGTTAGACCCGCGATAAGTAAATAGCCAGCGATTGTCAATATCTTGTGATTTTTCGTCTGATCAGACAGTTTTACTCTCACCCCAGGTCACATGTATGTTTAAAACTGTATAACTTTATTGATACTTTGCCACACCAAATCGAAAACACTAGCAGATATTTCTACAAGTTTGTACCGGCAATTACTTTTCAAAGAAAATGTTGTAAACTTACAATCTGAAGAAGTATTTTAAGTGTCTTCGCCGATTTCCATCAAGTGTCACATATAATGCAGGCCATTGCAATCTATTTATAAAGCACATAATGACGAGTCACGGGATTGGTCGTAGTTAAATTGGGATCATGACGTAATAAACTTCCAATTCTTTTGGATAGATGCCCTTGAGTAGTGCTGTAGAAATGGAGGTTTGACTTGAATGGATTTACTTAGTACCAAAGTTAGTAAAATTCCGGAGACGCTTGGAATTCTTCTTCAAAAGTAAGTTAGCGACATTTTTCGTTTGAAAAGTAGTTACATACTAATAGAAGTATATGTTGGCGTCTTAGCTTTGGCGTAACAAAGTATCAATAAAGTTGAACAGTTTTGAAAATACTGGTGATCTGGGGCGAGCGTAACACTGTTCGACCAGACGAAAAATTACACAATTTTTATATTTTCTGACTCTTAACTTCCTACATGTCTAACTCATAAAGATGTGTCATAGCCCATTGAAAAGCAGACTTTCTCCACATTAAAATGACACCTAGATGACTGACAAGTGCCACTGTATACGCAAAAGTTATTAAGAAATCGATTGCTAGGTTTGAAACTGCAAACCTTGCATCTTATTATAGATTTATCTAAGGGGCTACGTATTAAAAGGGTTTTAAACTCGCTGTCTTCATCTGAACATAATATTTTCATGGTTTGGATCCACTGTAGTATCAAGAATTCGTCGGGTGCCAGTGGATTTTTTTTGTAAGGTCGCAAGTAGTGAAGTTGGTAAGTGTACTGTGTTGCGTAAAATGATGACAGGGACGGGTATCTATTGCAACTCACTCGTCCCAGTGACGAGTGCTTGGAAAAAATTCTTGAGCCCTGATTTTATATATATATATATATATATATATATATATATATATATATATATATATATATATATATATATATATATCACTGTCTACACTCGTGTCATGATTGCCCATGTAAAGGTTAACGCTACATGTGCAATATAATACAAATGATTCATACATAGCCTAGACTTGGGTTCCACATCAACCCATGACATATTCAGTTGAAATGGTGTTTTGAACAAGTGCCCTCTTGCGGATAAAGGAGTCCCTGCATAACAAGAAGAATCAATTAACCAGATAGAAACCCTCGTTACGTGACCTGCTAGGTATTCAAAAAGGTGATTGCTACAATGTCCACATGCATTGACTCGGAATTAAAAGTTGCTTAAAATGTTCAAATAGGAGAAAGTTACGTGCTACATGTGTCGTTGTGTAGGGAGGACGCTGTGATTATCTCTAACGATCTCCAAATTTAAATGTAACAAGTGTTCTGATTGGATCAGTTTCTTTCAGCTGCACCCAGTCAAATAGCGGAGCAGTAACTACCGTTTCAGCTAGCTAAATATGCCAACGGTTGATGTGGAACGAAATGGATCGACAACCCTTCGCTAGCAAAGATGCTTTAGAATGAGACCGAGTCAAGAAATGTGTAGTTTGTTTGATTACGATACATGAAAATGACAAACCCTACCGCTTCGAATTTGAATTGTCTTTGATTTTTATCTTTTTACTAAAACTTTCCTTATGTTCATCCTGCATTCAAGTAAATGCGAGACCCTCAGAAAAGAAAATGCTAGTATTTGATTGCATTCATAACATCTATTGATGCATGCAGTTTTTTTCCTTTCAGAAACTGGCATGTGTGTGTCTGTCTTTCTGTTTACCTCTCTCACTTTCATTCCGATAAAGGTCTGTCTTCCCGCCTGTGTGTTGCACCCATTGCTCTTTCGTTCCGTTAAAGGTGTGTCTGTCTATTTGCCCATGGCTATTTGATTCTGATATATGACTACATACATCGTCACGTTGTCAAGGAAGAGAAATATGTCAGTTATGTAATATACTATAATAGAAATAGAATTATCTACCATTAAATGTTAATCTTTTGAAGCAAAGGTCGACTGCATTAATATACATGTCATCGGAGAGTTCCGTCATTTGTATATAATTAATCAAGCACGAAATTAACTGACGAATGTTGTTTCATTTGATTGACTAACTGATCAGCTTGCATTTGACTGTTCATCAACACATTTGCCCAGGCTTTATTTATCTACCACAGTTTCCGAATACATTAATCGACTTGGTCATTCTTGTATTATACTTTAAAAATGTAGATGAAATTGAAAATATTACTCAACGATTTCATCAAGAAACACGTTTCTTTATGATTAAACCAGGTTCCTGCAGCGATCAGATTCCAAACTGCAAAGACTACGGAACAAGTATTTGCAGCGACCAATCGTATGCTAAATGGGTCGAGGATCACTGCTGTGTATATTGCAGAAGTAAGATATTATTCTCGCAATTACTAAGAAATGTCAAAATCTGGAAACCATTTGTATCAGCAGCAAATATTTCCATATATGCATTGCAATTGTAGCCCTCTCAATTATTAAATAGCAAATCTATCTACAAATGAGACATATACGACTAAATATAATTAATAAAACTATTCTGGTTGTGTGAGACTGATTACTTTGTTAAGGTACTCTAATAACTGAAACCTAAAATTTGAGTAAAAGAACCTCTAATTTTTAAAGAATATCAGTCAAAAGATAAAAAGGCACAGACTTAAGCCGATCCTTTATAATATCATATACACGTACAGCAGCTGTAACCATCAGCGATGTCCAGCAGGATGTCCTTAAAATAATTGCGCGGGAATCACACGATATGCGGTAATGTCGTATGAACCAATAGTATACAAAATCAGCACATCCGTTACGGTGATGTTGTTTCGAGATACACTTGTACAATTAAAATGTGATCTTCGACCTGTGCTTTTCTTTACTTTTTGTCGCGCCGCGTCAAGATATGACGACATCTCCTGAGATTCGTTTACCAGTGACCTCCGATTAAATACTAAAACTACAGTTTGTGGGAGTTAGACAATGGATTATCTTAATCGGTACGCATTGAAACCCAACGAAAAAATAACAGATTTCCCAAAATCTCATATGAAAATCACCGCGCTCATGGAGTTTCAACTCACGCCCAAAAAATCATACCCATATAAATATATGTATGTTATTGGGCAGTACACTCTTTCTTCAATACCAAGCAACTTAAACTCCCTCTCCGCTCCACGTTTAATTCACATAGGCCACAATCAATCAACATTTTTCTTTTTGAATATCGTGTTTTATATCCACGTAGATCGCCATCTTTACCGCAGATCTGAACTTAGGATAACGCACATTTGACAAGTTAATTTATTTCACCAGTTCTGTATTTGATTGTTTCGACGAAGTTCAACCAAAAGGTAACCAGACAACGAACTTTAATATGATGTTCTCAAATCTTGCTACGGCGTGACCAAGAAGAATCAGAGTTTAAAGAGCTGACTTTAATCAGCATGGCGAATATTACTTAAAAACAAGTTTAAAGATTTGAAATTTATAAATTGTTTTAAAATATGCTTTAAACGAAATCCCGCTCATTTAGCATTAAAGTTAGAATTTAATATAGTCCCATATTTGACGTAGGTAAGGTCATGCTGGTACCGAACGTTTGCATGTGCCTTTGCCAACAATGAGATGTGGACTACTTTTGTTTACAGAAAATATGCGCAGATGGCACGGTAATTAAAATTGGGGTATTATAGACTTAGAAAGCAATTTTCAATGCGATGTCGATGTCTGCAGTATAGCAGCCAATCCAGAGAGTAGAAAAGGACAATGACTTTTAACTGACCATCTCAGTTTCAATTTCGCTGAGAAGAAAATTCAATCGCAAAAATCGGTAGTACTTCTGCTTGAAAGGACAGATATACATATTCATTTCAATCTAGAGTTCATTTTGTACCCAAACTCACAGATTCTGTACCTGAAAGCAAAAGAGTATGTTCAAATAACGCTAACGTATGATTATTTACAAAAATGTAGATGCTTCATTGACAAACAAGAAAGAGTACAAGCAAACAACGCAACGTAACACTTCCATTGACTTCACCGCTATTATGTTACGTCACAAAGAAATAAGCATGAATGGCGTTCATTCATGAAGAATTTACGCTTGGTGAGGTCGCGAAGATAAAAATGTAAGTTTTATATTATACTATTATGATTTGGTTTATATTTTATTCACTGTGTACAAAATAAAGTTGTTTTTGTCTTTTTTTGGTTTAAAGATATAACAGGCGGAACCGGAACTATGACAGGAGGAACCGGAACTATGACTGGTGGTACTGGAACCATGACTGGCAGCGGCAGTGGTACATTGAAATACATTTTTATTTTTTAAAATTTAAATTTTACAATTTTAATTATGGAGTATTTAAAAGTTCTTTTGAATTGGCATGTCATTAATAGAATTTCAAAACATAAGCAAGGCAATCTTGTACTCGAGACGATTTTTAAAGGTACATTTTAGATACAGTATTAAATTAATATGAATCCTCATTTTCGTACTTATAGATTTCTTTTCATTTCAAGAAAAGTTTACTTTTAAACCTAAATAGATGATTTCACCAACAAACCTTATTTTTTTACCAGAGTTGTATCTGTAACTTTTATGTGTGTGTATGTGTGTGTTTCAAATTATGTAGCAAATAGGAATCTTTCCAAACGCACTGGATCTTTGGAAGATCAATTTTGTCAAAGAGAAAGTATATAGGAAACAAACATGACAAAGCAGTCAGAGAAACTGGTCAAGTGCTTTGGAGGTCTACAGATACATTTTCAAGCAGATCAAAAAAATCTAAGAAACATAATCGTGGGAGCAAAACTAAACTTTCTCGCAAACCAAAACAAATACAAATGGATCATCCGAACCATGTGAGGATAAAAGATGCAAGACATGTCAACACATGATAAAAACAAGCGATTTCTCCAGCACAGTGATGGGAGAAAGACGCTAAAGGTGATATATTTAATAACACGCAAAGTTTGTTCAATCCAGTATGAGGGAAACCGAAAAATTAATCAGGAGGATGAATCTAGATAGATTCTATTAGGATACCAAAACATTCGTCAGCAACTCCGCTGCAAAGCAAGTTTCTTTCCCTGACCATCATTTAAGAAAAGGAATCGAAAGCGTTTGGACAGATTCTAATACGTTTGTACAGTGCTTATATATATATATATATATATATATATATATATATATATATATATATATATATATATATATATATATATATATATATATTGTGTGTGTGCGCGCGCACGTTTATAAATAATTATTTTCCCCTGGCTGAATTCCGAAGATAATATATCTATTTTATCTCACAAGTTATGATTACATAAGAGAGATCCAGGACTGCGAAGAAGTCTTCGCGAAATACTTCGAAAAACTATTAGATACGAGGGAACGTTTAATTGGTGTTAGAGATTTTAGACAATTGGATATTCAATGTTTTAGGTTTGATCTTTTTGTTTCCAAAGACAGTTTTCAATTATTTGCAAAAACTTTACTAACTTAGCTCACATCGTTGTCCTGATAAGAATCTTACCTTCAATTGATTCTGCTACCCCATTTTAGAACCTATCCAAACTGTTTACTCGTGTTACTTTATATAATGTTTTGAAGAAGAATCAAAAGGTTTACAGTACGCCCAGAAAAGCATGAACAATAAAAAAAGAATCAAATAAATATGGGCTGTTACAACGAAACTGCTTCTAGTTTGAAATATTGCGATATGGAATATTGTTTTGCTTCTGTGCTTTGTCACATTGACCAGAGAATTCAGCTTTGCCAATGAAGACATGGGCCAGCTTGTCTCACATGTAAACATGAGAAGAAAAAGTACGAAAAAAAGAGAGAACAAAAAAAACAAAAAAAACAATTTAGGTGCTAATTTCGAAATTGCTGATGTTATATAGCATTATTTATAATCTTTTTTCCTGCAAACACGTAATTGAGATTTGCCTGAATGACACAATTTTCAATTCAGCGTATATCTAAATAGATACGAACTGTTCAATATCTGTTCTTTTAGTGACGATTGGATCTTAGATTATAAAAAGCTCCCTCCCGTCAGCAATTATTCATCAGTTTTGAATTGAGACGAAGAGATGACATACACAGCGACATTTAACCTAGGGGCTTTGGCTTTGAATCGATGGAATTAAAACTCATTGTATCTCAGTGCCTCTGCGTTACTGGTTAGAGTCTTTGTCTGAACAATGAGAAAACAAAGTTGTGACCAAAACACATATGCTAACACTGATTTCTTTCCACGTGTTCTTTCAAAGCCTTTTTAAGTTGGAAAGATCAAATACATAAACTTTTCAGCGTCCTACACATGTAAAATCGAACATATTTGTGAGCGACTGATAATGTCTCCAGAAATTATGATCAAAGTTTGTAACTTTATGTTTATAGAAATGCACAATTATGTACCAGAACAAAATTGGTTATCGTTATTTTGCAAATAACAACACAAAATCAGTTCTATATCCTGTAACAATCTTGTTTTGTTTTTTTAATTTTTTTTTTAACGCTTTTGATTTTAACATTTGGAACCGACTTCTCATAAAAGTCTGGAGATTTTTCCCACATTGTATCGTGTATTTCTCTGTCAATCCTTCTTTGAAGACTATAAAATAGTTTATGATTTGGAAACAAAATGCGTGTAAATTCGTGTTTATCCCGAGCTCTATAGTGTTGCTTTCTTATCTGTTTCTTGTCCTACAGATATGGCAGCAAAATCAAAATAACCTGAGGAATATATAAAAAACGCATCCGTTGTTTTCCACATTATCATTAAGTTACACCAAGGTATAAATATGGTATGAATTACCCAGCTATTCTCAGATAGAAAAAGGGCATGATAATCATACCTAGCTATCTGTGAGTCCTTACTGTCATGTTTGACGACATTAATTTGAAGGCCTAACACCACACTATGGAAGAAGCAACAGCCTATCTATAAAAGATAAAGAGTCAAATGGAGTCCTTTTCTGGCTGTGAAGAAACTGTACCTTGACAATTTTGAAACCATTCTGCCCTACTAAATGTCACTTTCTGTCGCTCCTAAAAATGGTATACCTTTCTTTTTATCTTCATGGAAGTATTGTTGTCATTTAGATTCTGATTTCTCAATCTGAAAGTCATAGGTGTTTTACTCTGTTAAGCAAATAAGTACTGAAGTGTTATCATATGAAATATGTTGGTTTCCTATTGCTTCCTTTGTTGATTTTATATTTAATGCTCTTACATACAAACGGATGCGCAAAGTGTAACAAAATGCGACTATCAACAAGTCATACATACATGTTTCGTATTTGATACTTACTTTCGTCTTTCATGACAGGCACAATGACCGGAACCGGAACAGGGTACCCAGTTCCACAACCTGGTACCGGTACCATAATGGGAGCGGGAACTGGAGGTACACGCTTTACAAGCATACCATTATTCGGAATCTGGATGCCTATAAGCTTTCTTATACTGCGCTTTTATATATTGGAATAGGTGCTTAATTTAAGATTTCCCACTGTCATTAGCCAATACTTCATTTAGGACATTGGTTTTGATAAATCAAACAGACCATGTCACAAAGAATCCACCTGTATTGCATGTGATACTACTATGGAAGAAACTAGAACGCAAACCATCGAAGAACAGGAAACCAAGCATAATAAACAGGGTCGATTAGTAAACTGGAATAAACATTTTCAATTCTTCCAACATTATAAAATTTGGTACATCATAGGCGATTTTTGTTTTTGCTGCTTTTTTCAGTTTCATTTTGAATATAACTCTCCTTCAGTTTCTAAATACTTCGCAATAAAATATGGCTTCGTTTGGTGGCAAGTGGATACAAAATGCCTTGCCTAAGGACACACCATGGTAGCCAACCTGGGATGATGATTGGTAGGATTTGAACCCACACCTTTTCGGTTACGAATCCAGCACAATAACCACAAAGCCACCACAGCTTCTGCCTCCATTAGTCGCCTCTTAGATTCAACCTTTAATTTTGCTTAATCAAGTAGTCCACTTCTTCTTAGTTCTTCTTCAAGAAAGGTTTAATCTCCCATTTTAGAACACTTTATTTCGCAACATATCATTAGATATTTATAAGAGTATTTGACAGGGGCCGATCCTTTCACAATAACATTGGGAGTTGATGGAACCAGTAGTCCCCATGAACTGAATAGTGGTAAGACAACCAAGGCAGCAGTAATCATTTTATCGAGGTAGTTTCCCAATACAGTTTGAATTAGTTCAATACACCAGACTCTAAAAAGTAGTTTTAATAGATTTTGAAACGATGTTTCCACGAAAGCAAATTTTTTTTGGGACTGAAATGTGAAGCATATCACGAAATTATCAAGTCGCATTTTCCAGAAATTTTGTGTTGGATTTTATTGTCGTGACCTGTTGCATAATATTTTCACAAAATTATATTGGAGTGTCACCATATGTGATGCGATTTTCACCCCCAGAAAGATAAATTTATGAGCAGTGCTGTCTTGTTGGCTAATTTTACGAATGGGATAGTTTAGGTCCACTGTGATATAATAATTATCTTTCCACTATGCTCCCGTCTCATGAAACTATCTAACCTCATCCTCAGGCTAAAGTCAGAGATGTAACAAACTGCTTGGTTGGAATTCTGTTCCTGGCCAATGAAATCGCTGGATTGAAGACCTAGGGTTTAGATGCAATTAATATCAAATGGAACCTAAGTCTGTCTCTACTGTCACTCCAAAAGTTGTATAACTGCGAAAAAAATTCTGCTGACATTGAGAGCTAACATTGATAATGCATATGATACTACTTGTCAGAGGTAGAACAACAAACGTATAGAATCGATGAAGACAAATGGGAATAATTTTTATTTCCAAATTCTTTAACTACACAATAGTGTGATGGCTTGATTTGGAAAAAAAAGTTTTATGTACTTAAAAGTTGAAGAAAGGCTCAAATTTACTCATAAAGGAAACCAAAGTCTTCGCGATATAATTAAAAATGGAAATTTAGTGCAAACTGGACACCTCTGGCAAACTGGACACCTCTGGCAAATGCAGTTCTTGTTACGAATATAAATTTTATGAGAAAACCAAATATATTATACAAACCATGGTCTCGTGCGATAGTTCGTAGCGTAGATTATCAGAGTAATTTTCACGGAGCAACACTAAGTTTTGAGGAATGATTGGCTTTAAACATTTATGCATGCATATGGCTGAATTATGCTATTTTTCTCCTAGGATACTGCACCGACAAATTACAAAACTGCGATGCCTATGGCAAGAGTGTGTGCTCCAATCCTACGTACTCCCAATGGGTTACCGAAAACTGTGGATTATACTGTGGAAAATGTGGTGGTAAGTTGCGAAAATATTCTCTAATCAGATTAATTGTTTGAAATAAAAGTAACAGGGAAAGCGTCACTTTTTTGACAATCTCCTATCTATGCAATATTAATAAAATGATAAAGTAGATCAAGACTAATTATAGAATCTATGTACTATTAATAAAATGATCAAGCAGATCAAGAATAATTATAGACTCTATGCACAATTAATAAAATGATAAAGTAGATCAAGACTAATTGTAGAATATATGCACTATTAATAAAAAGTAAGAATATTCAAAACTACACGTTTGGTTGTCTTTTCGAATTTTATAAAAATATTTTTCGCAAATAATGTAGGTTTCCGAGACTTAGATATGGTTTACGAAGGGAAAATGAGATCAAAAGAAAATGAATAAATGTAGTCCCCTAGAAAGGACACACAACTGTATAATTTCTTCTTGACTCTATAATGCACCAGGCACAGCGATGGGACCAACCACTGGAGCCCTTACCGGAACGGGAACTGGAACCATGACAGGCACTGGGACGGGTACTATGGGTACTGGAACAATGCCAGGCACTGGGACGGGTACTATGACTGGAACAGGCAAGTAAAATTGTCATCTGGCTTAGATTGAATGTTGATGTAAGTTTGTTCTTGCAGAAGTAAGAATATTTGTAAATGCAATCAACTTGCAGAGAAGACTTCATTTATACCTGATGTAAGGTAGGATTTATTGTATGCCACTGTAGAAACTCTGTATCATTTTTCTTATATTTAATATTAATATATATATTAATATTTTTAAATATTAATAAGACAAATTCAATCAAAATAGGAGCCCTGAGACTCTGACATTTACTGATCTAGGATTAGATTCGGTTCCAAGATTTAAATTGTTGGGTATTGAAATGTCAACATAGACGACATACTACTTATTCATTTCGAACATTAACTGAAAGATATTCAAAACATGTTAGGCGAATGGAGTCGCAGAAAATTAACTATAAATGCAAATAAAAATTCATTAAATCAGTTCCTTTATTTGAACTGACACATTACATTTATTTGTAAAATAGACCATATAAGTTAAACAGAATAAAAAACTTATTAACAAGTTAGAAAATGGAGGACTTCAGATGAAACATATACACTACTTTGTGGATGTAACTCAAGATAACTTGGATTAGATGACTGTCTTGGAATCACTGTAGTTGGCTAAATATCATAGATTGTTTTCTTCGCATCTATAATATATCCTTTGTAAACTTTGGCCCACAGATTCGACACAATTGATAACTCTATTTTATAATAATATTAAAAGTTGTGTTATCCAAAACGGCTTTGCTTCATCTTTCGTCAGGATTGGTTGCGGCTGTCAGCAAAAGAAATCCTCTTTCCGCTGATGTGTATAAGTTACAGAATGTTTAGGTACATGTATATTGGTTCGGAAATATACAAAGATAAATGGCATTGAGATAGATGGAAGTTAAAATAAAATTGCACAATATGCAGAGGAGACTTCATTTATACTTGATGGAACGTAGAATTTATTGTATGCCATTGTAGAAACACTGTATAATTTTTTATATATATCAGAGCTGAAAATAAATATTGATAAGACAAATTCAATAAAAATTTTAGCTCTGAGACTCTGATATTTACTGATCCAGGATTAGATTGAGTTCCACGATTTACATAGCTGGGCATTGAATTGTCTACATAGACGAAATACTACGTATTAATTTCGAACATTAACTCAAAAATATTCAGAAAATGTCAGGCGAATGGAGTCGCAGAAAATTAACTACAAATGCAAAAGTTATCGTAATTAAACCACTTCTTTTAACCAAAGTGACACATTCAATTTACTTGGAAAATACACCACATAAGTTAAACAGAACAAAAAACTTACTAATAAGTGAGAAAATGGAGGGCTTCAAATGAAACATATACAATCTTTTGTGGGTCTCACTCATGATATCTTGGATTAGATGACTTACTTCTAGATGGCAAAATATTATAGGTTGCTTTCTTCAAAAACATGGTATATCTTTTTCTTACATTTTTACAATTAAACGCATAAAAAGTAGTCGACTTGTTTAGTGCCATAGGAAATCCTGTTTTGAAAAATGCTTTTCAGGCTTGGGCAAAAAAATGTATGAATATTTCAAATGATATAAGTTTCTTAGCTGAAATGCAGAAGAGACTCTGGATGCATGTATGTAGTCGTGTTTTACGGCACTACAGCACAAAAGTGACTATTTAGTGCCAACAAAAGGTTAAGGTCAAAATTTTTTAAATCGAATTGCACCAAAATATAGAAAATTAAACACTTCCAAAGATTTAAGATTCAGAACAAAATAAAATATACAACTTAAAGATGTTAAAATACTGTACAATATATAAAATAACAGATACAGGCAACACATGTAAAAGTCTTTGACATGATTAAATTTTTTTGTATAAGCCGCATTCCCTTCAAAAGTCTAAGATTTTCTCGGGTGGTACGTCTTCGTGCAGTTTCTTCAAGCAGTTAACGTCAAAATAGTTCTGTCTCACAAGGTGGAAATCGACACACTCGACAAGAATATGCTCCACTGTCAGTGGACAAAGGCAGGGTACACACTCCGATCGAAGTTCGCCCTTTAGGATGTATGCATAAGTCAGGTATGTGTATCCGATACGCGATTGGCAGAATACCACTTCATCCCCCCGATTTGTTCTATACGAGGGATACCACACAACAATAGGAGGTTTGACGTTATTAAGTTTGCTTGTGGTTTATACAGTATTTGAAGTCAAATATATGGAATATTCCATTCGGAAAGGGATGGCGCAGGGTAGCTTTGACTACTTTATCTGCCTTTTCAATACACTTTATGCCAATGTGACTAGGCAGCCAACATTACCGAATGCTTTTCTCAAACTGTATGAGAACATCATGTTTCTGTAATATCTGCGATATCGACGGGTTGTCAGATTTAAGATTCTGCAAGGCTTTCAATGTGGAAAGGGAATTCGAAAAGATGATGAATTTGTTTTTGAAAGGTTTCAATGTAGTTAAAACTTTGAGTAAGGCTGTAATTTCTGCAGTAAAAATTGAAGCTTCATCTGGTAAACAGCTCTAGATAGTGCTTCGGGACGTTGCAATAACAGCTCCAACTTTGTCTCCATCTTTTGAACCGTCTGTATACAGAGACGTATGAATACGATAGGAGGCTTTCATTTCATTGAATATCCTCTAAGAAAAGAGAGGATTTGTTGAAGACTATTTTAATTTGCAAAGGTCAAATGTAATTGTAGGAGGTTTTGATAACCAGGGCGGTAATTTGGCATGACCCAATTTCGCAATATTTCCAGCATTGATTTTTGCTGTTTCTAAGTGAGGATGAATTCGTATGCCAAAATGTTGGGTGAAGTTTGGTTCTGAATGTATACGGTTTGGGCCTAAATACTACACACACATATGCGGGGTTAGATGGATTAGAAAATAATTTGGTAGCAGAACTGAAGAGTTAGTTTACGGTCGAAAATAAGCCCTAAACATTTGCTCTCCTCCACACCAGGAATAAGACAACGGTCAAGATGGAGCCTTGGGTCATAATGTATACGATGCAATCAGCGGAAATGCACACAGTTAGTTTTGATTTCGAAAATGTGAACCCATTTTCTTATTCCCATTTCTGAAGTTTGTTTATGCTCATCTGCAGTTGACGTTCAATAGTATGTCCACTCTTGGATCTATTGCAGATCAAATAGTCGTCAACATATAATGAGCAGTCAGCTCCTGGATTAAGGCATTTCACTATGCTGTAAATTTTGATGTTGAATATGATGACTGTCACTATGCTACCCTGAGGTACACCCATCTCCTGAGGATAGCTTTGGGTGACTGTCAATATGTTAACCTGAGGTACACCCATCTCATGGGGATAGTTTTCAGAAAGAGCGCTGCCTACCTTAACTCTCAAGTTTCTATTTTTCAAACATTTAGAGATAAAGTTAGGTAGGCGGTCCCTCAGACCTGGGTTGAATAGGTTATTCATTATACCGTACTTCTATGTGGTGTCATAAGCTTTCTCTAAGTCGAAAAAGATAGCAGCTATACGTTCTTTATTTATGAAATCTTCTCTAATAAATGTTTCAAGTTTGACAAGATTGTGCATCTCTGGCGTCGGAATCCACATTGAACTTCAGATAGTAGGTTGTTGGATTCGAGATATCACAGGAGTCTATCGTTTATCATCCGCTCTATGGTTTTGCAAATACAACTTGTTTATGCTATGGGAGGATAGTTGCAAGGGTCGGTTGGGTCCTTTCCAGGTTTGGGTACTGGTATCACCGTTGCTTCTCGCCAAGACTGCGAGAAGTAGCCAGATTCCCAAATTTTATTGAAACTGTTTAGCAGTGTATTTAGAGCTGTGTCAGGTAAGTATTTCAGAAGTTGAAAGTGGATATCATCTGGTGGAGCTGAAGTGCTATTGGCTCGATCAAGAACATCTTGTAAGTCTCTGAGAGTGAAAGGTTGAATGTTATATTCAGCGTTAGCAGATTTGAAATAGAGGTACCTTTTCTTTCAAGCCCCAAAGTGTATGGTGGCCGTGAAAGTCGCCAAGCAAAACAAAAGGCGCCGGTAGCTGTTCAATAACATGGTCAAGTTTTAGGTAACGACACACGAGCGGCTTTGGCCTATAAAGTAGTATTTAGATTAATTTGGCTATTTGGAGTTTTATTATTTATGATGATGGACATTATATGATGTAAAGCTGCTGTATGTAATGAAGTTTTTAAAATTGACTCAATCGTTTTGTTTTTAGAAATGGTTTCTTAAAGACAAAGAGCTATTGGATCATGTTGTTTAAGTAGAAGACTAATTTCATCAATATTTGCCTTTAATCCTCGGCAATTCCATTGTATTATGGTGCCAGACATCTTTATGAATGTGGTGGAAGTACGGCACTTCTGGAAGCTTTCCTTAGTGCGATATCGGGGGGTGGGGGGCGGGAGGAGGTAGGGCTCTCCAGTGTCCATATTCTGTAGACTCTCAAACTTATTAAAAAGCTTGATAGGATCGTCAGATCCTTTGGGAAGTTGAGTAGATTCTTTAATCCTCGCCTTGTTTGGTTTAAAGCATGCATTACCATTGATGCCAGCGGTCTGCAACTCTTTTGATGGACCGGATTTAACCGGTTTCACGGTAGGAGAGTTATAATAATAATAATAATAATAATAATAATAATAAAGTCTTTATTTTATGAGGATGACACATTTAGTATAAAAACTAATCTCCCTTGTGACCCTCAATTATCTACGTACGTACAGGCAAATATATAAAATACAGTCGGGAAACAGTTAAAACAGAGCAAAGGAATAATAATGAAGAGGTGGCGAGGGATATTTCAAAACCCGGGTTTTATAGATACAGACCAAGTGGCGCATTTGAACGTGCGAATAAAGTTTTTGTGAGAATCTACTTGCTGTTACGGCGAATGTTGATTCCTTTCACTTGTGACACGTTCTGAGAGCTGAGATTTTCGAGCATCTCAGTCTCACTGCAACCATCCAAACCTCTAGACCGAACAATACTTCTCTTGAATAGTTGAGAGATTTGTGTTGAAATACCCTAATGAGTATCTCCACAAATCTCTTAGAGACAAGTACATTGTCTGAGTAGGCTTTGCAGCTAAACTCTACAAGTAGTTCGCCCGAACTAAGCTTTTCTTACACCTCTTGGCTCTCCAGCCAAGCTCTGAAGTGCTTTAGCGATCACAAAGGTAACAGCTTCGTTAGTGTTTCGTTCTCATCATTGGATTCAGTGATGAGAAATCGTGGCCAATTTCCCTGACTCAGATGAGATCCTCATCCAAGTCGCTGTTTGAATGATACCTGGTCCTTTTGAGACCAGGGCGGTTGAAGTTTTCTTTTGTTTTCAAATAGTGGCATGCTAAAATATTCGTCACCTGTGCTCCCCATCCGCCTCGGAGCTCAACAAAGGGACAGAGATTTACGCTTTGTAACTTGTAGCATGATACAAATTGGCATAGAGCTAGAAATATCTAAGAGTAAAAGAAAACAAACAATTCTATTGGAGATGTGGGAGATTCCAAAAAATGCATGTTTGTAAACTTTTTCGTGTTAATGACCAAGCGCATTATTTAGAAATCTAAATCTTTTGGGAAGAAACCAGTTTTCAGCTATATCATTTTGAATTGCTATATCCTATAATATAGAAGTTAGCAAAATGAAAATTGGTAAACGAGAGATGAAAACGTTACTAAAGAAATGGAATCATGTACTTGCATACACTGATAATACATGTAGAAATATTTTGAGTAATATCTATCATCTGTGGGTAGTGTATATATTATTGTAAAGCTCATAAATGTTATACAACACCCCATATTTCTGGCCTGGTGGGATGGTTAGGACTCTTTATTAAAACCTCGCCACTGCATTTAATATATGGTTTTAAGAACTATTGATGTAAGATCGAATGTAAGAAACTATTTCAGCATTCTATCAAATATCTGCAATATTCATTTGGCACTCTTTTCTTCAGAAAAATAAAAGAATCATAGCTTAAAAATTGAAGAAAAATCATTCTTGCTATAACAATCGATGACCAGGCTTGTTTAGGAAACTATGTACATTGCATGTAAAGAAGGAAAGGAATATAAAAATTGACGCATGTTTAGGATTCCATGTCAAGTTGCTTTGTTGTTGTTTACAGTAACCCCCCCCCCCTCGCCCCTCACTTTATTCTTGCTCTGCTTCTTGTCGTCACACTGAACACATACCATACTAAAGTGGGTTTTTCCCCTCAAACTTTGAGATTGTTTAGCATTTTGAATGGTCTTCTTCACAGTTTATTCTATTGCGGAAACTTAAATATAGAAGCTGGTTATTTATTTTTAAAAAAAGATGCCGTTAAAGCAATTCTAATAGCATATATGTCCTGAACTTCAGAGTTTCCTTATATATAACCGCAAATTGAGACAAATGGAATTTTAATCAGTCAGCAATATTGAGATGGTAAATGTCGTGTTTTGGGGTATTTTTTGTTCTTGTTTTTTTTTTTTGTTTTTTTTTTTTTGTTTTTTTTTTGTTTTTTTAATTAAATATTCATAGTAGTTGGTTCAATTATCTTAGTTAGGAGTAGATATATTTTCGGCAAAAAGCGCATTATGCATTATGCATTTTTGTTGTGTTGCGCATCCTATACGCATCAGATCAAAAACATCGAATGAAGATAGAATAATAACATAATGCCTGATTACTTACACACACAGAGAGAGAGAGAGAGAGAGAGAGAGAGAGAAAGAGAGCACATACAAAGATGACCTGTTTGAAAATGAGACAGGCGCAATTTTAAAATTCATGATTATGCGCCCACTACATAAAGAACTTGCCAGGCTATACTCATTCCTTATTGTCGTGCTGATTTCCATACAGATGGATGCATAACATAAACCTGTGAAAAATCAAGTCTTTCTATAGGAGGGAAAAAATGAAATTTAGTTTGTTTGCAAAGAGACAATACCTTTATAATTGCATTCTTTGGTAATGGCGGGTGCAACAAAATGCAATGATGAAACGTTGCATATGTTAGTATGTATAAGTTTCTAGCTGAGTATTTAAAAAAATGGACCCGAAGTCATGTGGCGTAGGATTCACCAGCGTGCGTGGGCATTCAATGCCACATGGACGAGGGCCCAATATTTTCTGATATTCAGTCGATACCCTTTTTAACATATACTTAAAAACAATCATATAATTCATTATGTTACGTTATAGGAATAACACAATTGAAACAGCAACAAAAAATATGTCATCTTTTTATTGAACATTACACGTCGTTCAATTAATGAATGAAATCTGAACACCGCGTAGTTTACTGCTGTGGAGGCGATCGCGTACATGGGGTGATTCTATTTTCAACACCGAACGAAAGTTTGTTAACGAGAATGGAATGTCATGTATACAAAGAAACACAGTGAAATGTTGATATTAGGCAAACAATGACGCAATACATTAATGAAAATCGTAGATACCATTATGAAAAGTTATGAAAAGATACCATTATGAAAAGTTCAGTCTAAGGTTACAGTATCGTTGTTATTGTCTCAGAGTTGCTGTTATGGTAGAGATTAAATTTGAAAGTGCAGTGTGCGTCATGATTGTTGCCAGGGTACTGTGGTCCTTCGGTCTTGGATAATACCTAAAAAAGAAGGATATAGATTCATTTTGGGGTCGCCTGTATTTCATTAAATTCCGAGGAAAGGATAAAACAATGCCATTCAGAGTAGATTAAAGTGCACTGTTTTACGGATTCATTGTATCAAAGGTCCTTGAAATTGAAATCTTTGGATGTATTCGGATTTTCTTTACTTAATTTGTATGATAGATAGTTTTATTTGGATCAGAGCTAGATCTACTGATACCCCAGCACTGGCGTCAGCGAGAAAGGGTTACAGACTTTGTCGGCATCTGGTGGCCATCAGACTTATAACATGGTCAGTGTTCCACGTTTCCGTCGCCGTTTTCATTTAGCCTTAGCCAGAAGTAGTTCATTTAATGCGGGCATGTGTTTACCATATAAGCAAGAGGAGAGTAGTTTTACTTAACAATGGTCAATATCGCTGGACACTGACCAGTAGCAACAACGTTGAACTAATTGGGCTATTTATGAAGCATGTAATAAGCGCTATTTATTTTTGACCCTTCGGCAGGAGGCACATCGACCGGAAAAGGAATGTACCCAGTCCCACAAACGGGAAATTCCGGTACTGGAATGTGAACGGGAACAGGAGGTACACGCTTTGCAAGCATGCAATCATACTATTGTTGAAAATGTAGATGCCTGGTAGCCAGTCTAAAAGTTGTGCCTATACTGTGGTGCGATCAAGTTGTAACAACGGATTGACGTAAGCTTTTCTGCGTATTGTATATAGACACCACCTATCATGCATATGATACCTTAACGAAACATGCGAATCTAACACTGAAGAGGACGATAGAAAAGTTGATTGCATTTACAAATATTCTTACTTCTGCAAGAAAAATAAAACTTTCTAAAGAACACGATTTGGTTTTGTGCCTGCTTTTTGCACTTTGTTTGGAAATAATTCTGCTCCCCTGGCTGAATTCCAAAGATAATATATTTGTTTATTTTATCTCACAAGTTTATGATTACATAAGAGGGATCCAGGACTGTGAAGAAAGATTTGCAAAATACTTCGAAAAACTATAAGATCAAAAGTGAACGTTTAGTTCATGTTTGCTATTTTGGACAATTGAGAGTTCAATATATTAGGTTTCTTCTTTTTCTCCAAAGACAGTTTTCAATTATTTTTAAATTCGTTATTAACTTAGCCCACCTCGTTGTCCTAATAAGTATTTTACTTTCAAATGATTTTACTACCCCATTTTAGAACCTATCCAAAACTGTTCAAACGTGTTATGTTATGTAATGTATTGAAGAAACACGAAAAGGCTAAAGAAAAATGAAATAAATATGGGTGGTTATAAAGAAAATGCTTCTAGTTTGGAACATTGCGATATGGAATATTGTTTTGCGTCTATGCTTTGCCACATTGACCAGAGACAATGTAGCTTTGTTAATGAAGACATGGGCCAGCTTGCCTCATATGTAAACATGAGAAGAAAAAAAAAGCACGGAAAATATAATTTAGATGCTAATTTCGAAATTGTTGATGCTATCTAGCATTATTTATAAACTCTTCTCCTGCCAATACGTAATTGAGAATTGCCTGGATGATACAATCTTCAATTTAAACGTAAACGTATATATATATATATATATATATATATATATATATATATATATATATATATATATATATATAAGACACCAAAAAAATCCAAAAGACCACGATCTTTTAAATACCAGTTCTTCTAGTGTGACATTTGAATCCTGGATAATATAAAGTATCTTCCCGTCAGCAATTATTCATCAATTTTGAATTGATACGAAGAGATGACATAAACAGCGACATAGTGGCTATTTTGCTCGAACAATAAGATATAAATGTGACCAAAGCACAAACTTTAACACTGATTTCTTTTTACATATTCTTTCAAAGGCCCTTTCAACTTGAAAAGATCAAAATATATAAACGTTTCAGCATTCAACACATGTAAAATCGAACATATTTGTGAGCGACTGTTACTGTCTCCTGAAATATATGTAGTAGAAAGTAGAACGAATCATAATCTGTTCAAAGTTTGTAACCCTTTTGTTTATTCAAACGCACAATTATGTAATAAAGCAAAATTAATCATATCAAAGCGTTTTGCATAAACTGCATGAAATAAAAATGAACAAAATGTCGAAATAGCAAATTTACGATTCCACGTTTAAATTGTTTTTATTATTTGGAAATACCAACAAAAAAGACAGTTCTATATCGCATAACACTGTTGTTTACTCCTTGTTTTTGTTTTTTTTTTGTTTTTTTGTTTGTTTGTTTGTTTGCTTGTTTTTTTAAATTTGTTTTTAAAATTTAGAACCGACTTCTCTCAAGACTTTGGATATTATTCCCACATTTTATCGTCTATATCCCTGTCAATCCTGCTTTGAAGACTTTTATCGTCTATAGCCCTGTAAATCCTGCTTTGAAGACTATATAATAGCTTATGATTTCGAAAACAAACATACGTGTAAATACGTGTATACTCGAAGCTCTAGAGCATTGATATCTTGTCTGTTTCTTGCTCTACGGATAGAACAGCGAAAACGAATTACCAAAGGAATGTATAAACAAAATGCATCCCTTGTTTTCCACATTATCCTTGCTTTACACCAAGGTATAAATATGAATCACGCTACCATTCTATGATAGAAAAAGAGCATGATAATCATACCTAGCTCTCTTAGCTCTCTGAAAGTTTAATGGTGAAAGGAGAGTGCTTGATGAAATTAATTTGATGGCCTAGCATTAGACTATGGAAGAAGCAACAACCTATCTATAAAAAAAGAGTCAAGTGGAGTCCTTATTTGGCTGTGAAGAAACTGTACCTTCGCAATTTTGAAACCATTCTGCCCCACTGAATGTCACTTTCAATCGCTCCTAAGAATGACATACTTTTTTCTGTGCATGGATAGATTAGATAATTGTTGTCATTTCCATTCTGATTTGTCAATTCGAAAGTCAAATGTGCTTTTTTCTGTTAACTAAATAAATACATATGAATTCTGCCGGTTTCTTATAGTCTTCCTCTTTGATTTGATATCTAATCGTCTTATATACAGACGGATGCGCAAAGTATAACAGAATGCGACTATCAACAAGTAATGCATGTATCTTTTCGGATGAGATACTTAATTTCGTTCTTCACGACAGGCACAATGACAGATACTGGAACAGGGTACCGTACCTAGTTCCACAACCTGGAACCGGTACCGGAATGAGAATGGGAACTGGAGGTACACGCTTTACAAGCATACCATTATTCAGAATCTGGATGCCTGGTAGCCAACCTTTGAGCATGCTTAGCAGTAATAATTTTATTGAGGTAGTTTCCCAGCACAGTTTGAACTGTTAAATGCACCAGGCTCTTCATCTTAGTTCTAACAGATTTTAAAACAATATTTCCACGAAAAATAAGGGGCTTTGTGACTGAAAGGTGCAGCGTATCACGAAATTATTAAGTAGCATTTTCCAGAAATTTGGGTTGGACTGGATTATCGTGACCTGTTGCATCAGATTTCCACAAAATTATATTGCAGTGTCACCATGTGTGATGCGATCAGTCCTATACAATTGTACCGCAGAAGAGACATTTATGAGCAGTCTTGTCTTGTTGGTTAAGTTTACGAATGGAATAGTTTAGGTTCACTGTGATAAAAAAAGTTTCTCCTTTCACCATTAAACTATCTAGTCTCATCCTCAACCTGATGTGGGAGATTTAGCAGCCTGCTTGGTTGGAATACTGTTCCTGGCAAGAGAAATTACTGGATTATAGACCTAGGTTTACGATGCAATTAATGTCAAATGGAACTTAAGTCTGTCATTGGTGTCTTTGGCAAAGGAGCATAACTGCAAAAAACGATCTGCTGACATTGAGAGCTTACATTGTAATGCATATGATCCTACTTGTTAGAGGTAGAAATGAAAACGCATAGAATCAGTGAACGTTTTACTTGTACAATTATTTAAACTGCATTATGTGATTGTTTGATTGTTTTTTAAAAAAAGGTTGACGTACTTTAAAGTTGAGAAAAGGCTCAAATCTACCCATATAATAAGCCAAAGTATGTTCGACATATTTAAAAATAGAAATTGAGTGCAAATTCGATATTTCTGACGAATATAATTCTAGTAACGAATATACATTTAATGAGAAAAAGAAAAATTTCATAAAACAATGGTCTCGTCCGACAGTTTCTAGTGCAGAGTAATTTTCACGGAGCAACACCAAGTTTTGAGAAATGATTGACTTTGAACATTTATGCCTGCATATGGATGAATTATGCTATTTGTCTCCTAGGATACTGCACCGACAAAATATCAAACTGCAATACCTATGGCAAGAGTTTGTGCTCCAATCCTACGTACTCCCAATGGGTTACCGAAAACTGTGGATTATACTGTGGAAAATGTGGTGGTAAGTGGCGAAAATATTCTTCAATCTGATTAATTGTTTGAAAAGAAAGGATCAGAAAAAGCATCACTCTTTTGGCAATCTCAGATCTATGTATTAAAAATAAAATAAAAATGCAAAAGTACCATAAAGGCTCATCACATAATCAGAAAAAGAGTCACTCGAATCTATGCACTAAAAATAAAATGATAAAGTAGTTAAAGACTAATTATAGAATCTATGTACTATTAATAAAATGATCAAGTAGATAAAGACTAATTATAGAATATATGCACTATTAATAAAATGATCAAGTAGAGAAAGACTAATTATAGAATCTATGCACTATTAATAAAATGATCAAGTAGAGAAAGACTAATTATAGAATCTATGCACTATTAATAAAATGATCAAGTAGAGAAAGACTAATTATAGAATCTATGCACTATTAATAAAATGATAAAGTAGATAAAGACTAATTATAGAATCTATGTACTATTAATAAAATGATCAAGTAGATAAAGACTAATTATAGAATCTATGTACTATTAATAAAATGATAAAGTAGATACAGACTAATTATAGAATCTATGCACTATTAATAAAATGATAAAGTAGATAAAGACTAATTATAGAATCTATGTACTATTAATAAAATGATAAAGTAGATAAAGACTAATTATAGAATATATGCACTTATTAATAAAATGATAAAGTAGATAAAGACTAATTATAGAATCTATGCACTATTAATAAAATGATCAAGTAGATAAAGACTAATTATAGAATCTATGTACTATTAATAAAATGATAAAGTAGATCAAGACTAATTATAGAATCTATGTACTATTAATAAAATGATAAAGTAGATCAAGACTAATTATAGAATCTATGTACTATTAATAAAATGATAAAGTAGATAAAGACTAATTATAGAATATATGCACTATTAATAAAATGATAAGTAGATCAAGACTAATTATAGAATCTATGTACTATTAATAAAAAGTAAGAATATTGAAAACTACAAGTTTGGTTGTCTTTACGAATTTTATGAAAATATTTTTCACAAAAAAATCGGTTTCCGACACATCGATTCGCTTTACGATGGGAAAGCGAGGTCAAAAGAAAGTAAACTGAATTTAATCCATTGGAAAGGACACACAACTGTATCATTTCTTCTTGACTCTATAATGCACCAGGCACAATGATGGGACCATCCACTGGAGTCCTTACCGGAACGGGAACTGGAACCATGACAGGTACTGGGACGGGTACTATGGGTACTGGAACAATGCCAGGCACTGGGACGGGTACTATGACTGGAACAGGCAAGTAAAATTGTCATCAAATTTACATCGGATATCGATGTGAGCATGTTCAAAATTAATTTGTCGCGAGATATGTTGTTGGTTGGTTGGATGTTTGTGGGAAAATTTAATTGAACCAGGAAAATACTGATTGTTACGAGAGAGAGAGAGAGAGAGAGAGAGAGAGAGAGAGAGAGAGAGAGAGAGAGGGAGATATGCTTGACTTGCTTTGTTTTAACGGGATGAAGTTTGCTACCTTGCTGATTACTACCGAAAGGTAATCAAAGATATTTTCTTTCATCACTTTATCAATTTTATAGTATAGCTACTTTATCCGTCTACTCTGAAGAAACGTCTCGTATCCCATCACCAAGCACATATCCTTGTCAACTCTTCGGATGATTTTAAACACTTATTTATTACGGTCAAAATTATAAATATAATACATAAAGATATATTTTTGACATTCTTTAGATATTTTCCTGTAAAGGAAGAAAGTTTAGGTTATATTGAATTAGTTCATACACGTATTTATCCTAGTTACAGGTAAGATCATTGTCCTGTAATGGTTAGATTCAAATTTACAGATTTTAGGAAAGATCATTGAGTGTTGGAAATGTAACAATTCACTTTTACATTATAAACTATGCGTAGAAAAGATAACAAAAAATTGGAAGAATTAGAAGTAATGCGTAATACAAAAGTGCCCATTTCGATGAGGCATATAACGATAGATATAAAATTAACCATCTATTATATTTTGAGACCTTTTTCCTACAAACTCACATCGATACATTCTTAAAATCGTAGAAAAGGACATAAAACAGAGTAGAAGCTATTAAAAGAGATAGATCGTCCTGAAAAGTCATAAAGATTAATCATAAAATACTGTGTATGCATAATTGTGAAAAACATTAGATCCAAATTAGAAGTTATCAGATAAACGATAACTAGAGGTATGATGCTGCGATCAAAATGTTAGTGGATCGAAGAGACAGATAAAACAATGAAGTGCTTTTGTAGTCTAGAGAAACGTCACTATATGAATAAAAAACTAATACAAAGTTAGGAAAGAAAACTGGACGAATTATATCGGATTATTTTAACTTATTAGGAGAGATTAAACATCAGTACCGCAATCCTTTTTGCAAACATGACAATAGCCTGAACGAACAGAAATTAGATGAGATATTTCGGAACATTAATGTACCAAAATTATCGAATGACAAGTCGAATGAATTGGAAGTAGAAATTAGTTTTTCTCAATCATCTGACTCCCTACAAATATGAACAATGGTAAAAGCACAGGACGTGGTGGCTTAACTGTCGAATTCTTTAAATATAGTTGGAGAGCTATAGGACAGCTTTAGATAAACACACTTAATCGCGAATTTAGAAAAGGTGGTTGTACATACCACAAAGGGAAGACATTATTACTTTATTTTCAATTTGACACAAACCTATAGATTCTGTAAAAACAATTGGAAACCTATTACCTCATTAAACATTCCATATAAAAGACCTTCAGCCAACATAGTCAGTAAAATGAAAAAGAAATTCCCGAAATGTATTTCCAAAAGTCAAAAGGGTTTATGGGAGAATCGGTCCGACTTCTCTGGGCTATACGAAGGAAATTAAAATGGCTGATACAATTTTACAAGTAGATTTTGAAAAAAACTTTGATTCGGTTTCTTAGTAGTTGCCTGCGGAAATATTTATCTTTTTAAACTTTGACCCACAGATTTAACAATGGATAGCTATTTTTTATAATAACATTAAAAATTGTGTTATCCAAAACGGCTTTGCTTCATCTTTCTTCAGGATTGGTTGAAGCTGTAAGCAAAGAGATCCCCTTTCCGCTAACTGTGTATTAGTCGCAGAATTGTTAGGTATATTGGTTCGATAATATACAAAGATAAAGGGCATTGCGATAGATGGCAGTTAAAATAAAATTGCACAATATGCAGACGAGACTTCATTTAGACCTGATGGAACATAGATTTTATTGTATGCCACAAAAAAAACTTAATAATAAGTGAGAAAATTGAGGGATTCAAATGAAACATATACAATCCTATGTGGATCTCACTCAAGATATCTTGGATTAGATGGCTGACTTATAATCACTCTACTTGGGAAAATATCATAGATTATTTTCTTCACAAATATAATATATCACTTTGTACATTTTTACAATTAAATGCATCAAAAGCAGTTGACTTGTTTAATGACATAGGAACTCCTGTTTGGTATAATGATTTTCATCCTTGGGCAAAATTCATCAATATTTCAAATGACAGAAGTTTCTTGGCAGCAATACAGGTTAGGCTCAGGATCCATGTGTGTAGTAGTGTTTTACGGCACCTCAGTGGTTATGTAGTGCCAACAAAAGTTCGAAAAATGTAAAAATGAATTGCACAAAAATTTAGGAAGTTGAACCGTTCCAAAAGTGTGTAAGATTGAGTACAAGATAACGAGATAAAAAATAAAACTTAAAGATGTTAAAATTAAATTCTGTACTATATATATATATATATATATATATATATATATATATATATATATATATATATATATATATATATATATATATATATATAACATCACATGTAAAATTCTTCAAACATTATTATAATTTGTTGCATAAAAAGCATCCCCTTAAAAATATTGTGTCTAGTGGCACAACCTCATACAGTTTCCTCGACAGTTGACGTCAAAATACTTCTTTCTCACAAATTGGAAGTCCACACACTCAACAAGAATATGCTCCACTTTCATTTGACACTGGCAGGGTGTCAACTCCGATTCAGGTTCACCTCTAAGGAAGTATGCATTAGTCAGGTATGTGTATCGATACGCGATCGGCACAATACCACTGCATGTTCTGAAGGAGGGATACCACTCACCAATAGTAAGTCTGATGTAATTAAGTTTGTTTGTGGAGTTTGCATTCCACATATTTCGCCAAGTATGACGAACATTCTGATTTATATAGTATTTGAAGTCAGTATATGGAATCTTCCATTCGGAAACGGAAGACTGCGGGGCGGCTTTCGCTGCTATATCTGCCTTTTCATTACGCTTTACACCAATGTGACAAGGCAGCCAACAGTAAAGAATATTTATCTCAGACAATATGCGAACATCATATTCTGTAATATCTGGGATATTAACAGATTGTCAGATTTAAGATTCTGCAAGACTTTCAATGTAGAAAGGGAATCCGAAAAAATGATGTAGTTTGTTTTTGAAAGGTTTCAATGTAGTTCAAAACTTTGAGTATGGCTGTAATTTCTGCAGTAAAAATTGAGGCTTTATCTGGTAACCGGCTCAAGATGGTGCTTCGGGGTGTTGCGATGGCAGCTCCAACGTTGTCTCCATCTTTTGAACCGTCTGTATACAGGGACCTATGACTACAATAGGATTCTTTGATTTCATTGAGTATACTCTGAGAAGAGAGGAATTGTTGAATACTATTTGATATCGCAATGGTCAAAATATTATTTTAGGAGGTTATGATAAGCAGAGCCGTAATTTGGCATTACACAATTCTGCAATATTTCCAACATTGATTTGTGCTCTTTCTAAGTGAGGATGAATTCGTATGCCAAAATGTTGGGTGAAGTTTGGTTTCTGAATGTATAAGGTTTCGTATTTGGGTCTAAGCACTAGATCATATGCGGGGTTAGATGGATTTGAAGATAGTAAAGTGATGGCTCATTTGCCTAAACATAGAGGCTTTCTGAAGGGGACATTATAAATGCACTCAGAAAGCGTCTAAGTTCCTGATTGTGTATCGGATCAAGCATCTGCATGTAAGATTTACAAACTGATCCGTACACAATCGATACATAGTCAAATTTCATATTACTAATCACCTGTATAACCGAAGCAAAACCTTCCGATCTTTTTCCCAATCTATCCCAATCTGTGTCTGTCACGACTTATATTAACTCCAGGGATTTTTAACATTTGATCCTAAAGTATCTAATACATGAAAGAAAAGTTAGTTTACGTCGAAAATAAGTCCTAAAAGTGTGCTCTCCTCCAACACAGGAATAAGACAACCATTCATATAGAGCTTTGGGTCATCATGAATACGATGTAATATGCAGAAATACATACAGTAGGTTTTTGATTTCAAAAATTTGAACCTGTTTTCTTTTGCCTATTTCTGAAGTTTGTTTATGCTCATCTGTAGTCGACGTTCAATAGTAGGTCCACTCTTGGATCTATTGCAGATCAAATAGTCGTCAACATAAAATGAGCAGTCAGCTCCTCGATTAAGGCATTTCACACTGCTGTTAATTTTGATGTTGAATTTGGTGACTATCAATTTGTCGCCCCGAGGCACACCCACCTCCTGAGGATAGCTTTCCGAAGGGTGCTGCCTACATTAACCCTGAAGTTTTTATGTTTCATAAGTTTGGAGTTAAAGTTAGGTAGGCGGTCTCGTAGACCCAGGTTGAATAGGTCATATATTACGCCATACTTCCATGTTTTGTCGTAAGCTTTCTCCAAGTCTAAAAGTATGGCAACAAAAAGTTCTTTCTTTATGAAAGCTTCTCTAATAAATTCTTTAAGTCGGACAAGATGGTTTATTATGCTGGTGTCGGAATCCACATTGAACGTCATATAGCAGGTTGTTGGATTCGAGATACCAGAGAAGTCTATCATTTATCATCCGCTCCATGGTTTTGCAAATGCAATTGTTTATGATATGGAACGAGAGTTGAAAGGGTCGCTTGGGCCCTTTCTATGTTTGGGTACTGGTATCACGGTTGCTTCTCGACAAGACTGCGAGAAGTCACCAATTTCCAAAAATTTTATTGAAAATGATTAGTAGTGTATTTAGAGCTGTGTCAGGTAAGTGTTCAGAAGTTGAAAGTGGATATCATCTGGACCTGCTGAAGTGTCATATGCTTGATCAAGAGAATCTTGTTACTCTCTGAGAGTGAAAGGTTGAATGTTATCTTCAGCGTCAGCAGATTTTAAATTTAGAGGAACTTTTTTTCTTGTTTTTGACACGGTGAAAGTTTTCACAATAATTTTCTTGTGAGGAGTTCTTCGAGAATGTTTTAGACAAATTGAATGTACTTAAGATTGTTGGTACGGTTGAGACAATTTCATCAGATTTCTTTAAATGTTTGATACAGCTGCTTTTATTTTTGCTAATGAATTTTCGTACCATATTCCATACCGATTTAATACATAAGCGCGAGTTCAACCTAGAGATATGTCAGCTTCATATTTTCCCCTTGCTCTTTCTAATGGTACTACGAGCTTTAGCTCGATCTATGCCGTAATTATTCAGATGTGTTCACTTGTTGGATTGATATTGAAATGTTTAAGGACCTTTATCCGTTCCTGGTGGCGACTTTGCATGCAGCATCAAACCATGATTTGTTGGCACGTTTAGGAAATTTTTGGTATTGTATCCACAGCATCATCCTGGGGTATCTTTGGAAATAGGAGTATTGGATCTACTACGTTATCGAAACGATCGGCTGTCAGTTTTCACTGGGTGAGGGATTGAAACATTTCCCAAAGAACCTTGTTGAGTTTCCACCTCTGCCCGAGCCCTTGAGGTTTGGGAATATTACTTCATATTTTGGAAAGTGGTCACTAACACATAGGTCGTCACCAGCTTCCCAAGAGATGTCAAGAAAATGCGATCGACTGCAGATAGCCAAATCAAAGGACAAGTGAGATCATATGACAAGATGCATTTAGGTAGGTATACTACTTATCATTAAAATGGTAAAAATTGTTTTCAAGCAAAGTATTCCATCTTCTTCCCTCTGTCGTTGATATCTTTGAAGCCTAAAGTGTATGGTGACCGTTACAGTCGCCAAGGAAAACAAAAGGCGCCTGTAACTGTTCAATAAGATGGTCAAGATCAGTTTGTTTGATTGGAGTTTTCTGAGGGAGATATATTGAACAAAGTGAAAGAGTTTTAGGTAACGACACACGAACGACTACGGCCTATAAAGTAGTATTGAGATGAATTTGGCTGTTTGGAATTTTATTATTTATGATGATGGACACTCCTTCAGCAGCCTTACTGGTATTCTTGAAAAGCTGCTGTACGTGGTTAAGTTTTTAAGATTGACTCTATCGTTTTCTTTAAAAAGATTTCCTGAAGACAAAGAACAATTGGATCGTGTTGTTTAAGTAGAAGACTAATGTCATCATTATTTGCCTTTAATCATCGGCAAATTCGTTGTATTATGGTGTCAGACATATTTATGAATATGGTGGGAGTACGGAACTTCTGAAAGGTTTCCTTGGTGCGATATTAGGGGACTCTCCAGTGTCCATACTCTCTAGAATGTCAAACATTTATCAAAAGCCTTGAATGGGTAGTCAGATCCTTTAGGGTGTCTAGTAAATTCTTTAATTCTCGACTTGTTTGGTTTAAAGCGTGAATTACCACTGACGCCAGCGGTTTTTCGCTGTTTATATGGACCGAATTTAACTGGTTTCTCGGTAGGAGGGATGGGAATCTTGTGGCATACTGGTTCTACGTTTACTGGGGCCAGTAGTTTTCTTTTCTTTTCTTGGGTTGGATTTTGGTGATTTTTGCTTTCTAGCATTAGATGCACTAATTGCACTATTGTCGCACCGATTATAATCGTTTACAGCCAAAATGCTTCTGTAATAAATGTTGTCAAACTTTACTAATTCTGGGTCACTGAGAACGAAAATGATGCTTAAAATTGTTGATTGGCTCTAGTTTTAAAGATTGGCTCTAGTTTTAAAGATATTATACTGGGTCAGTATATACGACCCTTGACTTGGGAATGGCGGAGGATAAGTGAATTATAAAGGGAAGGGATCTCAATTTAAACCAGAAATGACTAAAATACATCTTTGACTGGATCTATGAATAAATCTATGACTGGGTTTGGACAGTACTTGCTTTTTAGGCAAAACAATAAATGATGCAATCTGAAGCTGGTATTGCGTCATACATGATATGAATTGCATCATGTTATTCCTAGAAGTCATGGATGATGCAATCATAACTAAGTTTACATCACTCTGCTGAAGAAATTGCCCTATATCAGCTCTACAAATCATACAGAGTCGTGCTCTCTTATATGTCAGTGTTTGATTTTGCAAAGGGACACATTTCTGTTTAGCCAAAGTGAGCAGAGATGTCTCGTACTTGTGTGAACAATGCAGATAACTTCTGCTATGTTTGTGGTGAAGTGACTTTTGCATCACAAAAGCGCAGTATAACCACTATGGTTAAGAATGCCTATCAAAATTATTTTGGCTGCAAAATTGGAGATCAGGACAAGATTTGGGCCCCACACATATGCTGCAGCACTTGTGCAACAAATCTTCGCCAGTGGTTGAACAGGAAAAGGAAATCTATGACTTTTGCAGTGCCAATGATTTGGAGAGAGCCAACATATCATATCAGCAATTGTTACTTCTGCATGGTGCCTCCAGTTGGGAAAGGTGTGTCAAAGAAGAAAAAGTGGACTGTGCATTATCCAAACATTCCGTCAGCTATACGCTATGGGCTCCAGACTACAGCAGTGGAATCTCCTGGCAGGTGATGTTACGGTTTCCATGTTCCGAGACCGTCAAAAGGATCTTGTCCCATTCTTCTTCATGAAAGGTGATCTTGTAGCCTGCAACAACATCGATGGTGTGATGGCAGCCCTCAACATCGTTCATGATCCAGATGAGTGGAGACTGTTCCTTGATTCATCGAAGACGAGTCTTAAAGCTGTTTTGCTGCATAGTGGCAGTGTTTTGACATCAATTCCAGTTGGTCATGCACTCCATATGAAGGAAACCTATGAAAACATGAAAAAACTTTTGAGGTGCATAAACTATGACCAACATCAGTGGCGATTTCAAGGTTCTTGCTCTCTTGCTTAGTCTGCAGAATCGATACAAAAGGTACTGCTGTTTTCTCTGCGAATGGGATAGTCGTGCGAGAGATTCCCACTACATCAAGAGAGATTGGCCACTCCGACAGTCATTGGAGCCTTGGATGAAAAATTCAGCATCCACCACTTGTTGAATCAAGGAAGATTGTGTTACCAACCTTGCAAATCAAGCTGGGTCTGATGAAGAACTTTGTCAAGGCCATGGACAAAACACAAGCAGCTTTCAAGTTCCTCCGTGGAAAATTTCCAAGGTTAAGTGAAGCTAAGATAAAGGAAGGTGTCTTTGTTGGTCCTCAGATTCGTGAACTTCTACGATGCATTTCACCGTGCACTGCGTGGCAAGGAAAAGACGGCATGACAAGCCTTCCAGTTAGTGGCAACACATTTTCTCGGAAACAACAAGGCAGACAACTACAGGGAATTGGTGGAAAACCTCCTCAAGGCATACAAAAGCCTTTGTGTAGTTGTTAGTACGGGTTTTTGTGGCGTCAAGACTGAATATTGTTTGAGCTTGTGGCCAAATAATGTCTATCTGCGTACAGACAGGATTTGTCGAAAGTTTTTCTCCACGTTAGCTGCGCTCGCGTAGGACTTGCCAGCTGAGGTAAGTTGATTTGTAGCTTTCACAAACTTCCTGGCTTCAGGAAAGTTGATGCCTTTTATCTGTTTCACGCGTTAGATCTCCCTCTCTTCTTTCCACATAGGACAGTTTCTAGAGCATGAGAAATGTTCTACCTGGCAATTCGAACATGAGATTTTCTCTGAGCAGTATAATCTATCAAGACCCTCCTGCCCGTATCTGGGGCAGACTGGTTTCCTCTTGCAGCCGTCTTTGTGGTGGCAATATTTCTGGCAGTTAAAATTGCACAAAAATAGGAATGAAAGGGTCGACAGAGATATTTAAAAACCCGACTTTGATCGATGCAGGCGAAGTGGCGCATTTGAATGTCCGGATTAAGGTGTTTCTGGGAATCAACTTGCCGCTACGGCGAACGTTGATTCGTTTTACTTCTGATACGTTCTCAGAGCTGAGATTTTCGAGAATCTCAGTCTCACCGCAGCCATCCATATTTCTATGGTTATCTGGACAAATCTCTTTGAGAAAAGTAGATTGTCTGAGTGAGCTCTGCAGCTACACTCTAGAAGTAGCTGGCCCGAACTCAACTTTGTTTTACACTTTTTGGCTCTCCAACCATGCTCTGAAGTGCTTTAGCTATCAGAAAAGGTGATGGCCTGGTCAGTGTTTGATTCTCCTCATCGGATTCGGTGTTGAGAAATCGTGGCCCATTTTCCTGACCCAGACAAGTTTCCTTATCCGAGTCGCTGGTTGAATTATTCTTGGTTCTTTTGAGACCAGGTCTCACATTATCGGTTGATGTTTTGCATTGTTTTCCCATAGTAGCATGCTAAAATATTCGAAACCTGTGCTAATCAACGCCTTGGAGCCCAACAAAGGGACTGAGATTTACGCTAATTTATTGCGTTTCTCATGTTGGGCTACACAGGGTGAAATATTCAAGCAAAATATAAAATTTACTTAATTGTCCCTTGCCACCGCCCTCAGAGATTATGTCCTTTGTAAGTTTTGAACAACAACACTGTGCACACAAGGGTGACCTTTGGAAACAATGCAAATCTACGAAACTGAGAGTGTTTAACATTGCCCCTGAAGCTTGGCGTGATCAGATCATGCCCTTCTGACCAACCGTCTAGCTGAAGTTGAGCCCAAAGTAGTGTGTTGCATCGGAGCGGCAACTTTCGGCCTCTCGTCTACTCAACTACCAAGATCCTCTCATCCAACGAAACGGGACGCAACCCACGGCAAACAGGTTGCCTCCGCTCCTTCGCCTCTTACGACATGTAGGAGGGACGCATCGCGTCTACACTACAACTCCGAACCCGCAGAGACTCTGGAAAAACAGAAATATAATTATCGAAAAGATAAACATTTTGTACAGGTCTAGGTTGTCAAAAGGTGTAACATTCATTTTTTACTTCTTCGATGATAACGGATCCTCTTTGACTTATGACAATTTTTGTGAGTTCTTCGATTTTTCACCAGTGATAACTATTTTCTATGGCTTAAATACGTTCTCTAAAAACTTTTATAAAATCTAAATGTACAAATAGAAGAATATTTGGTGCGTCCTTTAATTACTAATAGTGTGAAAATTCTATTAAAAAACCAACAAGGATTTAGAAATATCTATTATATTTTTGTCAAAGCCGTTTTGTACAGCGCAAGAGAAATATTTATCTTAATATGATGTAATAAAAGACCAAGATTGATGGACAGAAGTATGCCTAATTCCATGTAGATTTACTCTATATAAAAAGTTGGTTTCAATTTAAAATAAATCATAACATTCTTGCTGCTAATATTTTTCTCTTTAAAATAGATTATATTAATGACAAGACATTTTTTTTGTAATAATGATAATGAATATATCAATATATTCTGCAATTGCAATATTGTTAAACGATTCTAGAGTAAAATTGTCACTTGTAACAGGATAAAAATTGGAATAGAGCTAGAAATATCGGTTAGTGAAAAAAAAAACCTAACAAAAAGAAAAAACAAAATAAAAACAGTTCTATTGGAGATGTGGGATATTCTGAAACATGCATATTTGTAAACTTTTTAGTGTTAATGGTCAAGCGCATTATTTGTAAATCTAAGACTTTGGGGGAAGCAACCCAGGTTTTCCTTAAATTGCTTTGTTACATTTTTTACCATATATATATATATATATATATATATATATATATATATATATATATATATATATATATATATATATATATATAATGACACCAAAATTGATAACGGCGCAAATACAAAATAGTTTCCCAAAGTTTCGAGCTAAACAAGCTCTTCATCAGGGGAAGAAACAATTTACATACAAAACAAACACCAAACACAAAAGCCAAGAATATTCTTGACTGCTATATGTTTAAATGATGGGGAAACAAACAAACAAAGGATAAACAATAGAAGAAAGAAAGAAGGAAGACAAAATTAAAAAACGGTCTAAAACGGGTAAACTACATATCTATGTTATGCTGCCATCAGGCCAACAAAGTTGTGGCGAAAAAAAATTGTAAGCATTTATTGTGCGTATCACGCAGAGGACCAAAGTGTTTTGACCTAATTCCATGCTTTGAACAAAAGACTGACAACATTCGCAGCGATAAATCAACGCCATCATCAAAATGTGCAAGGGAAATTATATCCCGGTAAAGTTATGCATGGAGGTAGTAAGGAATGTGTCAAGAGCATGGTATACCGGTGTAATGGACAAGAGTTAAAATAATAATACTAATAATAATAATGATGCTACTAATAGCAATAATAATAATAATAATAAGAAGAAGATTACCAATAACAGATGTAAAGAGTTACGGAATATTTACATGGGTAAAAATTATCGCAAAAAATGCGTACGTCTGATAAACTGATGCCTGGCTGTAGTTATGATAAGATTGCAATAGGAAGGTTAGACTTTTTCATTTAGGCCAAACTCCTTATGAGTTTTCAATTGAAGTATCCATCATCGTTCCTTACGTGTGCATTCTATATCGGTCAACCCCAGGTTACAATCAATTGGTAGCATCTCGCAGGACTCGACTGAATGCTAGTCGAGTTGTATTGGTTGGCGAGTTTCGCGTTGATTTTGTTGCGAATGTGGCTCTTGTGGTTATTCATTCGTTTTCTGAAATCAACGGTTTCGCCAACATATTGAGGGTTACAGATCTTGCATGTTAGAAGATAGATTATATATATATATATATATATATATATATATATATATATATATATATATATATATATATATATATATATATATAATTTTCAATAATAACTTCTATATACCTTGATTTCTGTATTCTGTAGTTGGAATCCAGATGGACTGTGTATTTAGATGAGAATTAACTACTGGGTCCACATGTGGGTATGTCTGTTATGCACGAAAGCCTATACCACCGACTTTGTAGCATTATTTTTGGTTATGTGTGCATGGTCGAGATCGTATGTGGTGCCTACAGGAAAGGCTATGGTGCCGTAACCCACAGATCCGGGTTCGAATCTCCGTAGAGTACGAATTAAAACAATCTCTAACCTGTTTGATAATATTATTTATTCGTATATATATATATATATATATATATATATATATATATATATATATATATATATATGTATATATATATATATATATATATATATATATATATATAGATATATATATATATATATATATATAAAAGCACAACTTGAGTTATACGCTGGTACAAATTGGTACAAATGTGATTTTTAGTCACTCCGCAGTATTGAGATGGAAATCAGAATTATACCCAGTTAAACCGAAAA
This sequence comes from Margaritifera margaritifera, assembly GCA_029931535.1. Lineage (NCBI taxonomy): Eukaryota > Metazoa > Mollusca > Bivalvia > Unionida > Margaritiferidae > Margaritifera > Margaritifera margaritifera. The sequence goes on along the minus strand of JAQPZY010001551.1, from coordinate 835,792 downwards.
ATTATATGTCGTGATTTTTTGTGGGGTTTTTCTTTTTTAAAAAATATTATAGTGGTCGCTTCAATTATCTTACTTAAGAGTAGATATTTCTTTTCGAAAAATAGCGAACTTTGCATTTTTTTGTTTTGCGCATAAAATATGCATCAGATCAAAAACTTCGAATGAAGATATAGCAATAAATTAATGCCTGATTACAGAGAGAGAGAGAGAGAGAGAGAGAGAGAGAGAGAGAGAGAGAGAGAGAGAGAGAGAGATGCACGCCGCATACATATATTACCTGTCTGAAAATGAGACAGACCCAATTTTAGAATTTATGATTATGCGTCCACGATATAAAGAACTTGCCAGGCTATACTCATTCCTTATTGTCATGCTGGTTTCGATACATATGCATGCCTAGTATGAACCTATGAAAAAATCAAAATCAACTGTCTGTCTATAGGAGGGAAAAGTATGAGATGAAATTTACTTTCTTTGCAAAGAGACAATACGTTTAAAATTGCATTCCTTGGTAATGGCGGGTGCGGCAGAATGCAACGATGAAACGTTGCATATGTTAGTATGCTATATATATGTTTGTCCTTTACGGCAGGAGGCACATCGACCGGAACAGGGATGTACCCAGTACCACAACCTGGAAATTCCGGTACTGGAATGGGGACAGGAACAGGAGGTACACGCTTTACAAGCATGCAAGTGAACCATTGTTGTAAATCTATATGTCTGGTAGCCAGTCTTTCAGCTGTGCCTATACTGTGATGCGATCAATTATAACAAAGAATTTACTGAAGTTTTTCCGCATGTTGTATTTATCAGTGCCTCATTTTGAAAACATTCGCTTCGATAAATGACAGAGACAATGTCGTAAAGAAACCACGCATCGTGCATATCATACATTACCGAAACTAGCGAATCTAATATTAATGAGGAAGATACAAAAGATGATTGCATTACATGGTTGATGTGCGAGTCATACAAATATTCTCACTTCTTCAAGAAGAGTAAATTTTTCTAAAGACTAAGATTGTTTTTCGTGCCTGCTTTCTGCGCTTTGTTTGGAAATAATTCTGCTTCCCTGGCTGAATTCCAAAGATAATATATCTGTCTATTTTATCTCACAAGTTATGATTACAGAAGAGGGATCCAGGACTGGGAGAAGGCTTCGCAAAATACTTCGAAAAACTGTAACATCGAAGGGAACACTTAGTTGCTGTTTTTGATTTTGGACAATTGAGAGTTGAATATATTGGGTTTATCTTTTAATACCAAAGAGAGTTTTCAATTATTTTCAAATTCGTTACTAACTTAAATCATCTCGTTGTCCTGATAAGAATTTTACCTACAAATGATTTTTCTAACCCATTTATGAACCTATCCAAAACTGTTCACTCGTGTTATTTTATATAATGTTTGAAGAAGCCTGAAAAGCTACCAGGACGACCACAAAAGCATGGAAAATAAAGAACAATAAAATAAATATGGGATTTTGCAAAGGAAATGCTTCTAATTTGAAACATAGCAATATCGAATGTTGTTTTCCTTGTATTCTTTGCCATATTGATCAGAGACAATATTGCTCTGTTAATGAAGACATGGGCCAGCTTGTCTCACATGTAAACACGAGAAGAAACAGGCACCGAAAAATAGTTTAGGTACTAACTTCGAAATTGCTGATGCTATCTAGTATCATATAAAAACTCTTTTCCTGCCAATACGTAATTGAGAAATGCCTGAATGTCACAATCTTCAATTCAAACATATATATATATATATATATATATATATATATATATATATATATATATATATATATATATATATATATATATATTGCAACCTGGATAATAGAAAGTTCCCTACCGTCAGCAATTATTCATCAATTTTGAATTGAGACGAAGAGATGACATAAAAAGCGACATTTAACCTAGTGACTATTTTGAACAATAAGATATAAATTTTGACCAAAGCACATATTTTAACATTGAGTTCTTTTTACGCACTCTTTCAAAGACCATTTCGCATCTTCCACAAATTTTGGGTTGGAATGGTTTGTCGTGGCTTGTTGCATCATGTTTTCACAAAATTTTTGTTGCAGTGTCACCATATGTGATGCAATCAGTCCTAAACGATTTTGACCTCAGAAAGATAAATTTATGAGCAGTCTTGTCTTGTTGGTTAATTTTATGAATGAAATAGTTTAGGTTCTCTGTGATACAATAATTGTCTGTTCACCATCTCACTCAACTATCTAATGTCATCCTCAAGCTGAAGTCAGAGATTTAACAACCTGCTTGGTTGGAATTCTGTTCCTGGCCAGTGAAATTGCAGTATTCTAGATCTAGGTTTCAGATGCCATTTATGTCAAATAGAAAAATCTGTCTCTGGTGTCATTGCCAAAGCTGCATCACTGCGAAAAAAAAACCAGTTCTGCGGACATTTAGAGCTAACATTGTAATGCATATGATCCTACTTGTCAGGGGTAGAAGGAAAACGTGTAAAATTAGTGAAAACATATGTGAATGATTTACTTTTTCAATTTCTTTAACTACACAATAGTGTGATGGTTTAATTTAGAAAAGGTTTACGTACTTAAAAGTTGAATAAAGGTTCATATTTACCCAGAGAATAAACCAAAGTTTTCTCGAGATAATTAAATATGGTAATTTAGTGCAAATTTGGCACCTCCGGTTAATGCAGTTCTTCTTACGAATCTAAATTTGATGAGAAAACCAACTATTTTATATAAACCATAGTCTCGTGCGATAGTTCCTAGTGTAGATCATCAGTGTAATTTCCACGGAGCAACACCAACTTTTGAAGAATAATTGGCTTTGAACATTTATGCATGCGTATGGCTGAATGGTGCTATTTTTGTCCTAGGATACTGCACCGACAAATTACCAAACTGCAATGCCTATGGCAAGAGTGTGTGCTCCAATCCTACGTACTCCCAATGGGTGACCGAAAACTGTGGATTATACTGTGGAAATTGTGTTGGTAGGTTGGGAAATATTCTTCAATCAGATTAATTGTTTGAAAAAAAAGGAACAGAGAAAGAGTCACTCGAATCTATGCACTATTAATAAAATGATAAAGTAGATAAAGACTAATTATAGAATCTATGCACAATTAATAAAATGATCAAGTAGATCAAGTCTAATTATAGAATCTATACACTATTAATAAAATGAAAAAGTAGATGAAGACTAATTATAGAATCTATGCACTATTAATAAAATGATCAAGTAGATGCAGACTAATTATATAATTTATGCAGTATTAATAAAATGATAAAGTAGATCAAGACTAATTATAGAATCTATGTACTATTAATAAAAAGTAAGAATATTAAAAACTACACCTTTGCTCGTCTTTACGAATTTTATGAAAATAATTTTCACAAAAAGTAGGTTTCCGAGACTTTGATTCGGTTTACGAAAGGGAAATGACGGCAAAATAAAGTAAATTAAATTGAATCCCCTAGAGAGGACACACAACTGTATAATTTCTACTTTACTCTATAATGCACCAGGCACACTAATGGGACCAACCACTGGAGCCCTTACCGGAACGGGATCTGGAACCATGACAGGCACTGGGACGGGTACTATGGGTACTGGAACAATGCCAGGCACTGGGATGGGTACTATGGGTACTGGAACAATGCCAGGCACTGGGACGGGTACTATGACTGGAACAGGCAAGTAAAATAGTCATCAGACTTACATCGGATATTCATGTGAGCTTGTTCAAAATTAATTTATCGTGAGATTTGTTGTTGTTGATGTGTGATAGTTTGGGCGGATAATTTAATTAAACTAGGAAAATACTGATTGTTACGAGAGAGAGAGAGAGAGAGAGAGAGAGAGAGAGAGAGAGAGAGAGAGAGAGAGAGAGAGGTGCTTGGCTTGCTTTGTTTCAACGGAATGAACTTTGTTACTTTGGTGATTACTACCAGAAGGTATTCAAAGACATTTTGTTTCATAACTTTATAAATGTATGTTATATTATAGCTACTTTGTTGGTCAACTCGGAACACACTTTTGTATCCCATCTCCAAGCTCGTGTGCTTTTTAAATCTTCGAATGAGTTTAAGCACTTATTTATTATGTTCACATTTATAAATATAATCCATAAATATATAGTTTTGACATTGTCCAGGTTTGTTTCCTTGTAAATAAAGAAAGTTTATGTCATATTAAATCAGATAATACACGCATTTATCCTAGTTACAGGTCAGATCATTGTCCAATACTGGTTAGATTCAAATTTACAGGTTTTAGGAGAGATCATGGAGTTTGGAAATGTAACAATTCACTTCTAGATTATAAAATATATTTAGAAAAGATAAAAGAAATTGGAAGAGTTTAAATCAATGTATAATATTAAATTGATCATTTTAATCAGACAGATAATGATAGATGTGATAGATGTAAAATTGACGATCAGTTATTTTTGAAACTTTTTACTAGAATTTCGAAAGCTCACATTGATATATTTTTCAAATCATAAAAATCACAAAAGACAGAGTATGAGGTATTACAAGATATAGATTGTCCTGAAAAGTCATAAAGATCATACAATCCATTGTGTGAATATTTGTGGAAAATATTTGATCTCACTGAGATTATCAGAAGAAAGATAATTAGAGGTATGATGTTGCGATGCAAATATAAGTGGATCGAAGAGGGAGAGAGAACAACAAAATGTTTTTCTATTCTAGAGAAACGTCACTATATAAATATAAACTATTAAAAAGTCAGAAAGGAAAATAGGAAGAAATTATATTGGATCAGTTTAAATTATTGGAGGAGATTACAAATTATCAAAGCACTCATTCAGGATAACATGACATTAACTTGACCAAAAGAAATTAGAAAAGATTTTTCGGAACACTAATGTACTAAATTATCGAATGACGAGTCGAATGAATTGGAAAGAGAAATTACTTTTCTGAATCATCTGCCTCCCTAAAAATATGAACGATGGTAAAGGCACACGACGTGACACCTTTACTGTTTTATTCTTAAACTATTTATCGAGAACTATAGGACAGCTTTAGGTAAATTCATTTAAACATGGATTTATAAAAGGGTAGCTGTCCTTAATACAAAGGGAGGGCATTATTACAAACCTATAGATTTTGTTAAAATAATTGGGAACTATTTACATTACTAAACACTCCATATAAAATGGCTTCAGATATCATAACCAATAGAATTTAAAAAAAGAAATTGCTCAAATGTTTTCACAAAGATCAAAAAGGGTTTATGGGAGGACTGGTCCGGCTTCTATATGATAATATGTGTTATACGGAAAAAAATTAACATTGATTGTACAATTTTACTAGTAGATTTTGAAAAAACTCTTGATTCGGTTTCTTACAAGTTAACAGATAAAATACTTATCTTTTAAAACTTTGAACCGCAGATTAAACAATGGATATATGTTATAATAACATTAAAAGTTATGTTATCCAAATTGGCTTTGCTTCATCTTTCTTCATGATTGGTCGCAGCTGTCGGCAAGGAGATCCCCTTTGTATTAGTTGCAGAAATTTGTATGTATATTGGTTCGACAAAATATAAAGATAAAGGGCATTCAGAGATATGGAAGTTAAAATAAAATTCCACGACATGCAGAGAAGACTTCATTTATATCTGATGTAACGTAGGATTTATTGTAGGCCACTGTAGAAACTCTGTATCATTTTTCTTATATATCAGGGCTGAAAATAAATATTAATAAGACAAATTCAATCAAAATAGGAGCCCTGAGACTCTGATATTTACTGATCTAGGATTAGATTCTGTTCCAAGATTTAAATTGTTGGGTATTGAAATGTCAACACAGACGACATACTACTTATTAATTTCGAACATTAACTGAAAGATATTCAGAACATGTTAGAACACTGCAAAATCATATGCGAGGTTAGACTGGTTAGAAGATAGCTTGGTCACATACTGAGGAGCCAATTTCGATCGTCTGAGATAAAGAGATGGCTCATTTGCCTCAACATAGAGACTTTCTCACGGGGAAAGATCTTAATGCACCCAGAGTATAAGTCCCTGATTGTGTATCGGATCAAGCATCTGCAGGTAAGATTTACAAATGGATCCGTACATAATCGAGCCATAGTCAAGTTTCGGTCTTACTAATGACCTCTATAACCGGAGAAAGACCTTCCCATCTCCTTCCCAATCTGTGTTTGCCATGACACGTATTAACTCCAGGGATGTTTGACATTTGCTCCTGAGGTATCTAATACGTGGAAGTTAGTTTACGGTCGAAAATAAAGCCTTAAAAGTTTATTCACATCCACAACAGGAATCAGACAACCATTCAGATAGAGCTTTTGGGTCATCATGATTTTGAAAAGTTGAGCCCGTTTTCTTCTGCCCATTTCTGAGCTTTGTTTATGCTCATCTGTAGTTGACGTTCAATAGTATGCACAATCTTGGATCTATTGCAGATCAAAAAGTCGCCGACATATAGTGAGCAGTCAGTTCCTGGATTAAAACATTTCACACTGCTGTTAATTTTGATCTTGAATAGGGTGACTCACAATATGTTGCCCTGAGGTACACCCATCTCCTGAGGATAGCTTTCAGAAAGGTTGCTGCCTCCCTTAACTCTGAAGTTTCTATTTTTCAAAAATGTGGAGATCAGGTTAGATAGGCAGCCGCTTAGACCTAGGTTAAATAGGTTATAAATTATGCCATACTTACATGTGGTGTCATAAGCTTTCTCCAAGTCGAAAAAGATGGCAACTATATGTTCTTTCTTTATGAAAGCTTCTGTAATAAATGATTGAGGTCTGACAAGATGGTTTATTGTGCTTCTCTGGAGTCGGAATCCAAATTGAACGTCATATAGTCGGTTGTTGGATTCGAGATACCACAGGAGTCTATCATTTATCATCCGTTCCATGGTTTTACAAATACAACTTGTTTATGCTATGGAACGATAATTGAAAGGGTCGGTTGGGTCCTTTCCAGGTCTGGGTACCGGTATCACAGTTACTTCTCGCCAAGACTGCGAGAAGTCGCCGCTGTTCCAATTGTTCTTTGACAATCTTTAGCATTGTATTTAGAACTGTTCAGGTAAGTGTTTCAGAAATTTATAGTGGATATCACCTGGTACTGCTGAAATAGCATGGGCTTGATCAATAGAGTCTTGTAACTCTCTGAGAGTGAAAGGTTTATTGTAATCTTCAGCATTAGGAGATTTGAAATCTAGAGGAACCTTTTCTTTCAAGTTTTTGACACGGTGGAAGTTTTCACAATAATTCTCTTGTAAGGAGTTCTTCGGGAATGTTTCGGTCAATGTATTTGAGATTTCTGGTACGGTTGTGACCATTTCATCATATTTGTTTAAATGCTTGATACAGTTGCTTTTTTTTGTTAATGATTCTTTCATACCATATTCCATACCGATTTAATACATAAGCGCGAGTTCAACCTAGAGATATGTCATCTGCATGTATTTCTAATGGTACTACGAGCTTTAGCTCGATCTATGCCGTAATTATTCAGATGTGTTCACTTGTTGGATTGATATTGAAATGTTTAAGGACCTTTATCCGTTTCCTGCTGGCGACTTTGTATGCATCATCAAACCATGGTTTGTTGGCACGTTGAGGAATCGTCGCAGTTTTTGGTATTGCATCCCCAGCAGCATCCTCTAGTATCTTTGTAAGTAGGGGTATTGGATCTACTACATTGTCGAAACAATCATCTTGAGGTTTGGGAATATTACTTCATAAATATTTTGGAAAGTGGTCACTACCACATAGGTTGTCGCCAACTTCCCAAGAGATGTCAAGAAAACGAGATCGACTGCAGATAGCCAAATCAAACGACGAGTGGGATCCTGTGGCAGGATGCATTTAGGTAGGTATACGACTTATCATTAAAATGGCAAAATTTGTTTTCAAGCAAAGAATTCCATCTTCTTCCCTCTGTCGTTGATACCTTTAAAGCCCAAAGTGTATGGTGACCGTTACAGTCGCCAAGGAAAACAAAAGGCGCCTGTAACTGTTCAATAAGATGGTCAAGATCAGTTTGATTGGTTGGAGTGCTTTGAGGAAGATATATTGAACAAAATGAAAGAATTTTAGGTAACAACACACGAACGGCTATGGCCTGTAAAGTAGTACTGAGAATAGTTTGGCTGTTTGGAATTTTATTATTTATGATGATGGACACTCCTCCAGCAGTCTTATCAGTATTTCTTGAAAAGCTGCTGTACGTGGTTAAGATTTTAAGATTGACTCAATCGTTTTATTTTTTTAGAAAAAAAGGTTTCCTGAACACAAACAGCTATTGGATCATGTTGTTTAAGTAGAAGACTAATTTCATCAATATTTGCCTTTAATCCTCGGCAATTCCATTGTATTATGGTGTCAGACATATTTATGAATGTGGTGGGGATTCGGGACCTCTGAAAGGTTTCCTTGGTGCGATATTAGGGGACCCTCCAGTGTCCACACTCTCTAGTCTCTCAAACTTAAAAAAGCTTGATAGAATCGTCAGAGAGCCTAATGTATTCTTTAATCCTCGCCTTGTCTGGTTTAGAGCATTCACTACCACTGGTGCCAGCGGTAAGTCTCTCTTTATATGGACCGGATTTAACCGGTTTCTCGGTTGTAGAGTTTGAAATCCGTGACACGCTGGTTCAACGTCTGCTGTGGCAGTGGTTTGCTTATCTTTTCTTGGGCTGAATTTTGGTGGTTTTTCATTAGTAGCTTTAGATGCCTTAATTACTACATTGTCACACTGATTATTTGATTTATCTACTTCGCTGTTGGTTTCTGTTGATGCAAACACTGGTTTTGGTGGCGTTAAAACTGTGAATTTGGTTTAAGCTTTTGGCCAAGTACGTCTGTCAGCGTACAGACAACAGTTTTGGAACGTTTTTTCACTACTTTAACTGCGCTGGCGTAGGATTTACCAGCTGTGGTAAGTGGATCTGTGGCTTCAACAAATTTCCTAGCCTCAAGAAAGTTGACGTCTTTCTCCTGTTTCATGCGTTGGATCTCCGTCTTTTGTGTCCACTTCGGACAATATCTAGACTATGAGAAATGTTCTGCCTGGTAATTCGCACCGAGATCTTCTCTGAGCAGGATGATCCAGCGTAACTCTCCTATCCGCATCTGGCGCAGACTGGTTTTATCTTGCAGCCGTCTTTGTGGTGGCAATATTTCTGGCAGTTAAAACAGCGCAAAGTATTAGGAATGAAAGGGTCGACAGAGATATTCAAAAACCCGGTTTTGATCAATGCAGGCGAAGCGGCGCAGTTGAACGTGCGGATAAAAGTATTTTATGGGAATCAACTTGCCGTTACGGCAAATGTTGATTAGTTTCACTTGTGGCACGTTCTGAGAGCTGAGATTTTTTAGCTTCCCAGTCTCACTGCAACCATCCAAATCTCTAGACCGAACAGTACCTCTTGAATAGTTGAGAGAGTTGTGTGGAAACACATTAATGGGTATCTACACAAATGTCTTAGAGAAAATTTTATTGTCCGAGTGAGCTCTGGAGCTACACTCTAGACGTAGCTGGCCAGAACTCAGCTTTTTTATTACGTTTCTTGACTCTCCTGCCAAGCTCTGAAGTGCTTGATCTATCACAAAAGGTGATAGCCTGGTTAGTGTTTAGTTTTCATCATTGGATTCAATAATGAGAAATCTTAGCCAATTTCCCTGATTCAGACGAGTTTCCTTATCCGGGTCGCTGGTTGAATGATTCCTGGTCCTTTTGAGATCAGGTATATCGGCTGAAGTTTCACCTTGTTGTCCTGAAAAGTATTTTACCTCCAAATGACTTTGAACCTATCTAAATCCGTTCACTTGTGTTATTTTATGAAATGTGTTTGAAGAAACCTGAAAAGCCATAAAGACGACCACAAAAGCATGGAAAATAAAGAAGAATGGAATAAATATGATCTGTTACAAAGAAAATTCTTCTAGTTTGAAACATTGCGATATGGAATGTTGGTTTGCTTGTAAGCTTTGCCACATTGGCCTGAGACAATGTAGCTTTGTTAATGATGACATGGGCCAGCTTGTCTCACATGTAAACATGAGAAGAAAAAGCACGGAAAAAATAGTTTTGGTGCTAATTTCGAAATTGCTGATGCTATCTAGCATTATTTATAAACTCTTTTTTTCTGCCAATACGTAATTGAGAAATACCTGGATGACACAATCTTCAATTCAAGCCTATATCCCTCCCCCCCCCCCCGCCCCCCCACCCCCCCCCCCCCCCCCCCCCCCCCCGCCCCCCCCAAAAAAATCCACGAACTCCTAACTATCTAGAAAGTCCCTGCCGTCAGCAATTATTCATCAATTTTGAATTGAGACGAAGAGATGACATAAACAGCGACATTGAACATACTGGCTACTTTACTTGAACAATAAGATATCAATTGTAACCAAAGCACATATTGTAACATTGTTGTATTTTTACATATTCTTTTAAAGTTATTTTCAAGTTGAAAAGATCAAACTAAATAAACTTTTCAGCCTCCTACAAATGTAAAATCCAATATATTTGTGAGCGACCGTTACTGTCTCCTGAAATGTATACAGTAGAATGTAGAATGAATCATAATCTGTTCAAAGTTTGTTACTTTATGTATTTAGAAACGCACAATTATATAATAAAACAAAATTAATGGTAGCAGAGAGTTTTGCATAAACTGCATGTAAAAAATAAACAAAATGTCGAAATAACAAAATTTACGATTCCAAGTTTAAATTGATTTTATTATTTGGAAATACCAACAAAAAAAGACAGTTCTTTATCGAATAACTCTGTTTGTTTTTGTATTTGTTTCTTTATTGTTGTTGTTTTCTTTTTCTTTTTTGCTTTAACATTCCAAACTGACTTCTTCTCCCGACAGTTCAAGAGTTTGGAGATTTTTCCCACATTCCCTTGTGTATTTCCCTGGTAATCCTTCTTTGATGACTTTATAATAGCTTACAATTTTGAAAAAAAAGACATGCATGTAAATACGTGTGTATTCCAAGCTCTAGAGCATTGCTTTCTTATATGCTTCTTCCTCTATGGATATGGCAGCGAAACAAATTTCCAGAGGAATATAGAATAAATGCATCCGTTGTTTTCCGCATTATCCTTGAGCTACAACAAGGTACAAATATAGTATGAATCACCGAGACATTATAGGATAGAAAAAAGGGCATGAGAAGCATACCTAGCCCTCTGTGAGTCCTTACTGTCATGTTTGATGACATTAATTTGAAGGCCTAGCATCACACTATGGAAGAAGCAACATCCTATCCATAAAAGAAAAAAGGAAATAGATTCCTTCTTCTAGTTGTGAACAAACTATACCTTGACAATTGTGAAACCATTCGGCCCTACTAAATGTCACTTTCTGTCACTCCATGAAATGATATACTTTCTTTTATCTGCATGGATATATTAGTTAATTGTTGACATTTCCATCCTGATTTTTCAATCCAAAAGTCAAAAGTGTTTTCCTCTATTAAGTAAATAAATACTAAAGTTTCATCATATGAAATATGTTGGTTTCTTATCGTACCCTGTGTTTATTCTATATCTAATGTTCTTACATGCAAACAGGATGCGATTATCAACAAGTAATGGATGCATGTTCTCGTGTTTGATACTTAATTTCGTACTTCACGACAGGCACATTGACCGGAACCGGAACAGGGTACCCAGCTCCACTATCTGGAACAGGAACTGGAGGTACACGCTTTACAAGCATACCACTATTGAAAATATGGATGCCTGGTAGCCAACCTTTAAGGTTTCTTATACTGAGATTTTATATATTGTGATAGGTGTTTAACTTTGGCTTTCCTGCTGTCGTAAGTCAATGCTTCATTTCGGACATTGGTTTGGATAAATCAAAACGACCAGGTGGCAACGAATCCACCTATCTTGCATGTGATACTAATATAGAGGAAACTAGAACGCAAAACACTGAAGAACAGTAAACCAAGTATAATAAACAGGGTTGATTAGTAACTTGGATCACACATTTTCAATTCTTCTAACATTACGGAAAGTGGTACATAATAGGCAATTTTTGTCTTGGCTGCTTTTTTGAGTTTCATTTGAATATAACGCTGCTTCCATTTCTAAACACTGCATAATAATACATGGTTTTGTTTTGTTTTAACGCATAGCAAAACAAGTAGGTTATTTAGTACCGAGGCAATTGATAAAAAGTGTCTTGCTTAAGGACACATCAAGGTAACCGACCTGGGATGATCCATTTATTGGATTCGGACCAGCACCCTTTCGGTCACGAGTACGGCACGCTAACCACTGAGCTACCATGGCCACCTGACTGCAATAGTTATATATATATATATATATATATATATATATATATATATATATATATATATATATATATATATATATATATATAAGTGTGCGTGTATGCATGTGATAAATTATGACGCATTTGTACAAATTGTGTATATCACTCCTGTTTTTAAAGATTTAACCTTTAATTTTGCTTAATCAACTTGTCCGCTTCTTCTTAGTTTAATCTCCCATTTTATAACTCATATTTTGCAACATAGGCATTAGCTACTTATACAAGTCTTTGACAGGGGACGATTCTTTCACCCTAACATTCACTTTAGTGGAACAAGTAGTCTCAATGAACTGAGTAGTGGTAAGGCAACCAAGGCAGCAGTAATCATTTTATTTACTTAGTTTCACAATACAATTTTAATTAGTTAAATTCACCAGACTCTAAATATTGTATTTAGTTCTAATGGATTTTAAAGCGACGTTTCCACGAAAGCAAAAGGGTTTTTGACTGAAAGGTGAAGCGTATCACGAAATCATCAAGTCGCACATTCCAGAAATGTTTGGTTGGTTTGTCTTGTCTTGACCCGTTGCATCATATTTTCACAAAATTATATTTGAGTGTCACCTTATGTAATGTAATCAGTCCTATACGATTTCCGCCTCAGAAAGATAAATGTATGAGTAGTTTTGTCTTGTTGGCTAATTTTTGAACGGAATATTTTAGGTTCACTGTGGTACAATAATTGTCCTTTCATCATGCTTTAGTCTATTATCTAATCTCAGCATCAAGCTGAAGTCGGAGATTTAATAACCTGCTTGGTTGGAATTCTGTTCCTGGCCATTGAAATCGCTAGATTGAAGACCTAGGTTTTAGATGCAATTAATGTCAAATGGAATTTATATATGTGTCTGGTGTCATTGCAATAGTAGCATCACTGAGAAATATAATTCTGCTGACATTGAGTTTACATTGTAATACATATGTTGCTACATTTAACTTTTTCAATTTTTGAACTGGACAATAAAAAATGTGATGGGGGGGGGGGGTAAGTTACATACTTAAAAGCTCAAATTTACCCAGAGAATAAACCAAAGTCTTCTCAGGATAATTAAAAATGCAAATTTAGTACAAATTTGACATTACTGGCTAATGCAATTCTACTTACGAATCTAAAGTTGATGAGAAAAACAACATCTTTCTTAAAAACATGGTCTCATGCGATAGTTTCTAGTGCAGGTCATCATAGTAATTTCCAAGGAGCAACACCAAATTCTGAGGAATGATTGGCTTTGAACATTTATGCATGAATATGGCTGAATTATGCTATTTATCTCCTAGGTTACTGCACCGACAAAATATCAAACTGCAATGCCTATGGCAAGGGTGTGTGCTCCAATCCTACGTATTCCCAGTGGGTGACGGAAAACTGTGGATTATACTGTGGAACATGTGATGGTAAGTGGGGAAAATATTTTCGAATCAGATTAATTGTTTGAAAAGATCATAGAGAAAGCATCACTCTTTTGTCAATCTCAGATCTATATGTTACGAATTTAATGAAAATATGTTTCACAAAAAAGTAGATTTCATAGACTTCGATTCGGTTTACGAATGGAAAATGAGGTCAAAAGAAAGTGAATTAAATTAAATCCCCTAGAAGGGACACATAACTGTACACTTTGCTCTTGACTCTATGATGCACCAGGCACAATGATGGGACCAAGCACTGGAACCTTTACCGGAACGGGAACTGGACCCTTGACAGGCACTGGGACGGGTTCTGTGGGTACTGGAACAATGACAGGCACTGGGACGGGTACTATGACTGGAACAGGCAAGTAAAATGGTCGTCAAACTTACATTTGGTAATCATGTGAGTTTTTGAAAATGAATTTTTGCGACATTTGTTGTTCTTGATTGGATGTTTGGGAGAAAAGGACTATATTGAATAAGGGCCATTTTCTGCCCCTTTTTTATGAGAAAAAAAATACTCATAAATTTCATGACCATTTGTCTCATTATATTATTCCAGATACAAGTCACACTCTTCTACAACAATTATGGTTATAGATTTATTTTTCATATTTCATACCAAAACACGACCTTTGAAAATGGGCTGGTGTTGGAAATTGAAGATTAAAAGCTCAATGTGAGCAACTTCAAACTCGAAATAAGATCTGAGCGCAGGTTTTCTCCAAGAAGCAAATTTTCACAGACTGAATATTTCTTATGAAAAAAAGCTTTTTTCATATTATCATATTAGAGCAAGGTTGCGCTTGTCACTAAAAACTAAAATATTATCGTCTTTTACTGTATAGGTAGCGTTGACATTTTTTTCCCCGTTGCACGGTCGCTAACTACGTATCACTGCGCGTGAAAAAATAGAACAGAATTTTCTACAGTGCGTTATTTTATATCTTCCAGTATTTTACGAAAACAAATCCAGTCAAAACAACAAATCAGATGTTTTAAACAATATTGTTCATTCATGTCTTTCTTTCTGTATCCTTTCTAAATTGCAATGGGCACGCGATTTTTTGGAGAGGCGCTAACGGGGAATTCGGAAACGAAAGTAAACAGAGACTGAGCGGAGTCAACATTAACAAATTTTTTTTTACGTTACCCATTTTTCACAAAAGCATGCCGCAACTAATAGTAGGTAAGTATATTTCCATAAATTTTTTTAATTAATAAAAGGGGTTATCGTTCTTATGTTCATTTCTATTACGATACTTAACATGTCAACTCAATGATATGCGTCCTGTACTCAGTAGAGTATTGAAGTGCATTTCCGTACACACATAATCCATAAATGAAGCATTCAATTTTCGGATAGAAAGGCTTCAACCAGCGTATATTTAAACACATATTATTAACTCGGCCATTCTTCATATTGTAACAGTATTAACATGAACTGAGTAAACAACATAGGATCGCCATCACCTAACTCGAGACAACTGAAAACGAAAAGTTGAAGTCAAGCACATGTAATTAGCTCAAATGGTAAAACATTAATACGCCAAGTCATCGTACCGGGTTCGAATCCCCTCATTTTCTCTCACAATCCTCTTCCCAATTATTTGTTTCATGCAACAAATACCTCTAATATCCATAATTTTCCATTTACATGTTAGGAACTAAGCTATATTGACTGAGCTCTCAATTTTCACAACCCACTGAAAATACCGAAAAATAATACAAAACACTTGCCCAACATTGAATTAATGTATATGAGCATCAATAATTTCCAAAATATGTCATATTTATTTTTCATGGAATGTAATTTTTTGTGGGTATTGTATTCATCTAAAAGGAAACTACAGTGGATGGGCCTAATATCTTTGCATCAGACTTCTGGAGAAGTTCAGTTTGAGAATAATAATAATATTTGGCAATCCATTTGAAGTATTAAAAAAAGTATGAAAATCATGGTAGTGTAAGCAGTGTGGTGTATACATTATTATTGAATAATTATATAGTATAATTTTTATACGTTTATTTATATTCAAGTTTTTAAGACTCAATTGTTATCATATTTTGATGTGCACTCATTAAAAAATTTTTTTTAAAAAAGTGTTTCGGACTAACATAAATGTTTACTTACTTACTAAATCAATGACTTTGCTTACCATTTACTGAAAATTTAAAATTACGCGACTTTTTTTCCCAATCACTGGGAACCATGTCATGGTCTATATGATATATAAAGTGACTGAATGGTTTTCTAGTTTTTTAATTGACAAGCTACTTGTATTACTTCCACTCCCACCAACCAAAGAACAAATGGGTTACCAAATTTTAAATAGTGAATATTTATGGCCATGGCATTTTTTTTTATTAGTCCTTTTCGTGTTGTTCACACTTTGCAGGTGAGACATACATAGATGAACTTTTTAAAAACTATATTTATATATATTGCTCCATGTATGCATATAAAGAGAGAGAGAGAGAGAGAGAGAGAGAGAGAGAGAGAGAGAGAGAGAGAGAGAGAGAGAGAGAGATAGTTGATGGTGTTTGTTGTTGTGGTTCTATTACTCATAGCGGACATTATTACTTCTGAAACATATTTTGCATTTTTCACAAGTTTATATAAAGTTTTGAAACAATATATTTTTTTTATTATTCATGTCCGTATTCTATCTTTAAGGAAGAATACAGTTGCCAATTTTTCTAAGAGTACATTTGACTTTTTTATAATTATTTTATATAAAAGTCTGAGAAAATCTGGGTTACGGTATGTAAAATAGATTTTTGAAACCATTACTTTACTGTAGTTTAAATCAATGCACAAGAACTGGTGCATTGGTTTTTTTTATCGTATATTTTGTGCCCTATTTTTATGTATCACAGACTAAATGCATTATTCCTTTGAAATCAATATGAATCACAAGCGTAATGAATTCAAAATGAATACACATGTAATTTTAGGTGCTACGAGTATGTTCATCACACGTGGCTTCCATATTGTTATTGGTAACAGCATGGTGCATGCACACTTGTGTGTTTGTGTGTATGTGCACTCGTGAGAGAGAGAGAGAGAGAGAGAGAGAGAGACAGAGCGACAGACAGAGAGAGAGACTGAGATGTATAATATATTTTTATGAATATGCGTTAACAAAAATCCTTTATTTTTCTGCATGTGTCACCGAATGGCAATTTATTTCCTTAACTTTTTTGTTACAATCAGGGCCATGCATCAATTCAATATGATTTACCACCATACATACCACTGATAACATATGAAATAGTTTAGTAAATGCGTAGAGACCACACACGACAAAGTACTATTTAAAGAAAAGGACAGCAAAGAAAATAAAAACAGTTCAGCAGGCTGACACAAAAACGAAACATATCACCACAAACACACATACCCTATTAATATAAAATCATGTCATGAATAGAAACGTAACATATGAATAATATGGAGAGAGAGAGAGAGAGAGAGAGAGAGAGAGAGAGAGATAGAGAGAGAGAGAGAGAAAATAAAACATCCACTAGTGAGATATGGACAATGTGGAGCAAGTATGAAACGAGACTATTATCATGTGATCAAGTGTCTAGATTTTGAAACTGACTATTGCAGTCTCCTAGCGTTTGAATGAACAAGTGAGCACGCGTTACTATAGTTTTCGCTGTTGTCATAAGACAAACAATTGAAGTAATGAATTGGATGAATCAGTTTGCACTTTTCCATTTCTATTTTACGAAATGAAACAAAAAATACTTATATGTTGTTGTAACAAATATTACATATGGCTTAGTTAATATTAATGTGCAGACAATTGTTTTTTAAACAGAATATATTATGACGAGAGGCTACCACAATGGGGTATGGAAGGCAAGCCACTGATATTTATTTTTTTCTTCCAAAGATTGAGAAGACACAATAGTGATGAAGATTTTACGTGTGTGTGTGTGTGTGTGTGTGTGTGCGTGTGCGTGTGGTATCTTGCCATGAAAGTATAAGGATAAAATTACATAAAGAACACCTCTCATTTACAGTGGACAAGGAAACAAACCGATGTATTCGGTGAAGAAGAGAACTTAGAAGCCCCTATTAACGCCTCATTTACAATCATATCATCCGACACTATTAAACAATATTTCATTTATGAACAGTTTTTGAGCTATGATTAAGTGCATTTTTTGGCAATGGATCTTAACACAGTTTTCAGTTGACTTATAAGTTGGATATATTATTTTATTGGCTACGAGGGCTCCATTTTGGATTAGTTTTAAAAATTAACCCTTATTTAGTCAGCTTTATACAACCAAAAATAATACAAGCACATATTGCAACTTTAAATTTAGTGAACAGTTCATAGATAAGCAGTGTCAATGAGAAGTACATGGAAAATATGATACTTTTCATTTCTTTTTTTGAAAATTTATCGACACTCTGTTACCATTTCATATATGCAGTATACATCATATAAAGACAAGTGGAAAGGGGGCAGAAAATGGCCCTTATTCAATATAGTCCTTTAAGTGAACCAGGATAATTCTTATGAGAGAGAGAGAGAGAGAGAGAGAGAGAGAGAGAGAGAGAGAGAGAGAGAGAGAGAGAGAGAGAGAGAGAGAGATGCTTCTCTTGACATGCTTTGTTACACAAAGGAATTAAGTGTGGTACCTTGATGAGTACTACCGGAAGGTATTCAAAAGACATTTTCTTTCATTACTTTATCAATTTTATATTATAACTACTGTATCCATCTACTCAGAGGAAACTGTTTGTTCCCTATCTCCAAGACCATGTGCTTTTCAAATCTTCAGATGAGTTTAAACACTTATTTATTATATACAGATTGAAAAATATAATCCATAAATATATAGTTTTGACATTGTTTAAAATTGTTTCCGTGTAAAGACAGTTTTGGTCATACTGAATCAGTTAATACACGAATTTATCCTAGTTACAGGTCAGATCATTGTCTTGTAATGCTTAGATTCAAATTTACAGATTTTAGGAGAGATTCTGGAGTTTGGAAACGTAATAATTCACTTGTACATTATAACATATATTTATGTTTTGTTGTTGTGTTTTGTTGTTTGTTTTTTTTTTTTTGGGGGGGGGGGGTAGGAATTTAATTCCGATCAATAATCAGTCAGAACACTCAATGAAGAAGACACAATCCACTTTTTTGAACGATATATTTATAATGAATGAAATAGGAGCACCTGGAACAATAACTGGTGGAACTGGAACCATTACAGGTGGAACTGGAGCCATGACAGGTACACAATGTAGATGTATATTTGACTATGTGTTCATTGAAGTATTTTAAAGTCCTTGGGCTAAATACAGCAAATCGTAAAACACGTGTAGAAATAAATGAACGTTTTCTTTTTTCGCCTTTTCATCTAAGCAAAGAGACAATGAATAATAATAATAATAATAATAATAATGATTATTATTATTATTATTATTAAATGAAAAGAGGAAACACAAAACTGCTACCACACTATGTTTATTAGATACAGATATTCATCTCAATCTTAACTGATGGAAGCAAAATGGGCGCAGTGTTGCCTTGGTCAGGACCCAAGGGGATATACTGACTGCCTACTGAAACTGTATCCTGGCCTGTCAGTGTAAACCCAGTGATCGGGACTGACATGAAAGCTCCTCCTGGCATGTCCAGAGAGAGAGAGAGAGAGAGAGAGAGAGCATAACCATGGTCCCAGATCTAATATACTCCAACTAACCTGCAAGCCTCATCTTCCCTAACATTAGGTGGGCTGAACTCTCGTCATCGGTAACAAAGATCGATCAGTACCTACCAGCATACTCTTGAGAGTGGACCCTCTAAATCTGCCAGCCACCACCACCACACTGCACACTTGGTGGGAACCGTGATTGGGTGTTACCATGCAAGGGCTACCACACCTACAAACACAAAGATTATTAGATACGATCAATTAATTTATATTTTACTAACATATCACTTTTATCATAAACAATTCCTATTATACACATGTATTACCACTTGTAGCATTTGTTCTTATCGGAGTTGTTGTCATGAATAGAACACGAATGTACATGTGTAAAAATAAGAGTTGTAATCGGAACTTTTTATATACACCCAAGATTCGATGAAAAGACTTTGGTAGAACTCTCAATTGAACAAGCAAAAATAGTACTGTCAAAATTTAATAATCTAAGGAGACTTCAACGAAGACCTCATGGTTTCCAATAAATGTAGAAATATTACGAATATCATGAATACCTTTAATTTACATCAACTGATCGATTAACCAAAAAGAATTACTAATTATAGCTCCACATTGATCGATTTAATATTTATGAGTGATACACTAAATTTTATGAAGTAGTGGTCCTAGGTCTTTTTTTTTTTTTTTGTAGTGATAATAATTATTGTTCCACAAACTTGATGATTGCTAGGCAACATAGCTTTAAACGAAAAGTATGGGACTATAAAGCAGCTAATTGCGATTTCTGCAGAGACTTCTTACATGGAGTTATTTGAGATATTTCTAATCTTTCAATAGATGAAAAGATCTGTAAGATTTCTGGAAATATCCTAGTGGCAGCTAATTCCGCTATTCCAAATGAAACAATGACAATTCGTTCGAGAGATCCTCCCTGGATGCACAAAATTAGTAGAAGACTAATTTGGCAACGGAAACAATCCACCGCTTGGCTTCAAAAACAAATATTTCTTTACACTGTACCAAATAAAGAGATGTTATAAAGCGACTTATAAGCACTGTAAGAAGTGGCAAACTTGTGTATTTTAACAAATTTGCTGATAAAAATAAGGATTACAATGTTGGTTCAAATATTTGGGTGGAATATAACCAATACATTTCTGAAGCAAAATAGAAAATCAGCGTATCCACTCCTGAAACGTCATAACCAATATTTGTACCCTAGTCTTGATAAAGCAAATTTATTGAATAAATATTTTTATAATATACTTCATGAGATATTGAAATGTATCAGTGGGAGAAAAATTATATCGCCACAGTGGCGATACTACTTTTATCACCACAGTGGCGATATCACTTTTGGAACTACTTTCATTTCCTATTTAGGAAATATATCTGCCATTATGTATGTTCTTCAAACCTGTATTTCCATATGTAGGTCTATTTTGATTTGTCCTTTTCTCCTGCTCCTTCTCTCTCTTCCCGTCAGGATGAGCAGATCTTAAAATGTGTCAAGACTGTAGACCCTCTAGTATACATTAAGTTATATAATCAATAAGAAGGTGCCATAAAAAAGGCCAAAAAACGAACCACAAACAACAAAAAGTTGGCTTCAAGTATTATCTTTTTTAATTAGTTTTTTACATGAATCATTGCAATTATTAATGACTGAACTTATACGACCTGTTGTTATACGATATCTTGTGTCACCCATACAGTATCGTGTACCTTTTACACTCTACGACAAAGGGGCACATTTTTAGGAAAAAACATTGATTAAATATACCAATAGAATTGTTCAAGCAGCGATTTTAAGTCTCAACACAATCATCATTATGTCTGAAAACGATGAAGAAATTGGGCATTAATGAGTGCTGATTAAGTGACAATCGAAATTTGGGTGCAGCCCCTGTTACCGAACTAGACTGCAAGCTTGCCAAGGCCAAATACTTATGTTTGAATGCAGAAATAAACAAAATAAAGAACCAAAATCCTTACAAATAAACCCACAATCATTAAAATCTTTTCTTTGAAGATGTTGCGATCTGAGATCTATTGGATGCGACCGCTCCGTGATGTTTCTACAGTACCCCCACCCCAACAATGTACACTGTATCAATCCGCGCAAAATAAATGTAAAAAAGATCTTTCAGTTTCGATTCAAAACGGTCAATAACTTTGACACAGTAAACAATTTTTGAAGTTTTATATGTACAAGCTGAGTTTGTGAAAGGTCGCTGTCCTAAAATTCTTGTTAAATTTCAGAACTTCTTGTATTCGATGTTGTAATATATCCATTGGCACATAATGGAGAAAAGAATCCATGCAAATTGACGGTTTTTGCCTTAAAATATATAATGAAAAGAAAATCTACGTTTTTTGAGTAGATATAAGGAAATATTTCACGAGTAAAGTGGAAACATTTTGTATTGGCACTCGTGGCTTCGTCACTCGTGGCAATACCATGTTTTCCACTTCACTCGTGAAATATTTCCCTATATCTATCTACTAATAAAACGTATATATTCTCCACATCTGAACAATCTTTTGTGGATGACATTTCCAGTACTCTGCCCTCAATATCTCTTCCTCACATTACAATTAATAGCATTCACTATGTAGACGACACTTCCACTACCCTGCCCTCTATACCATTTCCTGACATTACTCTTAATAGTATTCACATTAGCAGAAATGATGTAGAAGATGTACTTTCAAATCTTGACATTAACAAAGCAAGAGATCCATATGAGATCCACCCTAGGCACTTAAGGAAGGAACTCACACATTATCACGATATTTATCAGAACTGTTCATCAAACAGCCAATGTTACTCCTGTTCATAACAACGGGGACACAACTTTTCTTCAAATTACAGACCTAAGCCATGTGGTTAAAATGTTTGAAAAATGTGTTTTCAGACATTTGTATAACTATCTTACAGCTAGCAACCAAATTAGTCACCTACAATCTGATTTCGCCCTAAAAGACAACTGTGAGATATGTATAATACTTTTTGCAAGGCAGTCGACGAAGGCAAATAAATTAGAGTAGCATTGTATAATATTAGTAAGACCTTGGACAAAGTCTGGCATAAATGAATAACTTATAAAGTGAGCAATATTTGAATGGATGATAGACTATTGGCATGGTTTAAACATTATCTTTCCAATTGGATGCAAATAGTTATTATAGAAGGTTGCACGTCACACCAACAACATGTCAGGCTTGGTGTGCCTTAGGGATCTATGCTTCAACCACTGTTATTTTTAGTTTATATTAATGATATTGTCACTGATATTCAGTCCATCATAAGACTGTTTGCTGATTACTTCGTTATCAACAATTGTTAAGGACCCAGCTCTGGCTACTGGTGTTTTGAACAAAGACGTACATAAAATCAATTTGTGGGCTGATAAATGGTTATTTGAATTTAATTCAAACAAAATCGAATCGGTGACCATATCCAGAAAATCTCAAAGGAATATGACCCACGACTTTTAATGAATGATAAAGTTATTAGGAAAGTCACCGGATGAACCCCTATTTTGGCATATACATATACAAAACATAACTTCAAAAGCATGGAAAAGGTTATACGAAGTTTGAAATTTAAACTTGACAGAAAATCCTTAGCGCTTCTTTATTTAGCTTTTATACGACCCTTTTGAGTATTTTCTTGGATAACTGCACCCAGTATGAAAAAGATGACAAATAAAAAATACCTGCTGAAAAAGGTTCAATCGTCTGTGGAGTAACAATATATATATATATATATAATATATATATATATATATATATATATATATATATATATATATATATATATATAATATATATATCATATGCTAGAACTATGGAGGAGAAGAAATGAGAAAGACTCTCAATAAGACGCTACAACCACTGAATGATAACATTTTTTTAAAAATGCATCGTGAATTGACTCCTGGATACATGCGTACTTTTGGTTAGGGCAAGTGTCCAGGACAACTGGTGTTATAGAACTAACCTCCAAACGCCTTTCGCCAAGACAAATCTATACCAAAATGCATTTTTCCGTTGAAAATTACGAACAACCCTTCGTTAAACTCTTGTAAATCACACTTATATAAAAAAAGGTCTCATTCTATTGCTATCAAGGTGGTAGATCAACACAAATTAAGCAGACAAGACTTAACAAAGTTGTAGCTTATTAAACTATGATCTTTTAAACTATTTATCGTTTAGCAATCGGTGTTTAAGCGTTTAACCCGAAACCGCAAATAATTTTCTCTTAGACTGTATATAATATCTTACTGTCACAAACCGAACAATAGGACTTTTGTCCAATAATATAGACATAACTTCGTTATTAATGGGTAACCTCTTGCAAAATATCAACTCCTGTATGAGAAATAATTTTTCCACAAAAAGAGTAGAATGTTAAACTTACGAACCTCCTAACAAAAACAATCTCTGAATAGATAATACTGATTATGATACCTTTGAAACTGAAAAGATATCAGTGGAATAATTTGTTCCCTAAAGTTCATTTGCTACCTATTGTTACTTTGTATGATCAATTTACTTGTTAAATAAATTATATGGGGCTCTTTCAGAAATTTGTTTCTGGTGCTAAATATAATCCTTCCTTCCAAGGGAAACTGATGAGAAATGTTTGTTTTAAAAAATCTTATATTACACCTATTGGTCACAACTTCAAAAGCAAACCATTTACCTGTAACGTTTCTGTGGATATTAATGAAAATAAGTTGGATTTAACTCATTTGAACCTGGAATATTTTTTAAAAAATATTTATGAAAAAGCATAATAGGGGTAAAGATGTTAAAAGTTTTCTCCAATGGCGACGAGCAATAACACTACACAAATATTCAATAACACTACATAAATATTCAATAACACTACATAACTATTCAATAACACTACATCAATATTCAATAACACTACATAAATATTGAATAACACTACATAAATATTCTATAACACTACATAAATATTCAATAACATTACATAAATATTATATAATACTACATATATTCTATAACACTACATAAATATTCTATAACACTACATACATATTCTATAACACAACATAAATATTCTATAACATTACATAAATATTCTATAACATTACATAAATGTTCAATAACACTACACAACTATTCAATAACACTACATAACTATTCAATAACACTACATAAATATTCTATAACACTACATAAATATTCAATAACATTACATAAATATTCTATAACACTACATATATTCTATAACACTACCTAAATATTCTATAACACTACATAAATATTCTATAGCACTACATAAATATTCTATAACACTACATAAATATTCTATCTGAGTTAAATATTTGGATACAGTTGAATAGGTTTCAAGTTGATATACAAAAGTCATAGATATTCGTGAGGTGGGCAGACAATTCCATCAATAGTAATGCAATTATTAGAAATAATTTTATCGCGGCTTGCATATTTTAATATTTTACTCAAATAAATTGATAAGAACGCATAAAGGATTTTTTAATATGCGTTCAAAGTAGGGAAAACGATTCTTTCTAAGCATTAAGACCGAAGTTGTAAAAGTATTTTTTTCTATGGTAAACCGCACAAAATATTGTATTATGAAGCATTCGATCTATGCGATCTGGACAAGTTCCAAATGTTTCGTGCACATTTGAAATGATGGTATTTGATCAAAGTTGACCATCAGCCGTATAATCGAGCGCACCCTGAGTTGTCTTGGCCACTAAGCTGCTTGACGCAATTTCAAAGGCGCGAAAAAATGGCTTGATGATTAAGATTCAGACCTGCGTTCACAAAGTAACGTAGTGAAATTGCAGACAAACTCAGCAAGTTCCAAACTTGAGAGTAATATACCAAATTCAAAAAAAAATTACCTAAAGTTCAGATATAAATTAATGAATGCAACACAATCAATGAGCTTTCACAATAAATGCAACGCAGGCGCTGCTAGTTCCAGGAAAGTGGTAAAATATATAGACTTAGTTACTGCATTAACAGACCAAGATCATAATATTATTGTAAAGTCCGTCCGGCTTGAAAACAAAGTATTGAACTCTCCTGACGATTGGTATATATTGATAAATGGTTGCTGAAATATATTATCCCACCCAAAGATTTCCAGTTGTAGGTGTCAACTGGCTGCATACCTGTGGAAAGAAGTCATTATCAAAATGCAGACCAAAAATCAATGGGTGTATTACCTCTCAAAAAACAGTAACCTTTTTGTACCTGACACCCTGACACTTGGGACATTTTCTTTACCTTGCAACCTGACACATGGGACATATTTGTACCTTACATCCTGACACATGTGACATTTAGAGTGTTCCGTTTTTTGCAGCTTTTTTCGTGCTGGTAATAAGCAAAAGAATTAATAACAAATAGTCACAAGTAATTTAACTGCTGATTGTTATGAATGTGAACATTGACCTATTGAGCTGCCTTATGACTTTAGAGGATAGGTGACATTTGTTTTAAAGTCAACAGGTTTTGTTTTTCGGTCCATATTTCGGTGGTGGTGGGGGGGGGGGGGTATTCCTTTTGTGCAAAGATGGACTGAACTCTAAAGCCATAAATGTTATTAAGTATCAAACCCTAGAAAACACAGGATTCCTAATAGGCATGCTCTATGTAAAAATTACTTGAATATTTCATTCCAGGTTTAGCAATGTCTCCCAAGCTTTATGAAGCAGAGAAAGTACATTATAGACGCAAGGTTGGAGATACATACAAAAAAAAAAGGGGGGGGGGTCCTTAATATAGAGCAGTGCTTTGACTTCTATAACCTCTCACCAATCTGATTATAGGAAAATTAGAGCTGACTCACAATGAAATATCCAATCTGTAACAGTCTGAATTTTTAATGAACGTCATATTGTCAGGACTATATATTATATTTGTTTGAAGGATAAATGAATAATAAAGAAGTACTTAAATTAAGGGTTATCATGCTGCGTACTGTTGAAGTTTTGACAATATCTTGTTTTATTAGATGCGAACAAAATGGCAGTCATTTACATGTTCTATGCAGTGAAAGTCAAAAACTTTTTTTGTTGAAATAAATTGGCTTCTTCTAGTGGTTTCCAGGCGTGAAACTTAACAATATATTGAAGACTTTTGGAAACATGTGTTATCAAGATTGCTTCTCAATCACTGTATTAAAGTTGAATCAGTCAAAGCGAAGTCGCCCATGTACCGTCAAATTTTAATAGTTATGCCCCTTAGGCAAATTTACTGTATTTGAGGTAATATTGTTAATCATAAGAATTATGACAAATTCCCTCCTATTTTTTTTACTTTCATTAAAGGCAGTTGTCAGTTATGGATACCCGTAATTATTATTATTATTATTATTATTAAACAGTCAAAAAGAAAGTGATGGAAAGGACTACTAAGTGTAAAAGAGTTCAAAAGGGTTGTATATCTTTATCTTTAAAACGTTCAGTTGCATTTTGTTCAAGAAAATATTAAACGGCTTTTTGATTGATATTCTGACCAATGAATATAATAACAGAACATCAAAAATTTTACTGTGCATGATGCAGCTTATAGTCTTTTTACATATTGTTACAAATTAAATGCAGCTCTCTCGAATTATGAATACGTCATTTCTCTTTCAGGCGGTTGTGTGGACAAATCTTCAAATTGCGCCCAGTTGAACCAAATGCAGCATATCTGCAGTGACTCCGGTGCCCATATCTACGCACAAACTAATTGCCCTCGTACATGCAATCTCTGTTCAGGTAGGAGTTTAGTTTAACTTTAGGTTTAACCAAAACCTCGATAAACGTTGACAGAGGAGATGATGTTTTGATACTATAAAAAGAGCTGTGATAAAATGCAAGAGCATCGCTGATGCATATATTGTGCCAAATTAGTAAAGTCCGTAAAATGTCCAAAAAATGTCATGTCTGGCTTCAAGATATTGTCTACATTATTCTAGTGAAAGATCCATTTAACTATTTTGTGACGTAGTTTTCTAATAATATCGCGACACTAGCTGAACCAACAGAAGTTAGGCAAGACCTAATGCAGAATTTAAACAACTGAAGCATACATCTAAACGCCATTGATGAACAATATACTGATAAAATACATGTACGAGAATTTCTAAGCTGCCGATATACTAGCAGATTGCAATTTTCCTCCTACTAAATCATTCAGTTTCGCCTTGACGTCTTAGTTTAATGTACTCAACTGTCTCAACAAAAAAGCATAAGACCCACATGGTATAATAGTTTTCTACTATATGTCTGCCCCTTAAAATGGTGGTAAATAAGTTTAACTGACTTTCTCGCTTCATATGGCAAAGTTTGCAGTCTTTTTTCGTCTATCATTGGGTCGTCCGATTTCAATAAATCTACCTATCCCACTGCAGGTTCTATGACCGGAACTGGGGGCACGAACGGAGGAATTACAAGTAAGTTTGATCAATGCATGAATTACGTGTGCAAAAATATAATCATTACAATTGCTGCTTCGTTTTTTTTTATTATGAATTCACACTCTTACTAGTAATACTTTGTAGCAATATGGTACAGATTTAAATCAGAAACAAATATGTCCATTTGCAGAGGGACGTAAGAATTGCATTATTTGGATATGAGGATGACAGTTTTTCTTTTTGGTAATGAAAATATGAATCCAAAAATATGGGACTGGAATTAGTGTATTAAGCTTTATTAAAGGGTGTCTTGTTTTAACAGGAATATGAGTTTGAACTGATAGAATCACTCCTCAACGTCCAAAACTCAGAACGTTATCATCGGAGTATTACGTAGTTTTCGGTCAAGATGTTATAGCCTGTCTTCTGAAAAGGTCTTAAACGGGCATTTGATCAGTAAAGAGAAGACAGTGGAGATAACATGCCGGTGTGCAAGGCCAGCTTGTCTTAATGGTGGGCAGTCTAGCTTCTGAATGGAGAATTCGGTAATATAGGCTAGTTGTAGATATTGCCCTAGTGCCTCCGTGTATGAAATTTACCTTTGCTCTCTCCATTAGAACTTGCGGTGCATGAGTACCAGCTTCAGCTTGGGTGTTACGATCACAGGTGGCAGACGAGATCTTGATGTTGAAAAAAAGCAATAGCCTGAAGGAAAAGTAAAACATACCGAGCAACAAAAGTTCCTTAGATGACTCCTATGACCCGTTCTGAACCCGGACCCCGTCTATCATACTATGAAAGAGAGACAAGATAAGTAACTTTAAAATACTTCGTTCCATACCTGACCCTCGACCACAGGTTGCTATTCCCGTCCATGAAGGCACTCAATCATAATTTATGACTCATTTTTACTCCTTATATATCTAAATATGTCTATTCATCAAGCTATCGTTGACTTGTATGCATTGCCTAAACTGGAGTTAATACTGAAATTACATAACGGTACATAAACAACTTTTGAGCCAATCATCTTTCGCCCTTGAATTGTGTGCGGCGCAGGTGCACTTCAGTAAGGAGGTTTTGAATAACGGTGTTTATTGAATTCGAACCGAGTGAACTTTTGCAGACAAATATTAATTCTTCCATGCAATAGGATTCGTATAGTTGATTCGAGTGGAAGATAAGTAGAAACTTGCCTTTGCATCTACCACTGTTTTTAGATTGATGAAGAAATGTGTTGTATAATAGCATATCTTTTTAAGTACCGGCAAATTGTAAGTGAGCGAAACTTTGTTGGAGCAGGCAAATTTCGCGCAGTTCTTACGTTTTTGGACCCATACCTTTAGTTTGCTGCAAAGCAGAAAAGTCAACGACGGCTTGATAAATAGAAAAATATATCAGGAATAAAACGAGTCATATATTATGGCTGAGTGCTTCGTGGACGGGAATATAAACCTGAGATTGAGGGTCAGGTGTGGAACGGAGTGTTTGAAAGTTACTTACCTTGCTCTTTTATAGTATGATAAACAGGGCCCTGTGTCAGAACGGGTCATAGGAGTAATCTGAGAAACTTTTGTCACTCGGTATGATTTATTTTCCTTCAGGCTATTACTTTGTTTCAACATTAAGCTTGCGTTAGCCACCTGTTGTTATGATAACCATCTTCGATGTTGTCTTTGGAGCTTGTTATACAACATCTCTTCAGTGATGAAATGTTTTATAAAAACTAAACATGTGCTGGTTGTCAATATGTCACGTCAAGCATTGCTTATCATTAAATTTCTTATAACTCTTTATCTTGCAATCACAGATTGTATTGATAAAATCTCGAACTGCGCGGCATATGGAACATCCGTTTGTACTGATTCAACCTACTCCGCCTGGGTGACAGACAACTGTGCCAAATCATGCAACAAATGCTGTAAGTATTCGTCGTACCAATTCGTTTCAAGTTTTACCCCAATAATGTTACCGAAACAAGAAATCAACTGAAAGAAGGATAGAAGTCTAACCTAAGGAACTCGCTGTTCTTGCATAGAAGCGACACATGACAGACAGGAGGAAATTAGACATACCATGTAGTACAAACACAGAGTAGATATCCACTCATTTGTTTCCGATGCATCTGACTTAGATTTAAACAGAAACTACCCAAAGATCAAATGAGAACCGGTGCTTGTTTCGATACACTGAGCAATGACACTGGATTATTTCAGCAGTCATTAATATGTACTGCATCATCAGCAATCGGAATAAACGAATGTTGACATCATCTGGGTATCTTATATATTACCATCAGTTTAAATTTATATCATTATACTTCATGAGAATAATATGTACACCGTAAACTATTCAAGACGCTTATAGTCCTCATTCTAGGGGCTAACAGTCCTCAGTCTAGGAGCTAACAGTCCTCATTCTTGGCGCTAACAGTCCTCAGTCTAGGAGCAAACAGTGCTCTATCTTAGCATCAGAAATTTGATATGAAAGAATATTTAGCACTTTAGAACTTAACATATAAATGGGATCAGAGCTGAAAACGCAATAAGCCATGTTTGCAAATCTCCACTCGCCGAGCTTTATCGATCCCAATATGAAAAGAAAATTGGAGAAGAATTTAACATCTTTCTTTAGAAAATTAGAAAATAGGTGTGTTGGGTGCTACAGGCACACACGTGATATATATATATATATATATATATATATATATATATATATATATATATATATATATATATATATATATATATAACGCAAGGGCGTGCGATGTAGTCTGAGTCTTTACTACCAAGGCTAACCGCGTACGCCTTTGATACGTTCTAGAGGAGATATCTACGTCTTAAATCACACACTATTTACATTTCTAAAACCTTATTATTAGAGTACTTAATCTTCAGGCTGGCTTGAAATAGTTTTTTGAATTAGCCTTTAGATATACCAGTGACCGAAATAATGTAAACTTTGCGATGAAACACTCATTCAAGATGCATACCTCGCCTTCGTCTAAATTGTTCAGTGTATGCCTATGAACTGTGAAAACTGACATCTCGCCGCGGCGCATAGGCAGCCACGAAAGACAACAATTTGTTGAAAGATTCAGGATTAACATCTGCATGGAAGTGAATAAAAGGTCGACGCGTCATTAGAAAACCTACCACTATTTATGTCACGGGTTTATTCTAAGGAGAAATAGTTGAATGTTTTGAGTTGGGACCCATGCACTAGAAAACACGTTGAGAAGTCCCAAAAGACAGTATTTATTAGCGAGCGCAGCTCAAGCAGCGAGAAGCGAGCTCTTATTATACTTCTATGTATCTGTATTGTAGTCAAGCTGAAAACCCTTCTCTTTTAATGAACACATAAGTGTCATACTATTCATCACATAGCGAAAAAAATATATAATTATAAATGTATAATAATGGGGTGAAATGGCTTGTAAGAACATTCGGATTTCTCCGACAATATGGATTTGCCTTTCTTGATGTAACGCTATGAGGTCTTATTATACATGTGGAATATGGAAAAATATAATATAGGTTTATTAGAATAAACAATACAGTAGTTTTGTAATAAAATTTATATTCCACGCAGCGCAGAAATATTTTCTTTGCACAGGCGAAGAACTCGTACGTGCCCTTAAGCAAAACAATTATATGACGTCACAAGATATTGCTGTTATCATATTAGATACCTCATTTTAAGGAAAACCGCCAAGACAGTGCGGCAGTAAATTACCTAATGATTGTTGATTCAATGAATGACTGAGTGCTGTTAACATGTTTAACAGCATATAAACACATGAAAGATTATATCATGCATAGGTAATGGACATTATCGGAAATTAGAAAAATTGGAAGACTAAACGACGTCATTTTTGTCCAGCCAACGTTAGAGGAAGCGAGAAATTGCAGTAATTTTTCCTACAGCGGCGGCAACGACGACAACGTCGTCGTCAACAGTTTGCTAAGGTTTGGTTAAAGTTGTTCATTTGGATATATTTCCTAATCCCTTTATAGATTCTCATCTTTTGTTGACTGTGTTTTAATCCTATGTTCGTGGGACTGTCTTATATATACAAATCTTACCTAGTTTCAGTCTATCTAAGAAAATAAAAATGCCAGTATTCTGTGTATTTGTTGGTGCGTGCCTGTCTTATTTTAAATTGTTATTATTGTTATTATTTTATTATTTGAAATTTCAAGATTTTAATTTTTTGTTCTTCTTCTTTGCTCTTTTTTTTCCTATCCTTAAGTATGAATTGGTTAGAGATGTTTCTAAAGTGAGTAAGTGATCATGATATTGTATTATTCTTTGAAGCTTGAGTCTTAAAACAGATTGAAAATATTTTGCTTTGATCGTGGGCTTGCCTTGCAGGCCCAGGCCATTTTGTTATTTGTGCTGATTACGACGGACATGTGCAATTGGCGATTTGAACCTTACATGCAATCGATTTCGGGTTTTTCGTTTGTTTGTCTGCTTCGTTATTAAAAATGTTGTAATAAATCACTCAAATACATGAAAATGCAATAATTCATTTTAACAAAAGAATGACATATAAAATCAAACTGTCATTTTAATGCATGGAACAGAGAGAGAGAGAGAGAGAGAGAGAGAGAGAGAGAGAGAGAGAGAGAGAGAGAGAGAGAGAGAGAGAGAATTCTTACCAGCATTTTGTAAAATTGTATAAATTTGTTCAAGATCACAATCAGCTAATGAGCAGCTCAAGCTTAGTGCACTGAGGCCAGGTCCATAAACATTGCGTTGGATAGATGGGATTCGACTCGCAGGCGGTTATTGACAATTTTGGCTTAAAGTAACAAAAGAATGAATCGAAATTGAAGTTCAGTCAGTCGATTCAGCATTTAGTTTTGTGGCCATTGTAAATTAAATGAATCATTTTAAAAGGTTCTAAATCCAGTGACGACTGGGATACAGTGCGGCTTTATGCAGAGTCGGAAGAAATATTTGCAGATCTAGGTCTAACGTCAGAAGCTAACTCAAGACAAATTAAATTAAGCATACTAATTTATTAAGTCTGTTACCCAACAAATTCCAATCTCTCTCTCTCTCTCTCATATACACGCACGCACACAAACACGGAAAAGTTCACCCACGCCAACACTGATACATATTTTTGATAATTACCACAAATACAAATAGTTATAAATTCGTCTAATGGATTGACATGGGCCTGAATGAATGTGCCAGTTCGATCTATCATTTCAAGTGGTGTGATTCTTTAACTTTTTAATTCTTTAATTTACAGTTTGCAAACTTCTTTTTCTAGTTTTAAAGAAAGATTGTCTTCAACCCTTATCAACTCAGACATACGCATAACAATTAGGAATATTAGCAAGAAAGTTATGCGCATATTGAGAGTAAACAAAATTGTAATTTTCTCTTCCAAATAATCTTTACCATGATGCTATGCGAATTTCCAGATAAGGTCCATTGGAGTATTGTGTCATCCCTAGGGACAAACCATGGCGGTAGACCAGGCCTGATCTAGGCTCCTCTGGTCGCGAGTCTGGCGCTCTAACCACTGAGTCACCACGGTTCCACACACGACTTGAGCTAATTGCACCCTTTTTCTTGGCTTTGCCTATTTCATTTTATGTTTTCGTTGACAACTTTCTACAGAAATTCCAGATTTGTTCCTGTAATTATGTTAGGACGACTATTTACAAAGTTCAATTAAAAAAAAAAAGGAAAATGTGTCTACATTAAATCACATTGATGTGAAAGCTTTATTATGTCTTCTGCTTCTCGACAGCTGGCACAGTGATGAGTGGAACCAGCCCAATCCCAGGTGGACCTGGTACAATGACGGGTGGAACTGGCAGTGGGACAGGCGGAATGTCTGGACACTCATACGGTAGGATCGCTTTTGATATGACCGATTTGCTTCTCTGCCGTTGTCGACCTTGAGATTTTTTTTATAGTATCTGATTGAAACGAGTGTCGGGTTTCACAATCATCGGTAAAACATATAACGTCTCTCACTTTTGTAACTGTTTTTATAAAATAAAGTCATTTATCTCACAACGTCAAACGCGGGTGCGCTGTTGGTTTCTATGATATTCTTCAAAACATACTACGTCTCTCAGTTTTTGTAACTGTTGTTATAAAAATTAAACTACGATGAAGACGGGTAATTTGTATCACCTCACTACACCAAACACGCGTGCGCTATTAGGTTGTATGATATCCTCCAATAGACAATAAAATCGAAAACAGGTGACTATCAGCTTTCAATTGCAGGTGATTGTTATTTTCCAATGTTATAAGGAACCTTGGGATAGCGAAAGTCGAAGCTAGTGAATGTAGGATACAATGAGTCACACGGCGGGTAAAAATAGGTCATGTGATTCGGTTATTTGCAGTTTTGTCAAAGTACTTCAAAATAGAGCCAGTTTAAAACTTTAACTGTTAAATTACAAAAGGATTTGATGCATTGATAATTTAGAGTGCAACTATTTAATTTTATTGGGTAGTGTAAGAAATACAAAAGGTACATTATATTAGTGTATCAGATTCTGCTGTCCTTTCAACTTCATTGTCACCAGATGACCAGAGTTATTTGTGAACCAGACTACAAACTTAAAATTAAAATTTTACAATAAAAGGAAAGCATTATGCAAATAAATGTTTAATTCGCGCTGTGCCTCGACACTGAGAGAGCTACCAGAGTTGACATTTTTGCTGTCAGGTAGAATCGGTCATTATAATTTACAAATCTTCGCAACCTGCATTCAGTTAACAGAAAAATATGGTTGGTTTTTGGTGTTTTAACGCACAGCAACAGAAGTATGTTTAGGGCCGAGCAGTGGCGGCGCGACAGGGGGTGGGAGGGGGCAATTACCCCTGAGCGCCGGGCGAGGGGGGGGCGCGTTTGGCAGTCTTTTTTTTTTAGCTGTTTAGCCGGGGCGGGGGGGGGGGCAGGGGGTCGGAGGTTGACAACTGACATAAAAACTGTTCTTTGTGGCAAAGTTGGGGCGCCAATAAAGAACATTGCCCCCGGGCGCCTCGTACCCTCGCTCCGCCACTGGTGTCGATGCAATTGGAATAAAGTGTATTGTCCAATGATATACCACATAAGTCGACCCACTGAT
Organism: Margaritifera margaritifera; assembly: GCA_029931535.1. NCBI lineage: Eukaryota > Metazoa > Mollusca > Bivalvia > Unionida > Margaritiferidae > Margaritifera > Margaritifera margaritifera. Next base: position 800,761 of record JAQPZY010001551.1, on the reverse strand, counting down.
CCGATGAAAATGAATTTACTCAGTATTAAATGTGACCTAGTTGCGTTGGCCTGAATTGACAAGAGAAGGGTCCTCAGACAGAATCAATAATGCATTATCTTTGCACTTTGATCCCAAACCCATCCAGTGGAATATATTTTAACAACACTGGTTAGTGTGATACGAATCGTATCATACTGGTTTAATTAGTGCGTGTATTATATCTTATGGATAAATGCGATTTATTAAATGTGACCGAAGTTACCCGTGTGACTGAAATTACCCGTCTTTACCCTATATTTGGTATTACATCATTTTGTGTGTGTAGCCATGTATAAAAAGTCCTTGTATAATATCGGCTCAGTAGATGTTCAGTGTGTTACTAAAAGTAAAAAAAAATTGAAACTGCAAATAGTTCAGGGTCCAACTTCACTTCAGTCTCTGATGCCCACTTTTTCAACAGCCATTCAGGACCTGAGAGTAGCTCAAACTGTAGAGTTGCTTTTTAACTATTGGCATATCATGAGTTCTGACTCGAGTACAGGTGGGTTTCTTCATGTCGAACTCAGAAACTGGTCAGCTGTACAACAACAAATTATTCGCGAGTCAAACTCATAACTGAGTTTTTTCTGAATCAAAATTGTTAGTTTGTTTAAGTCAGGATCAATTAATAAGGTGGTGATAATTTATCATATTTAATTATTGCTGTCACATTCTCAAGTTACTGATAATTTTTATAATGCTATTAAAATAGCATACCATTTCCTACAATGCAAGTGTATACAAACTTAAATGTGCAAGAAGACATCGTTGATACTCGCAATATTTGTTAGATATAGTGGCAAAATACGATGGCTCCGAATATCACAAATAAAGCTGGGGGGGGGGGGGGGGGGTAACGGCACTTTTAAAATATTAATGGCTCTATCATGCCATGTAAATGGGAGTAAAGTGCCTTTCCCAGAAATAAAGAAGTAACCCTGAAACCTTTTATATCTCTTGGATCCAAAATACGTTTCGTACCAGTAATTCCTACCAATTATTTAGTTAACATGTAATAGATCTATTTCATCTGTCCGACATCTATAATACGTCCTATATTGTGCATAGTTACCTTCCCCACAAAAAGTATTCACTCTCTCGTACGAAATAAAAAAAAACTATAAAATATAAAGAAACAATTTCTTCTTCTTCTTCATCATCATCTTTTTTATTGCTCTCATTTACAAAAGTAATTCATTTCCATATTTATTTGCTTATACAAACAGCAGAGCATAAAGATGGCATATTCCGTGGGTGTCGCAGGTATTGTGACCCACAGAATCTTTGATCTTACAAAATGATATCATCATTATGTGTCCTTTTCTGATCGAATATATCTATCTTATATCTTTTGTTTACACTGTTTTTTTTTATTTCATTTTTTGTTTCTATTTTTGTTTCAATTTATTTGGGGGTTGGTTACTTTTCTGCCAATTCCAATGGTATCTTTTTCCAGAGAAAAAGTAAATATACATGTATATTGTTGTAACTTGTAAACGTGTACAATGAAATCGTGTGAGTCACTGATAGTGTATCCATGGACTCAAGACACGTGTAAAAAAGTGAATTAATCTTGGCTTAGGCAAGTCTGGACTCCAGCTCAAGCTTGACTTATGTGATCAAGGAGTAACATGGTGAATTCAAGATTCTATGAATAAGTGGGCATGAATGTATAAAGCCGAAAAATAATGAAGCACGTACCATTATGTTATTCGTGTCATTTTAACTTTTGCCTGATTAATTCTTCTGTTATGTTTGATTTTTTGTATCTTTAGGATGTGCATACAAGACTCATGTTCATCAGCAAGGCGAGAGCTGGAATGATGGCTGCGACTTAAAATGCACGTGCACCGATGGCATATCAGGGCAGTACACGTGCACTGCATTGTAAGGATATTTATAATGTTCAGAGTTTGTTATGTTTCTTTCTGACTAAGGAAAGCCTATCATCAATCAATTAAGACTTGGGAACAATAGCCTATTGCAGGACTTAGACTGTTTTGTTACTACGAGGTTCAGACTGTTTCGTGACTAAAGGACCAGTCTGAATTCAGTTTGTGTTCTGAGACTGTTTCGTGACTTCGGGACCTTTTTGTCTTACATAAGAACAGCTGTGATAATGGGACAATTCTGGACCTTATAGCGGATAAATTTGAATCCCGGCTTATTTTTTAATTTTATTTTTTATAAAGACGGTACTGATTAGAGGGGACTGTAGAGTGTTAATGCCGTATAAGGGAAGGTATCACTGTATCACTGTATTGTATCTACTCCAACCTTTTTTGTATCTATATTCTAGTGCATGATTTGATATATTAAAGACTCAACCGTCTAATTGTTAATGTACTAAACCGTACACAAAAATTCAGATGCAAATAGCGACCTGACGAAACCGGAAGCGATACCAAACAACCTGAGTCATAGTGGATACAATAGTATAAGTATGCTGACAACAAAGTTTTCAGCACATATTTAGTCCTGCAAAATTTGTACTATTTAACAACACTACGAATAGAATTAATATCAGCAGATGTTTATAAAGGCAGCAGTCAAGACTGAAAGAGTTGTAGAGTTCTACAACGATTTATTGATTATTTATAATTCGGATTCGTCTGTGTGCTGGATGGTTTTTTGTTTGTTGTTTTGTTCTGCTGGTGACTTTTAACATTTCAATCAGTTTACCATCGTATTTTCTTGTGCTGGTGACTTTTAACATTTCAATCAGTTTACCATCGTATTTTCTTGTGCTGGTGACTTTTAACATTTCAATCAGTTTACCATCGTATTTTCTTGTGCTCGAGATTTACAATAAAAAATAAACAAAATCAAGTACACGATTGCTACTACTACTATTACTGTTGATGATGATGATGATCATTATGCTCGTGGTGGTAATTTGTATATAAATTATCATAAATGTATTTCCTTTTATTATTATTATTATTATTATTATTATTATTATTGCTGACTATGAGAAGAAGGATATGTACATGAAGAAGAAAATGAAATAGTAATTACACTTGCAGCAGCACCAGTAGTAGTACTAGTAGTAGTAGTAGTAGTAGTAGTGGCACAAGTAGTAGCAATTGTAATAGATGCCATTAGTTTTGTTTTCTTTGTTGAATTAAAGTAACTGCCTTTGTAAGCCAGACTTGAGATCGACTCTAGTTAGCGTAGCTCATGATGCTGGTCAGCAAGCTGAAGCACATCTCAGTAAGTTCAGCTTAAGCCAGACTCAAGTAGGAGTGACGTGTACCTCAGTTCATCAGGTATATCTGGCTTACCTGAGCGAGATGTGTGCAATAGGAAAAAATTATATAAACCGCGGATGATAAAATTTAACGATTGAAAGGCGAATCTGCCTTATATATGTGGTCATTAAACAGAGAAGACATGCATAATTATCAATAGAATTTTCCTGAATTTATATACTCTGGTATTCATACTTACATCATTACTACCATACGAGTGACAACTTGGCGTTATGTTCTCAAAAGACACTTATGTATTATATTAAAAGTTACGGTAATTCTACTTCAAAACTCTGTTGGGCAAAAATATTTGTCTAGATTTTAAAGTCACAATGCTTACATAATTTCTATTACGATACTGTGAAGCTGACAGTACCTATTTAGAGAAAATTATAATTTGTACTGAATTCATCGTTGAACTCTTTAAATATTGCACTTATTTCAGCATCACTAATTTATGTTCATGGATGTTATCAAATTAGTCGTAGGTTGCGAATCTCAAGTCAGTTTTAATTTCACTTAGTTTTCTTACTGCAAATAAGAATATCGTGATCCAAGAAATGACAACTGGAAGTTAAATGCTTTTGTCAGAGCCTCGTTTTATTATAGAAATAAAGTTACAATTATCAGTATGCAAGATTTTACACGAGTGCTAATTTCAAATGAAATTTAGGCTCTAGTCCCTGCTTGTAAAAGGTTCAGGGTATTAAAACAGTTTTATTAAATCACTGTACAATTGTACTTATCACATGACTAAGATCACATTATTTATTTTTAAGAACACCGCTAATTACTGAAGTGAAAAGAATTAGAAGTATATACGGATGCCTCAGACATTACGCTTTTGACTTACATGATGGTGACTTTTTGTGATTTATGAGTTAACATTACATAGGTGTTATATCGAAAAATATTATATATGCCTATAATTCCAATTGCTATTAACTGACCAAGTTTCCGGCAATGTGATTGGATATAAACGGTCATGTGATACTTATCTGGGATTTGTTTACACATCGGTAAATTCCTAACCATGAACATTTAATCCTATAATATAATTACAGATTTGTACCAAGCCATTGTAAAAAGCATTTAGATTGGTTAAAATCGCATCATGTGAAGCAAAAAGTAGAAGCTACTAGTTCATAACACCAGAAAGGAACCAATTATGTATTCATGCGCGTATTCTTGTGTGATTTGACAAAATTTATAAACAATTCTTAAAATATAATTTTGTTATCTATTCTTGAGATTCGTTATTGTTTTTATAGCAATTTTTAATAATAAGATTTGATTTTCTAGAAAATCCAGATCATTACGAGACGCGAAGCGTCGAGTCATGATCCGGATATTTATGCTGACAAGGAGACGTGATCTAGCAATCAAAATCGCATTACTGTGATAATGATATTTTTGTTATATACCAAATTTTCAGATAAATTAATAAAATCGCTATATGTAGCTGAAATACACAAGAAATTGCTAAACATTTCAACCTCTTTAATACGAACTGCATCTTAAAGCATAAACCGAATTACTTTTTGAAAAGCTGACATGCGCATGAATATTAGTTTTATGAAAGAAGCTTGTGAAACAACGTTCACTCAGTTTGACCACCATCACTGTCAATAACACAAATTCTTCGACGCTTGGGTGCAACAGACTCGTATATGTGATTTACAGTTATTGTGCAGTTCTCAAATTTTGCATCACGGAAGATTTCACCAGCCGAATAACTCTGGAAGTTTCTTTTGGCGGCTAGGTTAATAGTGGTTGAACTGTTTCTGGCGAAACATTGTGAGAGGCTCCGATGGGAACTTGACATGGGAATGACAACATTATTTTGACAATTATTTAAAGCAGGATTGGAGAAATTGTTGGAACTTGATGATACAGATTTGTTGCAGAGAAGGTTACTCATTTATAATTTCAAATTCATCCATTATGCGGGAAATTCACTAACGTTACCATTTATGAACTTCCGTAAATGGGTTGTACTGTACAAATGTTATGTTTTGGTACGCGATTTCCGAATGTGATCTTGTTTCAGACAAACCTTTTGGCTATATTTTACTACTTCAAAATAAAGGAATAATTTTTTTTTTTAACTAACGTCGCTGTGAGAGCTTTGTTTACTGCTAGTGTTGGCATTCCGTCGCTAGGGGCGCTACTATTGTCACCAGGAAAACTCGAGGATAAAGTAGTTCCAGCCTCGTTTGAGAGTATGGTAATACGAAATTAGAAAACGATAGTATCGTTTTCCAGCTTGTAGGAAATGACAGTAAAATTCTGGCTCTTTCTCGGGTAGAAAATTGGTAGGTATATAATAAAACGTTATATCAGTGACGTCATATGATTAATAGAGAATATATACGTGTTTGGGGTAAATAATAAGTTACATTGTCTTTTGACAGGGTGTACGGGATTTTACCACCCTTCTAACTTTTGTATTTCCTGAGGCGTGAGCTAGTCTAAAAACCTAGATTTCCTTTTTATTATATATTTGATGGTTGAAAGTGCAGATTTGCATTAATTTTTCCCATTCTATCCTTACGCGGCTGACACTATAGACCAGAAATTTCATTTTAAAAAAAGATTAATGTAGGACAGTAACTTTTCACAAATTCCTCTCCTGCATTTAATGATTCAAATAATCTCTTTTGCCCATTTTATTATTGTTTTTTTTTCATCACCACAGCTCTGGCGCGCATTGATGCCCTTAACATTGTTAGGATATGGGTAGCATCAAAGTGCAGTTGAATACCATATGCGAGCATACAGTATACGTAACATCTTTATACTAAAGATTGTAATGATTGGAAAGTTTACCTGTAGCGATTTTGAGTATTCATTTTGTAACTTTGTTATTTCTGCCTTCAAAGGTGAATTGTGTCGTCTTGTTTTCCTTAAGAGACGCATCACCCGAATTTTGATTGTCGCTTAATTTCGGTTTGCAATCAACTTTCATCCATAATACATGAAATATGTTTGTTGAAGTTTGGATTTTTTAGGCATCTTTGGACTGACAATAACCTGATTGTTTCACTACACTCGCAAAACTTAGGCACATGTTAAGGTTTGTTCATAATAATCAACATGAGAGAGAGAGAGAGAGAGAGAGAGAGAGAGAGAGAGAGAGAGAGAGAGAGAGAGAGAGAGAGAAAGATAGAGAGAGAAAATAATGAGAAAATTGAATAAAATATTTAGACATGTGTTATCCTAAATGGAATAAAAATATTGTCCCAAGGTAATATTTCAGTTGCGATACCACTTTTATCGCCACTGTGCTGCAATAAATTTTTCTTTCTGATGCATTTAAATGTAACACTAATAAATCTTAAAATTGCCACCACACAATGTTTCTTAGACAAAAGACATCCATCTCAAACCCTAAAATTGATGGAAGTGAAATGGGTGCAGTGTTGCCTTGGTCAAGACCCATGGGAATGTGCGGATTGCTTACTGTAATAGTCAACCTGGCGATTGGAGCTGACATGCAAGCCAATCCTGGCATACCAAGAGAGAGAGAGAGAGAGACAGAGAGAGAACCAAATGTCCCTAATCTGTGATACACCAACTAACCTTCTCAAATGGCCTCTCTTCGCCATCGGTAACGAAGATCGAGTGAGTCCATCCATCATTCACTTAAGTGGACCATTGATTTACCTATACATGCCACTCTATTGCAAAGTAGGTAGATATACCTTGGATCTATATCAGTGCCCAAGGGTCCCGCCACTTCGATTGTCCCACGTTTACTTGAACAAGAATCGAATGAGCAAATTTAAGACTATTTTCAAAATAATAAGTCCTTCCAGTTTATTCCAATCCATACACCGTATCAACAATTCACTGAATAATTATCTTGTCTTGTTATTTTTGACTCTCCAGGTGCTAGAGAAATGTCTCATTTGATTAAAAATAGTCTTAAACAGATTAATTAAAATTCAATTATTTAACTGAAAAGAATTAGTTCAAGTTAAAGAATGCAAGTTCCTAGACTTAAATCATTTCAGCATTGGCATATCCAGTAGCAATGCAATGCAAACCAAAAGAATGCTGGTCATATGATCAAACTTATTTCACTTATTTCTTTTTTAATCAGTGCCTATATTATGTCATAAACCGATGGTCAATGTATGCTGCTGTTATCAAATCAAACTGCCGAGACGATAAGTTATTAACACTGCAAGCACTGTCAATACTCCGACATTTTCTGTAGCTGGTGCCTTTGTATGTTATGAATTCTTCCCCCTTGATTGATGATTGAGAAGCTGCCACTGAAATAGAGATAAATTCAATATCAGTACCACAGTAATTAAGCAGACAATCAGAGTGGGAGTTTTAATAATGTGCTGAAGGCATTTGAAATCATGTGTTATCAAGATTGCTTCTCAATCGTTGTACTTCAACTGACCCAGTATAAGTGAAGTCGTACATGTACCTTCTAAGATTGAGACATATGTCCCTTAGACCAAATTACTATATTTGACATAATAAGCAGGACCAGATTAAGGTTATGAGTGGCCCAAGGCTAAGGCTGCTCAGTCGTTACTTTAATATGGAATAGAGGGCCTAAAGGAGGGCCTACAAAATATGAAGGCCTAAGGCTATATCCTTATTAGCCTATGGGTTAATCTGGCTCTGATAATAGGTCTAATTCGAAGAAACCGTAACAAATTCCTCCTATTTGTGTCACTTAAAACTCATTGTAATAAGCGCGCACCGATGAAGTCATAAACGATGTCTCTATCACGTGTATGTTCATGCTTGAACATTTAGCTACCTTTACGTGTGTCCGAAGTACCTCACTGAGGAGGTTCATTTGCTCTCCTAATATGGTAGAGCAGCATAAAGCACACGTAAGGCCGGATTTTTAGACAGACTTGACCTGCAAAGTACATTGGTAACGGAGATACTAAGAACAGGTTGTGATAAGTTCCATTCAAATAATTTAGTTCTAGGCAGGTTTTTGCATACACTTTCCTACCACAAGTGCTGTTGAGATCGAGTCATGCATGGTCAGCACTGAATACTTTTTGTGAGTTCTGACCGAAAGAAGCGTGTGCAATTATTATGGCATATGCAGATATTACGTCGAGTACTGTATTACTCTACGATTATTTCTATTACATTTTCTGATTTGGTGTTTTACAGGTGTCTAAAATGGCAACTCCCACCAGCCTGTACACTCAGTCCACCAGCCCCAGGAAAATGTTGCACAACTCCCAGCTGCCCCGCTGGCTATAGCATCCAGTACCCACAGGGATACCAACAAAATTAAGTTTATATTGCTGCAATTGTTAGAAAATAAATGATTGTACTTCTAAAATACCGTCTTTTTTCTGTTTCTTGAACTGGTGTTGAATTACTAAAAGCGTTTCCTAGTGAAAACGTAAAGCAATTTCACAAAACCTTTTTTTTTAAGAACTTGAAATTTTAGCGAGTCTGAGGTTAGAGCAAAAATATATAGTGTAAATTTCATCATTAATATAGATGTGAGAGTTATTAAACAGATTAATAACGCCTGAAACGTCCTCGAAACCCTATACGATAACGTTCTGAAACACTCAACCGGGTTAGACCAGTTTAAACATCCTCATACTCCTATTCGAGGTTGTTCGAAAGGAACATCTCTAGTTTAAAAGAAGCAACTTGGACATACCTAAAAACAAAGATGCATTAAAAAAACAACCAACCCACTCTAGTTCTTAGACCACATTCTAAACTCCTGATTGAACATTTTTGTAGTGTGAAACCAGGCTAATATATACGGCTCATAACAGAAAATAAATAAACATCCCTAGATGTTTTGCCTGTGTTCCAAGGTCATGCAAACTTCAGCAAAATGAATCAATTAATGATTTTCATTTTCTGCTATGGTTTATACAGTACCAGAAAAACATCGCTGCATATATAGTCAGAATGTTGCACAATAAATAAAGCCACTTTTTTTTTTTTTTTTTTTTTTTTTTTTTTGCACTAATATATCACAACCATGCCACATTATTTTAAATAACTCTACTAACAATTAAAGTAGGTTTTAGACATATAGGCAATCGATAATGAGCGTGATGCAAAGTTAGTTCCCTTTATTACATCTATTTATAGCATCAGTACAATATATGCTTATTTGCCTAAAAGTTTATAGATCAATCGAAGATGTCTGCATAATAGCTGTGAAAATGTCTCAAGGTCTGGACTGGTAGGCTGCGTCTGGATTGCTGGGCTTAGATTTGCAAGAATCTGCAAGCGGTTGCAGCCTAAATTCGGATGTGGACATATCCTTATTGGTTGAAGAGGTTACAGGTGAACCATCATCAGAAGTCTTTCACACAGATGACTGGAGTGCAAAAGTGGTAGTTACGGTTTGGGAATGTTCTATGACTGCTGAGGACCTAAAACATTCAGTAAGAGTATCTTCCCAATCGCTAGGCTGGGTCTTTAAGAAACAAATATGACGATAATCAAAAAGAGTCTTTTTTAAGTTTTTAAAATTTTATTATTTTATTTTATTTATATATAGTAGTAAAATATACATTGAAATTTTATAACTGAAATAAAATGATTCAAAATAGTGAATATATATATATGTATATATATATATATATATATATATATATATATATATATATATATATATGCTTTCATATGTAAGTAAGCAGTAGTGAAAGTTATATTGAAAAATTGCTATTTAAATCAGTCAATGGTGAAGACTTCAATACTTGAATTAACGATTCCAAGGAACTTCAGAAATAAAATTACAGGCTCCATTGATGTGTCTATAGCAAGAAAATAATGTATTTGCATAAATAAACAAACTTTTAGCAGAATTATAACTAAAAGACTTAAAGATTACTTGAAGAAAAAAATTAAAGATTTGTATGAAATTTTCAATGACATTGAACCATTGCTAACAACGATCATCATTCGCAAAATTACCCAATTTGGTTTTGCAAAACTTCAGCTAGACTTATCGACCAGACTTCAAGGCTCCTCACTAAAGAATGACGATAGCACAGCTGATAGAAAATATATAAACTTGTTAGAGTAACTGAGACTTAAAAAGTCGTCGCATGTGATGAGGTGTCCAAGAAGAACACCATATATTTTGACATGTTGATCATATTCGGTTTAAGCGATCCTAATAAATGGTGTTACCACAGATAAAGAGACTTGATTTATAGAAATATGTCTTAAAAAATGCTTCAATCTTTTCAATACACAAGAAATGTTATTAGAACACAAAAGTCTATGTTACACTGTAGACAACTTGATAGATATAATAACTCAAAAGAGATCAGTTGTAAATACAAAAATTATTCTCATCGACTAACATTTTCATATATTGTTTATTGTGATTTTGAAATTAGAACTGTTCCGCAAAACAGAAATACACATATCTTGGACAAGGCAAACATCTAAACATTCCATCAGGGTTCTATTTGTACCAAAAGTCCATTAATAAATGTTACAAACCAGTCGTTTATAAAGGTACTGATTGCATTCAGTTTTTTTCAAGTGGTTGAGTAAAGATCGCAAACGTAATGTACAATAAATTAGGACCGAACAATTCAAAACCTATGGCGTTCACAGAGAAAATTGAAAAATATTTTAACTCAACAAATATGTGACATTTGTAACGAGAACTTAAAGCTATTAAACCATGATCACTTGACTGGAATGTAAAGAGGTACTGCTTATAACGACTATAATTTAAAATACAAATTTTCTTTGTATGACGGTCATCTATTTATCAAGATGCGATAATAATTATTCAGGTGAAGAGGAAAGGGTAATACCAAATAATGATAAGAAATATGTGTCATTAGCAAGAATCTCATAGTTGATAAGTTCACGAAGGAATGAACTAACCGTGAAAATAACGACTAGACGATGACAAGTTTATTGATACAATCAACCATTTTGGTGCATTGAAACCTATATTTCTGAGAAAGAACATGCATCCATATAAGCAATTCAGATAGTTTCAATAGATTTAATGAAAGAACGCAACCTCCTATATAAACGTTTTACTCATATTTTACGATTCAAACTTATCTGATGACGATCACCAATATCTACATGATGTGACGTTGCGCTTCATCCTTCGAGCATTAAATGATCTACTTTAATGTTTGTAGACATCTTTGAAGAATTCAGGAACGTACGTATAAGAAACTGTAAAGTAGATCCACTCACTGTTTCTGTATACCAGGACTAGCTCATGATGCTACTTTAAAGATATCCGGTGTTGAATTAGAACGTTTTACATATTGTGACATGTATCTGATAATTGATAGTGGAATTCGTGGTGGAATTAGTATGATATGACACACACTCGCAAAAGCAAACAACAAATGTCACTCAGACATATAATTAATATGATACGACACAGATACGCAAAAGAAAATAATGAATGCCACTCATGTATAGAATTAGTATGATACAACACAGACACGCAGAAGCAAATAACGAATATCACTCATAAATATAATTAATATGATACAGACACGCAAAGGCAATAACGAATACCACTCATACATTCCCTAAGGAAGAGCACGTCCATACAGTGGACAATGATATGGTAACATCTGGAAGCCCAGTGGTATTCTATTTTTTTTATGCATCACAAACTGTATAGCTCCAGTACCAGTATTTTGCATAACAGCTGCTGATCGTCTCTTTCTCAATTTTTCATTCATTATCCCTTGTTCAATTCTGTGTATTCTAATATAAATAGGTAACACCTAGTTGCATATGTGATGCAATGATGTGTTGGATTGAGGAATTTAACTCCTTACGGTATCTTTTCTGTTTATTAGGAATTATGTTTTACCATACGACGACATTCTATTATTTATCTAGTGAAAGATGCTAAAAGTCTGTGCCTTGAGCACACATATTTTCTATTTGTATCATAGTAAGCAATATACACACAAGCACCGATCACAAGTGCAATGAATATGATGTATTCATATTTTACTTGGCTACGATCATTAATTTTGGCTGCCTATGTTTTGTTTGTTTTTATATTTATTTTTTTTAAGTTTTGCCTTACCATCAGGAACATTATAATCATTTCTGTCATCAGTATCATGAGAGAAAAATCATCGTCAAGGTTGTGTAAGTACTGTGCTACCAAACCTTGTTCTCTCAATCTTTCATTCAAGTAGTCAAATGTTTTTTTTATCTGTTTTAATTGAATTCTTTATGTTTCTCCTCGTACTCTTCCATTAGTTAAATCCATAACAGTTAACTAGTGAGTGTGGTGTAGTTTCAGCTTTAAAAGTATCCAACAAACCTTTGGTATCTTCAGTGCCAACGAGAATACGAAGAGGTAATGTTGTTGGCATTTTTGTATACCTTTTTATTTCCTATTTTGATGTGCAGTTAGTTGAATACTATCATGATATTACTGACTCGGTACAATTCGAAAATCGTGAAGCAATATACACCCTGGCATTAGATTGGTTTTGTGATAAAACTATTTTTTGTATTTCTCTTTTTCCTCTTTCAATGCAGGGACTACAAACTTCTACCATCTACTTCCTGTAAATCTACAATAAAATTATCTAAATTGTGGCCCTAAACTGGATGCTTCTCCTCATAAGAAGTCTTAGGGCAAACACATACTTGCTCTTTCTTATCAATAATTCTGAATGAAGAACTTTGATTCTGTCATAGATGTCAACATGAAGAATATAGTGTTAATATTTTAAAAAAAATAAAATGCTGATGAACCTTTTTACTGGGTTTTAGTCTTGCAATTGGAGTGCTGACAACAACTTTCCTTCTATTACATGGCCTTGATGACAAGGATATATCTGAGAGCATTTGTTATCATAGGTGGCGGTCATCTTTGGCAGAATCCTTCAGGGATTGTATGACGTCTGCTGGTTGTTTTTGTCCAGTATAAATCTGTTACAGAAATTAGGAAAATTCTTGATAAAGTCGTTGTGCTATTTGTTTATTTGAATATACTTTCTACATACTGAATCTATAAAAAAGAAAGAATAAAAAAAACCTTGTCATTAACGAAAAGAAGATCTTGAATGGCTAATTCATGAAAAGTTAGCAAGAGGCCACAAGTAAACAAATTAAAGAAATTTTTCACTGTAATAATAATGCACACTGTTTTTCCACTTAACAGCTTATTCTTATTCTTCTACTATCGTCCCACACCCAATTCTGACGCTACTCTATTTTGACGCATAAACTACCAGTTTTCAAGAGAACGCATCTCTCAATTACGTCACGACCACAACATGTGTTTACACTGATCAACACCGAGTCACATCGACAGAAATTTTTGAAGAAAATTCTATGATTATCAGTTGTAAAATTAAACAAAGATACATGCCATGAAATAAACTCCATTTCACTAATTTTCTTGTATCCAATCAGTAAAGTCCTCATAAAAATCCTTACTAACTATTATGATAGGGAAGATCAACTTCCCACCATAACAGGTATCCAGTCTGACACTCAACATGTGATAGCAACGTGTTTCACAGCTGATAACTGCATCAGTAACGCAGTTTAGAATAGTGTACAGTGTTATAAAATTGTATGTGCATCTGTCGTTACTGATGTTCAGAGGTGGTTCTTTCTTATTATAATTTGTGCAAATTTACAAGAAACGCATACTTTTACGACATATTTCATAATTAAATAAGCATCCTCTACATCTTTGCATATTTTAATCAAAGTACTAGGATTTTCTATCCGAGAAATAAGCAATTTTACTTTAGCAGTAAATTTTCAATCATCCTTTACGAGAATCTTGATATTTAATTTATTTTGACCAATTTATATGTTTTTAAAATTCGTTTGATAATGGTCAGAATGGTAATAAATTGAAAATAAAACCTTCTCCTGTAACTTTATGTCTGCTGTCTCTGATTATTTGCACTTCTAGACAAATAAGTTATGAAGGATGCAAAACAGTTTTGTAGTTCCAAAAACAGTACATTCGAAGACTGAGGTTCTGCATATTCACACTGCCAATTAAGTTTTAAAAATAAGTAATACGCTAAATCTAATATTTTTCTATTACAAGTAGCCACTTTTATCGTTATACCATCATCATGTTTCCCAATTAGATTCCTTTAGCTTTTGAGACAAAACCTGTCCCAAAATCAAAATTATGATAAATATAAGAAAACCTTTAGGAATGCTAAGTTAAGTTTCTTTATGTAATTTTTCCAATGAACTTGAGTTTTCTATGTGCTATTGATGTTGCTCTGCAATATAATTTGTTACTGGAGCATATGTACAACGGTGTCACAGGCATAAGTAGACTCATGTGAGGTGCGTCAAAACAAGTGACGTAATACACGCACTTTCCGACAAGGGGTTGTCTGGTTGAAAGCATGTCAACAAGAGTGTGAGGGAATATATCAATGTCACTTGATATGCATGCTTTTCTAAAACATCTGCTGTTTCAAACTGAATGAGAGGTATCACTTATAAAAGGAGTATACTTCTGAAAAGGTGAAAATAAATGCTTAAGTGCCTCAATACCGAGGACTCAGTGACACTCCTTGGATTAAATGTATGCATTTTTATTCATATAAGAGCAAGATGTATGTAGCAGTATTTGTTGTTGCAGCGTTTAAGATGCAGTGTACCATTTCCCTAAATAGACAGTTGTGAATGTTATAATTTAAAAGAATTCAACCAACAGAAAACATTCCACACATATTAACAACAATGCAGCTAAGTCAATGCAGGTACATAATGAGAAAGAAATAATGGTAAACTATGTCTACAGCTTACTGCTAAGAAATGTAATTTATAAAATGTACAGTGATTCGTAATTTGTTATCATTTGCCTAGGAATCCCCATGATAATCAAGAATTGTGGACAGCTTATTAACAATTAGATGTTTATTATCTATTATATTTCTTCACATGTTGGAGAGTGAATGTACGTTTGTTTTTAATTTATCTCCTTTAGTTATTTTTCGGATGATTTACAAAAGAACAAAAAATAGTAGAAGACTCAAAAGACCCGTTAGAGTGACATAAAGAGAATGAGACAGTCATGTAGATATATTACTAGTATTTGATGGAGACAAATATCATTTATGCGGAATAAAGGATTTTTATCAAAATTGGTGTCATCTCAGATGACCAAGCACGACAAGAAAAACATAATTTTGCACAAATGATTAAGACACTATAGGACCAAATTAAAAATGCACGAACATCAAAGATAACTTAACCAGGTAAATACTACAATGGACATATTGCTTGAAGATTGTTCTGTTGTGAAATTCAAAATTTGTTATCATCAACAAAAAGTTCCATATTGTGACTTTGAAAGTATCATGGTACCAATAAGCACTTGCAAACAAAAAAATCATGGACAATGCAGAAAGACAAAGCATTATACGGTCAGGATTTGGGCGTCATTAAATTAGTAAAGACTATGAGTATATAGCATATATAAGAACAAACTGCATAAAACAGTGTTATGAGCATGTGCCAAAAATAGCAGAAATCATGTCCGTATAACTTAGACCAAGAAACGCTGCTGAAATGATTTTTACAAAAGAAGATAAGAAGCATTTAATTCCACCAAGATATCATATTTGTTTAAAGCAAATCATCAAAGACGAAATCAAAACCAACAAAGTAAGAGAGTATGATCATGTAACTAGTAATTACAGAAGTCCTGTACATAACGAGGGCAATTTAAATTGTATACATCCAAGGTATATACTGCTCTTTATCAACAATTTATCAGGCTGCAATTCCCATCTATATATCAAGACGTTAGTGAAAAATTACTCTGAAGAGGTGACGATAGTACAAAATAATGATTACAAACACATTTCGCTTAGTAAGGATTTCATAGTCGATAGATTCGAGAAATTAAAATGTCAAGGAAGATGTTATAAAGAGGAGAATCGGGGTCCTATATAGTTTTCGGTTCGTGGTCCAATCGTTAAAACAACTTGCAAAGAATCTAAATGACGCCCATGTCATTGAAACCATGAACTATTTTAGAAACATGAAACCTAAGTATCTGAGGAAAGATATTTACCCGTACGAGTACATGGATGATTTAAAAGATTCAATGAAACAAAATCAGCATCAATCGACAAATTGTATTTCAGTGTCCGAGGATCAGGTATAACAGAGGAGGATTTCCAGTATGTTGAAGATCGTATGAAACATTTCAAATTAAAATCACATAGAGACTTGCATGACTACTACATCAAGAAAAGAAACATTAATGTTGTGTGACATTTGTGAAGAGCTTAGAAATGTCAGCGTGAATAATTACAAACTAGTTTCAGCACATTATTACAGTGTATTGGGATTAGCTCTTAATGCCAGTTTTAAAAAAATTAAAGGAGAATTAGAACTACTTACAGACTATTATAAGTTCCTGATGACTGAATTGGGAATTTAGAGGAATCAGCGTGATACCAATAGATACGCTAGACCAAAATCATGAGTACTATTTCGATGATGAAAGAAAAATGAGAGATAATGGAGAAAACGATAAGTCAAGGTCAAGATAATTCATTGTGTGCCTACATAATAACAATGTATATTATTCGGCCATGTTTCAATTAATACTACTTAGAAACTTTAGGTGGGCCAACAAACAACAAATCAAACTCATCAAAGATAATATAATGCCTCAGGAAGATGATGAAAATATAGGTGGTATTTTAGAAGCAGATTTGGAGTTACCAACACAGCTACACGACTGTTTCAAAGACTACATATTAGCGCCTGAAAATCTAATTCCACAAGAATGTTAATCATCATCATTACAAATTAAATTGATAGAGGAGAAAAAGAGCACAAGCCTTCAGTACCCAGGTTATTATGTGCATTGAAAATACGCAATCCACTATCTTACTTTAAAATTGTAAGCTCAGTTAGGTTTGAAAGTAAAAAAAGGATACAAAAGGTCGTATTATTCGATCAAGAGCCATAGCTAAAATGTTATATTGCATTGAACACAATTCCTTGGCAAATGCAACCAATGGCTTTAAGACAAATTCTTTCAAACTCATAAATAAATAAATATGTGTTTGGTAAACAAAGAATGAAGGACGAAGTATGTGCACTTGAAAGAAATTTTATAGATACCAGAAAGATTTAATATTTGCAAGAAGAACAATCATAGATAAAGACTTGGTGTTAGTAAGCTTACATAACAAGAAAATCAATTAATGACATTCATTTATGGTGGCTTTGCTGTGTTAGAACTAATTAAGTGATTGATCTACGACTTTTACTACAACAACCTAAAGGACCAATATAGTGATAAAATGAGACTGTTAATGACAGATACAGATTTGTTATATATTCCTGTAGAGACAGATAAGTTTTATACTGACATAAAGCATAAGATCCAGTTGTACGACACAAATGATTATAAGAAAGAGAATGTATTCAGATTGCGATTGGTTGACAAGAAAGTTGTTTGATTGTTTAAAGATGAGTTGAATGGTGTACCTATTTCAAGATTTGTATGGCCTTAGAAGTAAGCTCTATGCCTCTAAAAAAGGAAGATATGCAGTGGGATAAAGAAATGCGTGATCAAAAAAAATCTAAAAATAGATATATAAAGACAGTATAGTTTACCAGAGAGTAAATCACCAAGAAATGACTTCAATTAGATCGTACCATGATACGAGTGGTATTTAACTCTACGCACTTTCTCAGTCTGATTATCCAAGTTATGAATACTGTTTTGTATTCACTTTTTGGTATATTATTCATACACTGGAAATCTGCACTTCCAACCGCATGGCGGCTTTCAAATCGTCTGCCCCTCAATTAATGTTCGATAACGGGATTTAGCTAACACTCATTTGGAGCTAATTCAGGACTGTATAGAGAATTTGGCAAAGTTTGGATGCTGTGTTAATTTAGGAAGTCTGTCACGACGGTGGATTTATGCACCGGAGCGTTGTCATGGAGTAGATGGATACCTCATGTGCCGGTGCGCGCACGGTGATTCGGTAGTGTTCCACAACTTTTGGCAACACTTTGAATGCATAAAAATGTCCGGTGACACTAGCAGAGTCAGTCACATGTACCTGAAGACCGAACCTTTTGCGTGGGAAAATAATGCGTATAAAACTCTCTTGACAGTCCGATAACGTCGAGAAATTTGTGGTCTATCCTCGTTTTCTTCGATCCAAATGTTATTATTTTCTCTTTAGTCTCCTTAAATCCATGTTTCATCGCCTGTAACAATCTCACTGAAATGACTCTGGTCACTCTTTTCATATTTGGCGAGTAGCTGTTTGGCGATTTCAAACCGAGTTTGTTTTGATCAGCGATCAACAACAGCTGGACTCCTCTTACACAAACCTTTCTGAGCTTCAAATGATTCTTTAATGTATTAAAAATAGCTGGCGAATTAACGCCCGTGATAAGAGAAATATATTCCACTGTGTATCCAGCATCTTCATCAATTGCTCCCTTCACAGCAGCCACCTCTTACAGAACAATGAAATCGACACATAATTGTAGGATATAACAGAGAATTACATCCGTAAACTTTATTCAAGTCGGCTTTGATATCAATCAGAGAGTACCCTAAGAGCACCCGAAATTTTACAGTATGCTCTTTGATCAGTTGCAAAATTGATCTCCTTCTTGGACATTGTTAAGTCACTGCCATTTGCTTATGTTACGTTATAAGCATATATCTGCAGGTGTCTGACGTGTCTGACTTTTTTCTCTGGAGTAAACGACCAATAGAAACGTAAGATTCTCATTTAAGTCCTTAATGACAGAATTATATTTTTGTACTAGCGCCCATACAACTATTCCGTAATGTCTATCAATGAATGCTAACTTGGTTATGTTGGTTGACATTTTCTTTACACCCTCTAAATTGGCATAATCGTCTATCAGAAACAAGTACTAATAAACACTAAGAAGTAATTCAAACCATTTCTATCGGAATTACATTGTCGTCTTTAAAAAGCCATTTCCAGATGTAAGTCTTATTGTACATAAAGTTGGACAGATGTTAACAACATAGTCAAGAGAGTTCCTACATTCGGTTTCAATCAGATACAGTCCACATTTTTTTAAACATATAATATTGTAATAAGGTTCTTTCAAGTTCATACCAACACTGTATAAATGCCAGATAAATGCTATGTGGGTATCAAAAATGAATTAACTTAAAACGTTACAAGAAAACTATAATATTAAGAGCAACACATTGACGAACGAGATACTGAACAAGTTAAAGGGAAACGAAATAAACAGAAAGAATGTTGGTCTTGTTGTGGATGTAATTAAGTTATATTTAAATTATTGGCTATTTTGTGCAAAAAAAGATACGGTGATCAAATCATAAGTGATCGCTTCTTTTCGAAGATTATATCTTCCATGTATGATTTTGGCACATCTATAAAACCTTCCAACACAAAGAACCATCATAAATTAAACCATAACCAATTAATATGAGAGAAATTTGCATTTCATCTATTATAACAAGACAAATTCTGCTACCTCATTTAGGACGGCGAGAAAAATTAAAACCTGTTATGTTATTGTCTTTATTGCATCTGTAAATATCCTTCATTATTTCACCGGGACATTGTTTGGATAAAAATGTATCATTACATTTCTGAGATGAATACATTTGTTGTTGACTTGTGATGTTTTGTTTGTCGCCTTTCGTCTTCGCTCAGGTTGTGTAATTATTTCAAAACCACATATCAAACACGTTATTTTGTCTTCTTCCTCAACTGCACAATTCATGTTACATCTATCACACTCACCAAAAATACTGCCATTTAAAACCTCAGTATGTAATTCATCCATTTATTAAGATGGGAACACTTTTAAAAAGTGCAGATTGCATTACTAAGTTTCGTGTGCTTTTATTCTTCATCAAAGTAATACTTTGTTGCTTCCGCAAACCGTTGCTTCAATATACAGCACTGAAAATAAAAACCTATTAGGTATTCCTTCTACAGTAATCATTATATTGTCTATCGCCAGGTTTAAAAAAAATTTTTTTTTACTGGATCAGTTTCTTTTACACAGTATTAAGATTCTTTTTAAAGTCATTCATGGTGTATCAAATCTAACAGTTCTTATTGTTGTAATAACCGCTGCATCAATAAATCTCTCTTGTGAGGTCGTAGTAAAAAACAAATTTCATTCCTGTACTTGGTGTAAACGGACTGAGCCGTTGATTCAGAAATAGTCATATCATACCGAAGAACCAAAGGATACAATTGACGAAGATATGTCAGTATCTGGAAGTCAAGCTATGTTTTAAACTTTTTTTCTGTTTAAAAAAGTTTAACAACTTCTGTACCAATGTTTTGTGCATCATAATACCTTGCTCTCGTCTCTTTGTTCTATCAGAAGTTAGTAACCACAGATCTCTGAACGTCATGAAAATGTTGTAGTCATTCAACTTGAAAATATCGTCACTACCATAAGAAATGGTTCAGACGTTTACAAGCATTCTAGTCAAGTTGTTTACAAACTGCATTATTATCATCGCCTTTAACTTTCACATCGAACAAGATGAAAAACGATCCAGGTACAATCATGACATTGGTCCCAACCTAAGTATGTGTGTAATACACTGTGTTGGATTAAGATGTTTAACGCCCTGTGGTGTTTTCTCTTGTTTGTGAGGAGTTACGTATTTTCAATAGGTTTCCATTCTTTTGTATTAGGTCTATTAAACAGATAAATCTTAAAGATATTTGCAACCAACATAAACACTAACATCCACTACAGTGATAATAAATACATACTCGTAAATTACCGGCTTATCAGAAGGCTGGTAAAAATCAACAAGTTTAGGTTGTATGAGCTTCTCTAAAATAGCATCAGGTTAAATAAAAGAATAGAGAACAAAATCATCATCCAAATTACTCAACATCTGGGGAACCAAACCTTGTTCTCTCAATCTTCATTCAGGTAGTCGAGTGCCTCTGCTATTTTCTCGTTGTGCTCTGCAGATGTTTAGGCAATTTTCCATAACATTTCTGATTTTCTCTTTGTCATATCCATTATCATCAAATAACTTGTATAGATAATTACTTCCTGTGAATACTGGACCGTTAGCTATTGTAACACCACTGATTACTGCTGCTGATGCCATTTTGTTCTAGCCATATTTAATGGTAAAAACTTTTGATACTGCGACCAGTTGTTATCAAAACTGATGTATGATCTTCTTTACGATCTTGTTTAATTACAAATATTGTTTTCTTCAAGATAATATGTATATGATCCTTTTATACTGCAATTATCAGCTTGAGATATTTATTGAGCCTTAATGAGTATTCAAGACATCTATTGTTTGCCTCTAATCCAATATAAAATTGAATCTTTGTATCATAATCGAGGTATAGGTTGATATAAATTTTATATGGGCCTTTTCTAATTGCTGTGAACCTTCTTTGTATCCAACAAAACGTGATGGAGCATACTTAATTTGAGCATTTCAAATATCCATCAAAGAGTATTTACCTCCTGTGATACTAACAGTATCGTAGTCAGTATTCAATGAGTCTATTTTTAGAATTTTGATAATGTAATGTGTATATTCCTTACTTGGTAAATGCAAAAGTCATGAAGCAATATACATTCCGGCATTAGTTTCATCTTGCTATCCAGCTCCTTACTGTATTAATCGAACTTGTTTATAATTTGACCAATTGCAGCATTGAATGCAATACGCTTTATACCCGTTTCCGCTTTCAATTGAGTTTTAAATTCCTCTGTGTCTTTTGTTCTATTTCTGATTTAACCGTATAATTCTTCCACATAAAGCAATAGACTTTTCATTTACTTCAGCTTTGAATACATTTATATATATATATATATATATATATATATATATATATATATATATATATATATATATATATATATATTGTAAAATGTGTCAGCTTAATCATTCCTTATTAAGTTTCATCCTTTAATCTAATTTATGAATGCTTAGAGGATATCTAAGTTTTTCGAGTAGATATAAGAACATATTTCACGAGTGAAGTTGGAAGCATTGTATTTTTACGAATGGGGTTTCCACTTCCCGTGTGAAATATTTTCTTATATCTACTCAAACAAACGTACATTTTCTTTAAAAGGCAAAAATCGTTGTTTTACGTGGATTAGTTTTCTCCATTCTGTGTCATTGCGATTAACGGCTGCATAACTACGTCGACAAAAAGAAGTTCAGATATTTTACAATAATTTAAGTACAGCGACTTTTTACAAATTTAGCTTGTATATATAATGCTTTAAATTGTGCAATTTGTCAAATTAATGACTGTTTTCGAACGAAAATGAAGAGATTTTTATTTCCGTTAACACATTGTTTTGCGCGGATTGAGACAGTCGACATTGTTGAGTATGGGGTATTGTAGAAACATCACAGAGCAATCGCATCCGACAGATTTCAGAGTGTACATCTTTAAACCAAAGATTTTAATGATTGTGAGTTAACTTGTATGGATTTTGGTTCTATATTTTAATCATTTCTGTATTTGAACGTGAATATTTGATCTTGGCAAGGTTGCAGCCTAGTTCGGTAACAGATGCTGCCGCCTAATTTTGATTGTCACTTAATTTCGGTCTTTTAACATTATTATGATCGTGCTGAGTGTTCGAATTGCCACTAAAACAATTTTATTACTATATTTAATCAAGACCTTTTCCTAAAGATGTGTCCGTTTTGTCGTCGAGTGTAAAAGGCATACGATACTGTATGGGTGACACTAAATATCGAACAGCAACAATTCATGTAAGTTCAGGCACTAATAATTTACAGGATTCATGTGGAAAACTAATTTAAAAAGTTAATACTTGAAGCCTACATGTTGTTGTTTGGAGTTCGTTTTTAGGCATTTTTATGGCGCCTCCCTACTGATTAAATAAATGTATACAATATTAAATGGTCTACAGTCTTGGCTCATTTTAAAATATGTTCATCCTGATGGCGAGAGAGAGAGAGAGAGAGAGAGAGAGAGAGAGAGAAAGAGAGAGTAGCAGGAGAAAAAAAAAATAGACCTAAATATGGAAATATATACATAAGAGTAGAATATATTTTCTAAATGGGAAAAGAAAGTAGTTCCAAAAGTAGTATCGCCACTGTGGCGATGTCATTTTTCTCCCACTGATATATTTCAACATCTCATGATGAAATATATACTAATACACGGTAACACACCAATATTTTAACCAGTTCTTGATCACCACTACTGTGTCGTGTTTTGATTGCTCTATTCCAACAGCATTCTCATTGTTGAGAACTGGTAAAGTCTGATACCTAAGCATTGTGATTTTTTTGTTTAAATCATTGATAGATAAAATGGTAAATCGTTTCCATAGATCTAATCATACCTTCATTCATATTTACTCTGTTTATGTTATCATCTATCTTCTTGGTCATTTCTGTTAAATAATTCAATTTTTGCAACTGTAAAAAGCTATTATTTTTAGCAGTTATCTTATCTTCCAATTTTATAATAGCACTTTTAAGATCATTAATTAGGGTTTTAATCTCTGCATCGTTTTGTTGGACTGCATTATTTAAGTCTTATTTTAACTGCTCTAACAGTGATTGCAAATTATTGTAGTCTTCCAGAGATTCTGGATTTTCTCCATGTCACTCTCTAAGGCATCAATCTCTGAGTTTAATCTTTTGTCCTGTAGGCTGTAAGTACTGTTGAGTGTTTCGTATTTCTCCTGCTCTTCCGCTTGCTTCGATTCCTACAAAGTATGTATTCAGGTAGAGTATTAAATCTCTGTTTAAACAAATCTGGTGCCTATGAAAAAAACATTCCTGTTGTCAAACTTTTTTTGTAGTTCTTAGATTTTGTTAGTTCTTTCAGTACCACTCTGTTCAATAGAACATATTTTGTTGTCTATTTGTTCTTTCTATATTTTAATATTTTTAAAATTATTATCATCCAAAGTTTTATGTTTCTGGGTATAAACATTTTTTCGTACAAAATATCGTCTGTTGATTTTTCTGAAACACCTCAATTTGCAATACGGTGTTTATTCAAGTTTAAGTCATTGTTTATTGATTGATCTAAAGTTATGTCTTTCTCCTCTGCTTTCTGTAATGATTTAAAATCGCTGCAACAGCTTAAAGATATTTCTCCCATCATGATAGTAACTTAATGTGAAAAACATGTGCTACACGCATACTATGAAAATGTATACCGGTAACTGTTCTGACTTAATCTTGAAAGCCGATATTTAATCTATGTATGGTACCAATATGTAACTATCTGTAATAACCATCAGCATTGTATGAAGCAAAGTTATGAATGAAAAATATTTCTAACAGGTAGAGACTGTGGTAAACAAGAATAAAAATCACTAAAGTAATATTTGGTGTTATTGATATGATCGAGGAAAATGTATAGAAATGTAGGTTTTAAAAATCTGCAAACATTATCTGAGTCAGTGTGTGTATGTATATATCTCTGGCTATTAAATTATTACAGTTTAGAGTTGTAACTGGTTACATGAACTGTGTAAATATTACGCGGAGTAACCAGGGTCGCATGAGGGTGCGGGGGGGGGGAGGATGGGGGAGACCCCTTGCCCCCTAAATGATCGCAAAACAACTGGAACGTTTCCTCGAGTAAGTTTTCTTTACAGTTACTTATGGCAGAGATTACACTCTTATCGTGTTCTAGCTGCAAATCACAGTAAATTTGCATCAAACCCATTAAAAGCTAGATAAATGATAAATCTTGTTGGTGTTCCTATGACTCTGAAAACAACAGCTGTAACACCCATATCACCTATAGCAATCGCCATGCTAACCT
This sequence comes from Margaritifera margaritifera, assembly GCA_029931535.1. Lineage (NCBI taxonomy): Eukaryota > Metazoa > Mollusca > Bivalvia > Unionida > Margaritiferidae > Margaritifera > Margaritifera margaritifera. The sequence continues at coordinate 775,674 of JAQPZY010001551.1, read as the reverse complement.
ATACCCATTTTAAAAACCTATATACTGTTTTGTATTTCTTTCTAACACCTCTGTAATGTTCGATCGCTTTAATCAAATCGGTCCTAATTTCAAAGAGCTTTATCAACCTAAAATAATGCCGTTGTCTCCAGGTCAAGGCAGTGAGGTGCATTTTGTATATTTACTATTTAAAGGTATGAAATAGACAGCTTATATTTAGGACTGCAATATGATATTTCGCATCTGTCTGTTGACAGCCATATTGCCCAGCTTTATTTATTCTGCCAGAATTTCATATCACACTATCCTCTGTAACTGTTCATTGAATCATTTTCAACATTCGAAGTGTATTTATTCAAAATACTTACTGGCTTCCTTGTAAAATAGTTATTGCATATGTAGCGTATTTTTTTTATCTATCTATCTATCTATCTATCTATATATATATATATATATATATATATATATATATATATATATATATATATATATATATATATATATATATATAATGACACACAAATTTATAACGGCGCAAATACAAAACAGTTTCCCAACGTTTCGAGCTAAACAAGCTCTTCGTCAGGAGAAGAAACAATTTACATCCACAAAACAAACGCAAAGCACAAAAGCCAAGATAAATTTTTGACTCCTACATGTTTTAATGATGTGGGAATAAACAAACTAAGGATAAACAATGGAACAAAGAAAGAAGACAAAATTTAAAAAGGGTCTAAAACGGGTAAATTACATACCTATGTTATGCTGCCGTCAGCCCAACAAAGTTGTGTAAAAAAAATTCAAAGAAGTGTGTATCGTGTCTATCACGCAGAGGACTAAAGTGTTTTGACCTAATTCCAGGCTGGAAACAAAGGACTGACACCATGCGCAGTGAAAAATCAACGCCATCATCAAAATGTGCAAAGTAATCATATTCTGGGTATGGTTATACATTGAGGCATTAAGGAAGAATGTCAAGAGCATGGTATAGCGGGAAAATGGACAAGAGTTCAAATAATTAAATAAATAAATAAATAAATAATAATAATAATAATAATAATAATAATAATAATAACAACAATAATAATAACAATTATAATGCATGTAAAGAGTTACGAAATAACTAATGGCTGTTGTTTTGATAAGATTGCATTAGGAAGATTAGACTTTTTCATTTAGGCCGAACTCCCCATTAGTTTTAAATTGAAGTATCCAGTATCGTTCCTTATTTCAATATATGTTCAATGTCGCGGCTAACTGCAGCGTTCCTTATTTAAATAGTTATTCAATGTTGCGGTAAACTGCAGCGTTCCTTATTTCAATATTTATTCAATGTTGCAGTTAACTGCAGCGTTCCTTATTTAAATATTTATTCAATGTTCCGAATAACTGCAGCGTTCCTTATTTCAATATTTATTCAATGTTGCGGTTAACTGCAGCGTTAAAATAAGTTGCAGGAAAAGGATAAGATGTATTGCTTATTAATTTTTAAATATGAAGTCCCATATTTAACGCAAATTTTCATATTTCAATTAAATCATAAGCAACTACACATTTACTCTCTTGTTTGTTTTCTTGTTGTCTGCTTTCTTGTTTGCTTGCCTATCATCATCCTGTTTGTATTTTCCGCTATTGTCTAATTTTATTTTTTTCTATTTGACTTTTCCGTCTTATATATTCTGTGTTCTTTAGTCTTTACATGCTGACTAAACTACATGTATGGTATAGAGCTGCCGCATAAATATTTAAATCTGATGTTTATTTCTTTCTTCGCGTACTAATATGCAGACGATCTTCCATTTTCTAGCTTCTTGTTAGATGCACATTCTAGACACAGTTTATATTTTGTACCTCTTTTTTCTCTGTTTGCTATTGGTTTTCTTGTATTGCAACTCTTACATAAAGCTTCCATTGATTTTGAAAACAAATTTAATAGTAAGATTTACTGCTGTAAAAATTGGAGTAGATATAGAGTGATGATTGTCTAACACCCACCCCCTAATTTAGTAAGGGGTGGGTGACTGACAATCGTCACTCAATCTCTACTTAGATAACTTTATTAGCTTTACATGATATTTAAGCAATTGTATTTCTTTATTAGCATTATTATTGGGCTTTTGCCTCTATTTTTTTCTTCTTCAATTTTCGGACTTTGACTTTCTTCTACGGACTTAATTGTTAGTTCCATATTACTAAGAAGCCGCTTACCTAGGCAAGTAGAGCAGGCTCAAGTAGAAATTACTGAATACATATTTGTGTCCATCTGTCTATACGACTGCGATTATCAAATAAAGGCATGAAAAACGTTCATCTTTCACGTCATAAGGAGGAAACTCGTTAGAACAGTATCAGAGAGAGAGAGAGAGAGAGAGAGAGAGAGGGAGGGAGGGAGAAGGAGAGAGTGTGTAGTTTGCAAGTAATATGGCAATACTATATAGATATTATAATTATCTTGCAACAAAACTTAAAAGTGATTTGTTTAATTACACTACTCTCGGGCTCTTGAATGTAGTTTGGGGGAGAAGAAATAGGAAATTAAAATTACATACATTGAAAACAACAGCATCAATAAAACAAAAAAGCAAATTCGATGAATTTATATCCCCCGCCTATCGCGTTGAGAAAACACGATTGCGTCACATGTTTGGTAACCTACATGATATGACCCAAACTGTGATATCTGACATTTTCTTGTATTCATACATAAATGTACTAAGTTTTATGCCTGTATCTTATATGACTTTAGAGTTTTATGAGAAAGGAAAATCGGAAAATGTTCACCTTTGACCTTGACCTTTATGTTGAAGAATGGATCCCAAATATGGTACGCAACACACCATCTAGTGATGATCTATAAGTGCACAAGATGTTATCAATATATTTCAAATGACATAAAAATTTCCAGTGTGGAATAGTAAGTGCATGCATGAAGGACTGCCAAAAAAGCGAACAAGCGAACAAAAGAAAGGACGGACGGACAGACGTAAACTCCAATACATTGTTCCGCGCTTAAGCCAAAAGGTTGGGGACAAAAATGCTATTTATTTACTGATAATATGGTTATTTAGTGTGAAGTTAGGAAATAAAATACGACTACAAACAGATTTATACATCACTAACTGGCACGCTTTAGCTTTTTTTATAAAACGCCGGTGTCTTCCATCCGTATACTCTCATACAACAGAAATTCAGAATAGTTTATTTACGTTAGCAAATCATGATTTATGGTGTTTACAAATTTATACATTGTGATTCTGGTACTTGCAAAACAAAATATTATGCAGATGCAATTTCATACCTGAAAAGATTATGGTAATCTACATAGATGTCGATGTATTTCTGACATATTGAATATACCGAAACCACACAATTATGTAATTTTGGGCACAAAATGAAAGGTTTGCAAAGTATCTTACTTGTCCAACATCTGTACACTTGTGTCTAACATCATTTGGCCGTGTACATTCTCCCAGGCAGTATTCACTGTGTGTTATTTCTACATCCATTTATTACAATCTCTAAGCAACAGTAGTCATACCATATAAAATAACCTCTTGTGTGCCAAATATAGTAGTAGTAGTTGTAGTAGTAGCTGCAGTGACTACAGTGTGACCATTAAGCAAAAAATCGAAGATTGGTATGAAAAAACATTTGATCAAGCGTTGGATTATGATTTTCCAAAATCGATTATAAGCGATTTATATTTTCTTCTTAAGGAAATTTTGTTTTTACACCGCCAATTCTAGCGTTTTTACTGCATCGCAACCAAGCATGTTATTGGATGAATAACATACCATTTAAGACATACTTTTATTGGTTGTCGATCAGTAGCATCAGAGAATCGAATCTTTTCTAAGATGACTTGGTGACAGCGACGATTCAAACAATAACATATGTTGAAAACAAAATTACAAGTATGAGCATATGAAGAGAAAAATCAAACAAAAATCCGATGATATTTAAAATGAATGCCCATATATTATTTTCCCCTATAATCTTCAAATGTTATTTACTCTAACTACGAAATCTACATGAACGGTCAATAAATAAAAGCTTCCGGTTGAAATAGCCTCCCATATTTTACTACAACAAAGCCCCTAACAACATGGCGATGACAAATAGGTAATAAAAAAACAAACTGTTCGACATTTTGTAATGAAATGTTCCTCGAAGAGTCAAATGTAAGTTTCCAAGCGAAAATGACCGTCTGTTGTTTAGTACAACCCAAACATCAGCAACAATGCAGACGAGAAATATGCTGGTAAACCGTCGATTTTTGAGACCCAAAAAAATCAAAAACATTACAAAGTATGCTAAAATGGCATAGTCCAGGAAAACTATAAAGCATTGAACCAACCTATTAATATGGATGGCAGATCGGTATACAAGCAATTCACACCGCTACTGGTGGTAGTAGTAGCAGCGGCAGTAGTAGTTGAAAGAGGTGAAGGAGGGAGTATGGACATTTAAATTGTACAAACTTATAACAGATAAGCTTAACGCACTCAAAATAAAAACTTTGGCAAAATGCATGTTAAATACACGAATCTATTGATCAGCCAACACACACACACACACACACACACACACACACACACACACACACACACACACACATATATATATATATATATATATATATATATATATATATATATATATATATATATATATATATATATATATGACGCTAGTTATAACAATGATGACTATGCTAGTCCTTGAAATGAATAACCTGGAAACTTACCGCTCACATTTAACAAATATCTTTTTAACCAGTAATAAAAGAACGTATCAGCTCTTACAGCGCCAATCAGTTGATACTCTTCTGTTAGCTTGCATACTTTTTGTGATCTATCTTTCTCGTTTGAGAGACATAGTCGCCGTGTAAGTTTATATTTTATCACAAACGTGCAAATACTTAACACGATGTCAACTCAAAGGCAATGAAACTAAAGCAAAGATTACAATGTAAACGCAAACAACTGACAAACTATACTTGTCTGATACGGTAAAAATACCCCTGACTACTCGATCAATTTAAAGGTCGTGATGCAAGGCTTGTTGCTAGTACTCTCAACAGCCGTGACCTTGAATTCCGTTGACCCAAATTCATATGTTACAGCCGCACGACGCTTTTCCTTTCCAGGATTTGGTATTTCAACATCAAGATCGCCAAGTAAATGGCATCCTGCATCCGTGATGAACTTTGGGTTCTTTTCCACAGAATAGTAGAGTGAGATGGTGATTGTTTTTTGATTTTCTATTATGGTGACTGCGGTTCGTTTAACTTTAAAATCTCTTTTTATTTCTGTTCCGGCAGAAAGTATGGCTAAGAAAACATTTTTGCATCTAGGTACTCCATCATATATGACCTTTTTCTCATCCGGATGTATTTTCTCGTCGAAGACTGGGGTTATATCTATACCATAAGTGTAGCGAAGAATTCTGGATTCAATAGACTCGGGCATCCTACCAAAAAGGACTGCCCCGTTGACGACAGTGCTTCCCGCGTCTCTCGGAATGACGATTTGTATATCATTTTTGCCATGAAATTCCTTCGAGATGACGTCTTGAACAAATGGGGACTCGGAAAATCCCCCGACCATCAGGATGAGGGACACTTTCCGCCCGGGATCTGTTGATAGGATGCCCTTGATGTGGTCAACAATGTTGCTTGTCACTTTACGAAAAAGCATCTCTACCAGTCTAGGGGTAAGCCTCATCTTGTCGCTTACGAAGGAGATGTTATTTTCGTGGACGGATTGTGCTGTGCACTTTTTGAAAGTACTTCCCAACATATCCTCGCATAGCTCGTTCAAAGTTACTGGCAACTGGAAAGGAGAAATAAGAAGTTGTAGAGTCCCGCCGGTTGATCCGGGCTAGCATATACAAAGGACTACACATATTTTTCTTTTCGTTTGTTTTACTGGGTTTTTTATATTGATATCTTTAATGCTGAACATTGTCAAGAAACAAAAAAGCAGAAAATGGGGTCTTTGTCAAATGCTAAATAAGATACACTTAACATTTTTTTAATCATCTACATTTTTTCGATCTTTAGTTTCCATATAAAGTGATCGTTGAATATGGCCAGATGTTGTTAGTAGAAATATCCTAGACGTATTACATAATATTCAACGTACGACGTAAAGATCTTGTGAAATAGCTGCCAATTATGGGGCGCGACCTCGCCAAATGGAGAATAAATATATATTGATTGGTACGGTACTAGTCAGTGAGTAAAGATAATACCCAACTGTTATGCCTGGTTTGCATTTTCATCCCTAAGTAAAAGTAACAATGAAGATTTCAAGCATGTTGTGTTGATGCTTGGGGAAAATTGTTCGTATTTCGAAAGGTGACACTGTCCAGTTTATAAATAAAAAGTTAAATAATGGCAAAGGAAGATCAAGACAACGAGTTCGGTCTACACATTCCTTTTATGTCTTGTATCCTCAACGTGTACATATATATATATATATATATATATATATATATATATATAGAGAGAGAGAGAGAGAGAGAGAGAGAGAGAGAGAGAGAGAGAGAGAGAGAAAGAGAGAGAGGGGGGATGTATAACGGCACAAATTCAAAACGGTTTCCCGACGTTTCGAGCTATGCAAGCTCTTTGTCAGGGGAATAAACAGCTTACATACACAAAACATACACTAAACACTAAAGCTAAGAAAAATTCTGGACTCCTACATATTAGAATCACTAGGGGGAATTTACAACCAGAGATATAAAAATAAAAAGTTGTGTAACAATAATTAACGAGTGGGTTATTGTGTCTATCACATAGAGAACCTACATGTTTTACCTGATTCCAGATATATATATATATATATATATATATATATATATATATATATATATATATATATATATATATATATATATATATATTTATATATATATATATATATCGTAATTCACTGTAGTCTCGTAACAAACAGAAATACATAGCGTTTGGTTTCAACATACCAGAAATTCTGTTCGTGCAAAAAGGTAAGCACAGATTCGGATGGTTGATACGAGAGATAAAGTGATATACCTTTATGGTAATTTTATCTTTGGAACTTGTACTGAAGTTTCTTTTGGCGGATTCAAATTCCCGAAACAGGTCTAAATAGTCGTATGTCTGTTCCTTCATAAATCTGGCCATAACAGGTCCACCGACGATACTGATCAGCATTTGAAAGAAAGCGCTATCTACTGCAGTCCCTCCCCAAGGTCCCCCGCTCGCTTTGCAAATTTCCTTTAGCCCTCCATCTATAAGTTTTTCGTGTACAGTCATGTCTGCTGTGCCTCCTAAAGCAAGGATATAAATAAATAAATAAAGAAAGAAAGAAATAAAGAAAGAAAGAAATAAATGTATATATCTATGATATACATAAATAAGATTAAAATTCACGTTTGTATTTTGTTTTTGTCTTGTTTTTGGCTCTGATTACCATTTCTTCCACCTTTTCTCAGTGATAATGACTTTAAAGTAGGTTTCTTATTGGTTTAATAACAAATTTTCATGAATTAGTAGCATTATTACAATAATTTTTTCTTCATTTCGACCTAATTAGAACTATGTTTATGTTGTGAATGACAAACCTCCGAGATCCACTACCATGTACTTTGTTCCTGGCGGTGCTGCACCGAACTGAACTTTCCCCACCTGGCTGGTAAATCGGTCAACTGGAAGAAGCTGACAGTAGATTGATGCCGCTTCCGGTTCAAGAGCAATAGACAACTTTTCGGAATCAATGCCAGCCTATAATTTAAAATGGTTTTTCAGCAGAGGAAAAATATTAGTACAAGATTCTTGACGTAGTAGGTTTGAACGGAATCTGTAATACTCTACGGTGCTGTAGTGACCAGGTGACCTTTCATATTTCTAATGTCAACAGGTAAACTCACAATAGGTTAACATATTCAACTGTTATACATAAACCACAGAGATAATTTATTATATACTTCTATTTTAATTAACAATGGAGACGAGTATTCACTTTTTCCAAGTACATGATCGCCATGAATGATGTATTCACGTAAGGAAATTGGCACCGTCCACCAAGATATTTGGTACTTAAGATAAGAAATGTGCGTCCCAAGGTTTTAAAGTTTGGCTTTTTTAAAGGTTACTAGCTTTTAATATTTGTTTTTCAAATATAATAGGGAATGGGTGGAAGACTGTAAGGCAGCATTCAGTCTTTTTGGAGAAAAGCATTCAAGATTATAAAGAGATTACGATGTTAAAAGCGTTAATTATTCAGAAAAATATTTTCATTAAATCATTCTAGGTATTTCTAATAACATTATGCAAAGTACTATTTGCACAGTTGAGATTACCGAATATAAAATGTCAGAACATGGTATGCTTGCGACTATAATTAAATCATATTTTTCTTCTTACCTTCTGGGCAGCTTTTCTCATGAACTGCTTGGCAGTATCGTTCCAGATGGCGGGAACAGTGAGGACCCAGAAGATATCCTCCTCCACAACTCCTGTCCCCTGCTTGTTCAACATCTCCATTAGATGGATCTTCAGACATTTGATGGACAGGGCAAAGACGTCCAAGGCTAAACATTTTTTCCCAGTTTCATCTTCTATCATCGAGGTTAGTTTCAGACCCTGCGACAGTAGCAGACTAAATTTGCAATACAGGAAAATACTCATTATCTCAGTTCACTTTCTTCTTACATGTTTGTGGAGAACTTTATGAAAGCAAAGGAAAAAAATAAAATAAATTGTTACAAATTTACTCAGGTGTGCCTATTTTCCGGATACATTGTTCGGGAGAAGGCGAGGGGAGGAGCGTGAATGAGAGAAAATTTGAAACAGAAGCTGCTTATTTCAACATAATAAGTTACTTTCAATGAGCTTAACCTAGGGGTCATTCTCTGAAGGGGCATTTTATGCTTGTTTGGATGCGCTATGGAGCTTCAGTGCAAAATTTGTACTTCACGAAGTCAGATGGACAGATACGGCAGGTCTGATAAGCAATAATTCTTATGACGTTTTCAGAAGACAAAATGGAGTATCTGTGTTTATTTACTGTGTTTCAGTAGTTAGAGTGCCAGTCTCGCGACCAGAAGGGTGCGTGTTCTAAACCTGCCCAGACCAAGCCTGGTTGACAGCCTTAGTGTGTCCCTGGGCAAGGAATTTCCTCCAATTGACTCGGCACGATACAATCTTGCATGTGTTGATGTGTTGTTAAAATAAGAGATAAAAACGCACAAACAAACAAGCAGTCTTTAGACAAACACTGCAAATCTTGGTGGAATAAGGGATATTGGTATATGTGCACAACTGTACTGAAATTTGATTTGCCTCATTAATTTCTTGTTATCATTGAGCATAATGATGCGACAATCTTAGAGCATCAACAAATGAGAAAACAGAGAAATATCAAAGGTAAGAAGGATCTACCGGTACAGGAAAAACGGAAAATAAATAAAAAACCACAGCGATATAAAACTAATGTCCGATGCTACTACACAGTTTATTCTATTGTCAGTTCTGTATCTAATAGCATTGCAGTCAAAAAATATGAGAAGAATATCTTCATGTATGCTTATTACCTCTGTTTATGTAAGTCGCTTGGAAACTTTCACTGTGGTATGACAAAGTTAATTCAATAGACAACAGACTCTCTTACCTCCCCTTCCATTAACTTCAATTTGAAGCATCTAAAAAAGTAGTACTTGTCATTTTCTTTGTCCATACATAAGTTAGAATATCGGTCTTCTGCCTGAAATCCGAATTCTTCAATTTCTTGCTTTTCATTCAGAAGTGGACATGTGGGTGTTTTCAGAGAACTAAGGTTCCTTTTCCCGCCATTCCATGTCTGTGGGGAAAATATCTTTATCGGATCTTTCTTAAAGTCTTCATAGAATTGAACAGCATATCCGGAGTACGATGTCCCTATGTCAATGGCGGCAATAATGGGTGAGTCACGGGCACGAGCCGCCATATCTATCAGCAAAATTGAAAATATTACAAGTATATTTCGCTACATAATTACACAGGTAAGCACAAGTAAAAGATGCACTTCATGTACTAAGAAAGTGATTATATATCATGTTCTACAGTTGACTACGTGGTTATAATTTTGTTGAAATTAATCATATGAAACGTGCAAAGTAAATAATAAAATAAATGCACCTAATTGGTTTTTTTATTATCTCTACTGGTCAAAAATCCCGGCCCGGTATTTTTGAAACTTTTTGTACATATAACTCAAGCTCACGCTTAAAACCAAAAACTCAGATTTGATATTAAGCGTGCATCTACGTACTCGAAATTTGTCAGTCTACTACAGGGACTGAAGTTTATAAATATCTTAAAGATCTGTCAATCTGGCTTTATTCGAATTAATGTTATGGACTTTAAGTTTGAGTTCACTGCTCAAAACGTTTCCAAAATCCAAGGCCAGAAGAGCATATGTGATGGCCTGTCTTTCGTCATCCATCCACCCGTGAGCACAATTTTGTTATCAGCACTCCTCCTAAAGTTCTGAGAGGATTGCCATGAAACTTGACACACACATTGATCCTAACGTCTCGTTGGTCCAAAATGAAAATGGTGCCCTTCGAACGCCCAATATGGCCGCCGCCGCGTCGGCCCTCTTTAAAATGTTACCTCTTCTAAACGGATGATCGTAGCGTCATGAGGTTTTCACTGAAAGACTAATTATAGTGTCTAATGATGTCCAAATTAAAATGGTGTCGATCTAACATCTGATATGACCGCCATCTTGATAATGTTGTTATCAATGCTTGTCTTGAAACGATGGTCGTATCGACATGAGGTTTTCACTTAAAGATTATTTATTATGTCTAAGTTGGTCCTAACTGAAAATGGCCGTCATGGCAGACATGTTGAAAAATCTCGTTATCGCTACTTCTCCTGAATGGACGGTCGTAGCGAAATTGTGTTTTCACTCAAAGACTTCGTATGGTGTCAAGCTACTACTAAATGAAAATGAATGTCGATCTGACAGAATTTGTTTAACAATGCTTCTCCTGAACCAATAGTCATATAGACATGGGGTTTTCACTCTAAGTGTTGAACTTGTGAACATACTTACTCAAACATACAAGAAAATATTTTTGTTTTAAATTTGGTTTTTTCGGAGTTTCGCAGAATAACAGAGATGGTTTCTACAATCATCAGTTAAAAGAATAAAAGGGCAGGAGAAATGGACTTATCGTGGATTTTTGGAAATTCTTCTGGGCCAGTGGAACGTCAGACCCTTCGAGAGAATCTTGTTTTTGTCAGTTTATTCTCCTAGTCTTTTTCTTATATGACAATCGCCAATTCAGTTTAGTCCCTTGTTGTTTGAAGCATTGACGGTGTATAGTCATATGTGCCGCAAATTAAAACACCATTAGGTTTGACCCGAGCACTTTCTATTCCATATATTTGTTTCATATATTTGTTTTATTTTTACCTATGAATGTCATAGCGCAAGCTTAACCGCGTCGACACTATTTCCGACATTGCAGGAAAAAATTCAGGGGGACTTCAATTTACTACTTTGTTACATGGTAACGATGACACATGGATATTTTCAGGATTTTTTAACATTTATTTTCGATTCACGCAGCTTCGCCTGCATTTGTTTACAATTCATTTAATGTCAGTTTGGTCATGACACTACGGAGATGGCTACCGAATCCTATTGGCGTACGTATAATGTTTAAGTAATTTTCACACTTTGTCTTTTGACTTTGCCAATAAAATATTTATAGCATTGTTATATTATATGTCATATCTGAAGTAAAGTGATTCGTTTCAGAAGCTGTTAATTGGTACAGTACCTACTTTTTCGAGCACAACCAACTGAACTGCGTAGGAATGCAAACCAGTTCTAAATTTAGATTTCCAAGAAACCGAGTGTCTCAGATGTAGCAGATGTAAAAGGAGTATTTTGCCCCAACACGTTGTACCACCATACTGCCTATGGCTCACCTGGCTCCGCTCACCCCACAGGGAATAAAAAGGTAAAACAGCATAGATCACCACTCAGCCTTCACACGCCTTCCCCCGAGCACCACCCATGAACAAAAGGGCCAGCTTCCACGCCACAAGCTCATCTGGATCCGACGCTTTACCCAGGGAAAACTAAAGGTTGTTAGGACAGTTAAACTCCACCCTTCCAGGCCAGCTCAAAACCTGGGTTTTACAATGCAGTCCTCACACTAATTTTAAAGTGAAACTAAGGAACGACTACAGACTATATTATAAATGTATTCATTTTTCATTTAGATATATTGTTGTACTTTATATTATTTGACAGTTCAAGGTATGCGTACGCGTGGAAAGAATGTTTGTTGCGAAAAATACGTGTATTTAGATACTGACTGGAAAGACAGTTATGTGCAGCCGCCCGTGTGCTGCAAAATTTGTGGTAAATATGCTCCAGCTTTACGGAAAGATAGCATGATTTTAAATCTCGTGTCGGGTTTGTAGAGTTGGGTGCAGGTCAGGCCTCTATGCACTCGATGTGGAGGAAATGCTCTAGCAAAGCATGGCGAGACAATAGGGAGACGTGCAAGAAAGCACTTTGAGCAAGTGATAATAGAGCTAAAAGAACTAAATTTCAATTTAGACATTCCTTAAAACTAAAGTCAAGTTTGGTAAACAGTAGAGAGACGTACGAGGAAGCAATTTGAGTGAGTGATAATAGATTAGAAAGGAATTAAATTTCAATTTAGACATTCTTTACAAATAAGGTAAAATTTAGTAGAGAATGGACAAGGGGAGCACTGGAGCGTACATTACTACTAAAAAGCGGAGCGATTACATCCGAGAGCTAGGCAAATGGGTTTGCTAATCTTTGTGTGCCAGTCCCACGAAAAGTTCCATCCCAGCAACCTATTTCGCCACCAAGTCGTAATGTCGAGAGGCCTGCTCTACATGATAACTTGGACAATTTTGTAAAAGAGGTGCTTAATGCTGAGCAGCCAGCACTCGATCAATAGAATGCAAATCCACTGGACAGTGTGACGGTAATGCCATAAAAAGTGCGGCAAAGAAACACAAGAAATTACCAGCCTTTGTAAAACTAGGAGGACAAGAAAATGTGATTGTTAAAGACTATCGCGTTACAGTGCCTGAAAAATATAGGCTAAAATCCGACGCGTTGGCATTTCTTCATTCTATGGCGCCTAGGGTACAAGATGTCCTCGTCAAGGAACTTAAGGAACTGGATGGTTTGAAGTTTAGCCTCGTGTTGACGACACAGAAAACTGTACCAGGCCTGCAAAACGTTTATGACGAGAAAGCTGAGCTAGCAGACACCGTTAAAGTGACAGCCTATTTCCGGAACGCTGCAACCGCCGTACTGAGCATTGATGAGATCAAGCAGCTGGTTGTCCAAGTCAATGCCACCATGCTAAAGCAAAATGAAGAATACATGCGCGAGGGGTCATGATTGGTATTTGACCGAAGCCAAGTGCTAGATATCGGTGTGCATCAGTACCACCTGATTCGCGGCCGGACCTACATGTCAACACCAAAGTGCATTCCATCACGGTCAGTTATTAACGTGAAGAACAAAAAAAAAAAAAAAAAAAAAAAGAAACAAACAAAACAGCTTTTAATACGCCGTTCTGTCGACTCTTTACTCGTCAGATGATCGCCATGTTGATCGGCCAGGCAAGTACCGCCAGCACCTGGGCAAGCTCATCTTTGCTGGCATGTACTTTCATTTGAAGGTTAGTGGCATTGACAAGTTTGAGCGCCGCAACAAAAGTATCACAGTCAATGTATTTGGCTGGAACAATAGCCTATATCTGCTGTGCATTAGCGAGTCTCAAAATACGAGGCAACATTCGATAGACCTGTTATGCTGAAAACAGCCACCATGTCTGGATAAAGAATCTAAATCTCCTGGTCCGACATCACAACAAACACAATGAGAAGAGGCACGTCTGCCACCTGTGCCTAAAGGTCTTCTGCCGGACCGACCTATTGGAAGCCAACACGAAAGACTGCCGCAGCATGTGTCCTTACCGGAGTCATGCAAGAACATTTTAGCCATTTAGAACCACCACCGCCAGATACGCGTCCCGTACGCCATCTATGCAGATTTTGACGTACTAAACGTGATAGTGGAATACCCTGCTGGCAATCATGATAAAAGCAACACACACACACAAAGTCTTGCAAGAGCTTTTGCTACATTGTTGTTCCCAGCGATGGCGTTTCTAAGGAGTCAGTTTTATATCGTGGCAAGAATGCAGTTGTCACATTCATCCAGTGCCTTGAGCGTGAGATGGAAGAGATCCAAAAAGGTGTTTCAAAACAAGGCCGAAATTATTAGGAATGGAGACGACTTGAGGGCTTTCTATAAAGCCGCAGACTGACACATGTGCGGTGAGGAACTAGGTAACGATAAGGTGGCGAGACCAATGCCATATCATGTGTAAATACGGCGGTGCCGCACACAACGCGTGCAACCTCAAGCTGCGAGTCTACCCAGATAAAACAAAGGTAGCAGTTGCTATTCATAACCTGCGAGGTTATGACAGCCATCTTATCATGGAGGCGGTCGGAACAGCCTCGTATGGAAAAATCAGCGCCATCCCAAACAACATGGAAATATATATGATGTACTCGCAGCTACAGTTTATCAACAGCCTCCATATCATGAACAGCAGCCTCGAAAAGTGCGTTTACCCATACGAACACATGAGCAGCTGAGATCGATCGATTCGCAGCAACACAGCTTCCACCGAAAGTTGCCTTCTGTAGCCAACTCAGTCGTGCCAGTATAACCGAAAATAACTATGAGCACAAGAGACAATGAGTGTTCCAGAGGACTGGCTTAGCAGCTATCAGCATGTTTTAGTAAGCAAGCTGGAAGGGGATGGGAGGTGTAAATTTATTGAATGCACGAAGTTGGTTCCAAACCTGCAGAAAAAGGAGAACTGCGTTGTCCATTACTGAAACCTCCAGCTCTGTATCAAGGTGGGACTGCGCATCACCAAGTTTCACCGTGCGATGGAGTTCAACCAAAGCGCATGGATGGCGCCGTACATACAGCTCAAAACAGATCTGAGAACCAAGGCGATGTCTGAGTTCGAAAGGCTTCTTTAAACGGATGAACATCTCCGTCTTTGGAAAGACTATGAAAACCTAAGGAAACATATTCGGGTGCATTCGGTAAGACCCAATATCGAGGAAGACAAGCTAAACTGCCTTATTGCCGACCATGAATTTTAGTCGCAAAGAATATTTGGCGGCAACCTTTTTACCGTACGCTCTACATAGGTCAGGCTAAATTTAAACCGACCCATTTATACGGGGGAGGCTGTCCTCGACCTTAGTAAACACCTGATGTACTACTTCGGCTACAACGGTGTCAAAGCTCGCTATGGTGACAAAGCGCACCTTCTGTGCACCGACACTAAGAGTTTCGACACTCCATGACCGCCATACGCAGCGACCACTACAAAATGGGGTGTATCGCAACAAGGTCTCTCTCTCTTAGTCCGCTGGAAACCAAAAAGGTGGGTTGCTCCTGACGGCATTAGGAGGATGGCATACGGCCACTACAGCACCACGCAAGATCAATACGCCTGGGCAGCGGAGTACCTCAACTGGTTCTTCGGCCTGGGTCATGGATAAGCGTGCCCTTAGGTAGTAGCTGAGTGCCCTCAGGCACTATCTGTCGTTCCTCGCGAACGAAGCCTCTGTGTGGTAAATCACTACCTGAAAGATGGTATATAGACGGCTGGACTGGGATGTCAAATCTGTCAGCCAGTGTGAACACCTCTCACAGCCACACAGGATCGGCGGCGCGGCGTTGCCCGCTTTTCAGCATATAGGTACAGCACCAGTGTCTTTGAGGGCAGGCGTTCCTCTTCCAGACCAACTGGTTGCGTCAAAGACGCTGCAGACGTCTGTTGTGCGCTTATTGCTGACCGCGCAGACGTAACACGAATGGCATCAATAGGTCTCTTACCTGTGAGCCACATTGCCTCTCCGTTTATGGCCGCCACAATGGCCGGCAGACGCCGACCCGACGCTTGTAGTCTCTGAAAGCAAGATCTCCTAGGTGTGCTTGCGCCTGAAGAACGGTTGAACCGACTAGAGAACGGTTGAACCGCTCGACAAAGCCCTGCGCACGGTGGTCACTGGCCTTACTCCGTCATACACGCAGGCCGTGCCTAGTCAAGAATTGCGACACGGCGCCCATAAACTCCCGGCCGGGGTCAACCTGCCATAGATTGGGCTACTTTAGCGATCCCGCTTGTAGATACATGCCAGAGCGATGGTAACTTTGGAAGTCTCTTTGCGTTTAAGGGCTTGGCCACCTTGTAAAGGCTGGCGACCTCACCCACGGTCAGCGCATACTTGTACATGTATCGCCCAACCTTGTCGTGCGGCAGAAAGAAGAGGTCGGCCAGGTGCATCTCGTTAGGGCTTGAAACATTAAACTTTGGTCTAAGGATTGTGTGTGGTGCTAGCAGGTAAATCTGCCACGTGGCCTGCTTCTCGAGCCACGCCCATGCAACATATTGTGATACTTTGGCAGCTTCTGACAGCTTATTGACCGCTGCCTCTCGGGCTGCAGTATATCGCCGCAAGCTTAGGATCCATTATTTTCTGTTGTTTGCTGTTGGAACGACGGGTCCTGAGCCCCAACTTGCTGTTCCAGTTGGCACATACCAGGCATGGTGAGGTAATCCAAGCAAGCGAATTACCGTTCCAAAGCCTCATTCCGCGGAAATCCAAGTCTTGCAAGAGTATGCATCTTCTTCATGAGGTGTTGCAGAACGAGAGGCAGTGCATGCTTGACACAGTACAACATCTGTTCGCTTCCTCCGTTAGACATTTGGCGGTGTTTCTTAATTATTGTAATGCTGAATATCAGGAGCATTTTTCGCAGCGTACTGCCGCGTTCACCCTGTGCATATATGCCCAAAGCTCCTCAGGTTGACCCATTATTATATATTTGCAAATAAATACGGCAAAAATTTAGATTGGTTCGCAGCGGCTAATAGGCTAGAAATAATTGTAGGCAATGCAGCCGATGGCTGCAACCGTCCCCCTCCCCCCCCCCCTCATCCCTGGTAGACAAACATCATTTCGTATTTTTGCCGGTTGGTTGAGGATGTGTAAAAAATCAGAAAACTTTGGCTTCTGGCCCAACTGTGGACCGTCGTCAGTTTTTTCCGCCGATCACTAGGTAGTATTCGCATGCAGCAGCGCTGACGTTATCATAAGTCTATTCTGCATGTTTTTCGTCGAGTAGCATTTCATTGCGTTGCGTTTACGTTGGTACTCGGCCTACGCAGCTTGGAGGTCTTCCAGTGCATTGTCGTGGCGGACAGTTTCGGTTTAGGCTCCTTTCTGATCTAGTTGAGAGAAGTGTAAGTTAAAAATGCGAAGATATTAACAACGGCCATCATTGCAACGGAGGCTATTAAACATAATTAATAAGATTAGTAGGAATGACGCCTTGTTTAATTTGCATGTTCTGCGTCCAAAGGCTTAGTGTTGTGATGGTTACGTTCTTTGCAGAATCTTCAAAGTGTTGGCGACCGAGGTGGGACAAACTCATCTTTAACACGCGTTTGACAATCATCGAATGCCCAGCTTCAAGGCCACTCAGTACGACTCTATGGTAAAGAAGATTCCCGAGGCCCTTGTCGTACGATGGTGTCGACATCTTGCATCTGCGTTCCGCGATTGACAAGTTTATGTTGGTTTGTACAAAACACATACTACTATTCCATATGAAAGGGGTCGGGCTTATGTATAATAGATGCTGCTGGCTGCTCTTGCACCAGCGTTCAGCGAACTAACACTTGTGCTGCTGGCGCGCCAGATGAGGTGTAAAGAATGGCAGCCACTGCCAATACCATGCTGCTACATAGAACATACGATGGCAACCGGAGCTGAGTGCGTGTCGGCAGTCTCCACTTTTTTCTCACCTTGCCGTTGTTTCATCGTCTCGAGCATTGTCATTTCCAGATATCGAGCTCGCTGCGTTAGCATCGGGGAATACGACAATCAAAGAAGCGACGGCTGAGGCACATGACAGCCTCCCAGTGCTAGAGATCCTGGGTCTCAATGCGGCGCTTCAAGAGACTCGTGGCGAACTTGTAAATAACCTCTCGAAGTTTACAGAGCCTGACAACCACATCGCCGTAGAATAAAGAAAGCTGACCGAAGCGGAAGACGAAACGTCGCGCCAATAGATACGATATTGCATTTGTCAGCTAAACTAGGAATGCAAACTGCGGCTAGAGACTACCAGCACAAATTTCCCGCATTCGGGAGACCATTAACAAAATTCTCCACGACGATACAACCCTAACCGAGCGACTGCAAACACTCTTCCGCGAACAGGGTATCACTATAGTCTCGATTATCATGTCGCTGGGGTTTATCATAAGCACAATTGTGGTCACGATCACAGGCGGCGCGGGCACATCGAGGCCACCTCCCTTCGTTCCGACACCTAAATCTGACTCCAGAAGCGCAAAACAATGGGTGAAGAAGCTGAAGTGGCTGACCAAGATGCAGAAAAGGTTTTGGCGGCGCTGCCCAGGATTATTGGCTAATTGTGTCTTTTTTGTTGAAAACAGCCGGCAACGTCGTTGTCTGGCTAGCCGGACATCATTCCTCGCGATGGTCGCTATCTTTGCTGCTTTCTGCGCTCACATTAGCACACGCCGACAACAGTGCGAGAGCGAGGACAACGCGGGACAGGGTGCTCGTCGTTCAAGAGCGTAGAAAACAGATGACCACAAGCCTCGACGCAATACCGGTCTCGACTAGTGCACTTTTGTTGGCGCGGGCGGGTTAAAGAGTTCATCATATTGCTGGCGGTGTTCGGCATCCTTATCGAATTAACATCGACGTTGCTGCATAGCGCCTTATCGTCGTCCAATATCAGAAGTTCATTGTTATACCCCGCGTAGGTGTCGATATTAAGCTCCATGTCGAGGCCGCTGCCAAGGACGTTATTTTGCTTGCTTGTGGAGTATCCGTGCACTTCCTGGTACTTGCAAATCGACTCGATGATGTCTTCTTTGTGGTGGGCCTTATCTTCTATGTTTACAAAGAAACTGTTTTTGTACACCCAGAATTGCCCAAACGTACGTCCTAGCGCTATCTGTGAGACGCTCTACCCCGGCTATGGTAAAACCGTGCGACTTGTCCAGCATGAAATACACAAAGCAGCTTTTAGCCTCATCGCCCTGTGCGCTATAACCAATGTCCATTATTTCGTTTGTTGTCTGCTCTGTAAACGAATTATATCCGGGGATCCAGAAAGTGGGGATAAGTTGATAGTGGTCCGAATTGGTTAAATAGGCATATGACGTGCCGAGACCGTTGTTTTTGCCGTGATTCCGCCGCCAGTCTTAACTTTTATCCACATTAAACTCGTCGCAAAAGCGCTCGTAGGCATCTGCTGTTTTCAAACGCTTTCAATCAAGTTTGTCCCGGAAGGGTACATGACATTTGAATTAGAATCTTTTTTCACAATATAGTAAACGTGGAACCGGCAGCCCTGCTCCCGTCTGAGACAACATGTGGTCGCGGACGCTGATGCCACAACCGGTGGTCGCGCACCAGACAGCAAAGTTTAGTTCATTTGGGCAAAACTTCATCTCGGCGTCTACCATTCAAGACTGCCACTTGTTCACAATATTATCGGACTTGCCGAAAGGTAGCACGTACTTATCGGCTATCTCAATTAATTTGGTCTGGTACGAAACACCATCGCGCACAAACACGTCGAGGTTGAGCAAATGTTCGTAAATATGCGTTCTGTCAGCATCGTTATAGTTAAATAAGCCGTCGAGTCTGTATTTCGCGTTACTATTAAAAGGAAGAACAGGTGATACGCACTTGTCCTGGTACCAGTGTAGGGCTGTGAGAGATTTCGTTCAGACCCAGATGGTACCAACGGATTTCTTGTGAACCCTATCCCCACCAGCCCGACGGTAGACATCACCATTCCCGATGGGTATTACAGCATAGATACGCTCAAAAAATAATGCAGGCTGCCTTTCTGGAATGACTGCGGATTACAACGCGGCGACCAGGCGGGTCAGCATCAAGCTCACTGACCCAAACTATCAGCTTCATCTCGACTCCCTTGCTCCCATCTTTCAATTCAAATTACCCGGGTTTTACGGAACTCGCACGCACAGGGCATCCAATGCACCGGCGTTCATCACCTCAATCAGATAAACACAACTGGAAGTATTCTTGATGGAAAAGCAGTACCTTGCTACAAGTCATTCCTGTGGATGGAGAATCCAACGGAAAGACGCGTACTGTCTCCGATAGAAAACCACATTGGCGCAAGCTATGTAAAGGCAGCATCCAGGAGCTCTCGATACGTATTTTAGATCAAAGACATTCGCCTGTTACTATGCGCCTTCGGAACATCGCCCCTTTTTAATGTCGCCACAGAAATTTACACAGATGCTGAAACTCTTTCCCACGTGGCGGGCAATGCTCTCACGGCACTGGTGCTGCCTTGAAGGTCATGTACTAAACGACTGACAACATCACGTCGGTAAGCGGGATTACAGAAATGAACGCGTCTTGTTGCTATTGCTGGGATTCAACGTAAAACTTTAAATACGTTGGCAATTTTATCCTCAGCAACATCAACGACATTATACAAGTTCCAGGCGCTGGATTTTATTTTATTAACCTCTATGGGAATCGTGGTAACGGAACGTGAGGAACGCTTTCAATCCGTGTAAATGGAGTCGTACGGGTACATAATGACAGCAGTGATCAATCTGCCCGTTCTGACAAAACTCTCATACGAAAGCTTTACAACTAGTTTTGCGTCTGTCCTGGAGACGCCATTCGGTGTGAGGGCCTCAACTTCAACGCACAAGCGTTAGGAGTTTACATTAGACATATTCGGCTTTCGCAATTAAAATTCGCACTATATTTAGCTTAAAGGCGAAATAAAAGTCAAGGGAGAGCGATCAGACATAGGCAAGGAACACGAATCATTTGTGCCCCCTGCCAATCCTGAGATCGATGAGAATGACGGAGTATTGGTGCAGCTAGTACAAAAAGTCATGACATTGACAACGAATACAAACATCAGGTTCAAGAGTATCTGCGCCTCCTTGTGTTGACACGAACCGGTTTAGATTGTAGAACGAAGATGCAAAGCAGATGGACATCGAGCGCTAGGGCTACCCAGAGCACACTAAACCAACCCGCGAGCAGCTAGGATTAACTGCGCTTTTGCTGTCGGACCAGCAGCCCAAAGTCCTGCCCTCGGAGGGTCTCAGGCGCAATTGCTCTTTTAACAACAACGTGGTATTTGACGAAACGCACTCGGTGATTACATTTCCTTTGGGGTAAGTAGGGCCCTCTATCACTCGCCTCACTGGCAGAAAAAAACAGAGTTTTAAAACGACGCACTCTACAGCATCACCGGAATCGGCCAGAAAAGCAAGCAATCAATGAACCTGCGGACAGAGGGCATGGTATTTGTGACTCTCGGCGACCTATTTCGCGGGCGTGTTGAAGACTTTGTTATTTCCAGATCTAGTGATATCATGCATACTGACGCCTTCTTTAACATCACCGCCGTCTTACCAGTAAGCCATTGCGACAGGCTATAGTTGCGTGTCCGCAGGGGAGCTAACCCCACCCCACCCCTCCAGATCAATTAAACTTTGACATCACTCTGCTTATAGAAGAATTATATTGTCGATATATCCAGCAATCAAAGACCCACAGGATTTTTGCCCGAAAAAAGATCAGCGATGCTAAAACCTCCCTACAGGCAGAGGCTGAACAGCGGCGCGCTCTATACAAAAAGTACAAGCCCGCAGTAAACGCGCTGGATGGTGTTGACACCACATTAACTGCTGTGTCTCTGGGCACTGGTGTGGTGAGGATTGGAAGATTGTCAGCAATCATTGCTGCCTCCAAACCGATTGCCCCTAAACTCACAGCTTTAAGTTTTTGTCTGATTTCTGTAGCTGGGAATATTATCAGCCGGTGACAATCCATGAAAGCTAAAAAGCACAATGAAATCTGCGTTTTTGCCTAATTAAAGCTCAACTCAATCGCAGATCACATATCTAAGACTCTACGCGACAACACCATCTCCAAAGAAGTGTTCAAGCTTATCCTAGATGAACTCGACAAATACATAACCATGAAAAAGGAAATACGTGCTGCATCGCACAAGGCATACACTTCGGTTGTAATCGACGAAGTGGAAAAAGAAAACGAGCTCATAGCTCGATAAAGAGCCGAAGCCCACGATGAGATCATAAAAAATCTCACTGAGAATTCATCATAAGTTGTATGTTGTTGGCGGATACCTCGAGAACAACAGAACATACTGTGCTTGATAATTCAAGGCCTATTACCAGCGCACCTCCAGCATTTTCAATAACAAGACATTGTCGCTGACGCTGCTGTAACCTCTAGCCCCTCAAACCCGGAAAAATAAAATGTGGTTTTATTTATTTATAAATAGTTTGATATTGTTGTTCAATGTTTGCTGGATGCGCACCTGTCGATGCCTTTATGCCTTAAGCGGCTTTACTATTGATGGGACTTGGATTTTACGCAGCTAAACAGGTCAGCAATATTGACAGTGACACTGATAGTTTACGACTTTCTACTGTAGTTTTGCAGACCAGGTCAGATGAGGGCGATGACACGTGAGGCGGCTACCATTCTTTTAAATTTACTGCTACTTGTTTGGTAGCTCAACGGTCGGCCTAACAACCAAGCGTTTTTTTCCCCTCGCGTTCCAACAGTAAAACCCACGGTTTTGAGCAGACCTCGAATGGAAGTGGGGCTGGGGTGAGGGAGAGCTCAGCCAGCCTAACAACTGGTTTTCGCTGGGTTAAAGCGCGCGGACCAGATGAACAGGTGGCGTGGGAGCGGGCCCTTTTGTTCCCTAGGGGGTACGCGGGGAGAGCAGTGATGTATGCTGTTTTACCTTTTTATTCCATGTGCAGTGCGCGGAGCCAGGTGAACCACAGACGGTATGGTGGTAAAATATACTGGTATAAAATACCCCTTTACATTGCCTTACGGAAACAAGGTAGTCATTTGTTTCAGCCAAGTAGCTAATGGTTCATTGCCCTACGGGAACAAGGGAGTTATTTTTTTCAGCCAAGCACCAAATGGTTCATTGCCCTACAGGAACCAGGTACTCATTTGTTTTTCTCAACCAAGCAGCTAATGGTTCATTGCCTTACAGGAACAAGGTAGTCATTTATTTCAGCCAAGCAGCAAATGGTTCATTGCCCTACAGGAACAAGGTAGTCATTTTTTTCAGCCAAGCAGCTAATGGTTTACTGCCCTACAGGAACAAGGTAGTCATTTTTCTCAGCCAAGCAGCTAATGGTTCATTGCCCTACAGGAACAAGGTAGTCATTTATTTCAGCCAAGTAGCAAATGGTTCATTGCCCTACTCGAACAAGATAGGCATTTGTTTCAGCCAAGCAGCTAATGGTTCATTGCCCTACAGGACGAAGGTAGGCATTTGTTTTCAGCCAAGCAGCTAATGGTTCATTGCCCTACAGGAAAAAGGTAGTCATTTGTTTCAGCCAAGTAGCCAATGGTTCACTGCCCTACAGGAACAGGAACAAGGTCTTCAGTTTTTTTCTTCAGCCAAGCAGCCATTGGTTCATTGCCCTACAGGAACAAGGTAGTCATTTGTATTCAGCCAAGCAGCTAAAGGTTCACTGCCCTACAGGAACAAGATAGTTATTTGTTTCAGCCAAATAGCCAACGGTTCACTGCCCTACAGGAACAAGATAGTTATTTGTTTCAGCCAAATAGCCAACGGTTCACTGCCCTACAGGAACAAGGTAGTCATTTTGTTCAACCAAGTAGTAAATGGTTCATCTCACTACAGGAACAAAGTAGTTATTTTTTTCAGCCAAGCACCAAATGGTTCATTGCCCTACAGGAACAACGTAGTCATTTTTTTCAGCCAAATAGCCAATGGTTCATTGCCCTATAGGAACAAGGTAGTCATTTTTCTCAGCCAAGCAGCTAATGGTTCATTGTCCTGCAGGAACAAGGTAGTCTTTATTTTTCTTTTCATTCAACGACTAACATAAGAGGTCTGTAAAAAAAAAAGCTGACCGATTTTCGGTGAAAAAGTATTCGAAAGGGATATTTGAAAAAAAACAAATTCTCGAAATTGTATCTTACTATCATTAATAATAATAATAATAATAATAAGAAGAAGAAGAAGAAGAAGAAGAAGAAGAATCATGGCATTAAAAAAAAACATTTCCCGAAATTCTAAATTCTATCTATACTACTACTACTAATACTACCACTAATAATAGTAATAATAATAATAACAATGTTTGTTATTATTATTATTATTATTATTATTAATTGTATTATTATTATTCCTAGAGAATGTGGAAGAAGAATAATTCGCCGTTTCTAACTATAGATTAATAAGCTGCTCTGAAAACAGAGATATATGTCCATGCTCGTCTACTCTCA
Organism: Margaritifera margaritifera; assembly: GCA_029931535.1. NCBI lineage: Eukaryota > Metazoa > Mollusca > Bivalvia > Unionida > Margaritiferidae > Margaritifera > Margaritifera margaritifera. Next base: position 751,196 of record JAQPZY010001551.1, on the reverse strand, counting down.
ATGGCCGTTCATATGATTAACCTAGTATTTTTTCACGAAGAAAATCTTTCACGATAAAGTCACCTTTCACGCTTTTTTATTTAAAAATGCCCTTTCTACCAAATAGTTTACTTATCGTGAAGAAACTTCTTCACGATGATTTGTTTAGCTAATACTGTCAAAATAGTCAAGAAAAGTAATAACTATTTCACGTAAGTAGTGTGTACCATGTAAGAACGTGTCCAAAAACAGGGTTTACGTGAAGAAACGTGTTCTGATAAATACACCCTCTTAACAAAAACTTACAACTTTCCGTATAAGGGCTCGTTTTACGTGGAGGAAGTTACATTGCTTCATCAAATTTGCACGTTTTTTTGCATACACACATACACAAATAACTTTTTTATTAAAGAAGAAACTTTTCCGTTAACATTTGCTTCGACGTGCAAAAACACTTTTTTCCTGAAAAAAAGTACTTTCTTCATGATGATTAAATATTTTTACGGAAAAATTAATTTTTTCATGAAGATTTTACAATTTGTCTAACTCCGGCCCTGCCGACACATTGTAACCAGACCATATTTACACATGTAGTACCAAATCTGTTTTTACCTGCCTATTCCAGTTTGCCGATCTTGGAGGTTTGCCCGCGGGTTCATGTTTACTCCAATAAGACAATAAACTAGGACTAGAATTGTTTAATTCTAGCCCCAGCAATAAATGAATATAAATATATTTTATGTATGTATGGTGTCAGCAGGGTTTTGGGGTAAGGTGGATATACTACAGGATATTAGACGCAGGCGGCTCCTTTTTATCATACTTAATTATTGGTTAGGTGTCCGATCTTGTATTGCACCCTTATCTTTTCAACCAGTGAGGGTTCCCTTCAACGTGTCTGTGTGTTAAATGACATGAGCGGACAGTAATACAATCTTTATAAGACTGATTTCTTCGTGAAAACTGCATTCTTGGCGTAAATTCTAAAAGCTTCATGAAAAATTGCTTTCATCGCGAAAAGTACTAAAATCTTCATAAAGATTTGTTATTTCTTACCTAGAAAGTAGATAGCAAATGTCTTCACGAAAACTTCATGAACAATATCACTTTTTCACGAAAAAGCGTCTTTACGTGTCGATGAAAGCCTTTCTTGAATAATGTTTTCGTGAAAAAGTGTCATTCTCATGAAGAATGCCACTTTCTTGACGGAAAAAGCGCCTTTTCTCTTCGATGCTAATTTGTCATCAAAGAAAGTTGCTTTGTTAATTAAAAAAGTACAATATTTATGAAAATTTTTATTTTCTTGTAAAAAAGTTAACAGTCTTCATGGAGATTGGTTATGTTTTTATGAAGAAAAAGGACTTATTAGAACAAGTTTCTTCATGAACAATTGCATCATTTTTTACAGGGAGCTGCGGTAGCTTAATTGGTAGAGCGTCGGACTCTTAATCCAACCAACCAACCCCCATCCTCCAAAAATTGTCACTTTTTAGTGACAGTTTTGATAATACTGGCTAAAAAAATATTGGTGAATAAAGACAATTTCTTCACGAAAAGGTGACCTTTTTGTGACAAGAGCACATTTGTTAACGAAAAAGTCACCTTTTCTTCATGAAAAATCACTACGTTAATGACATGAACGGACATTTATAGTCTACTATGTACCTATTTAACACTGAAGTTAGCAAAAGGAAAGATTAAATTTATTAGAAACCCTTGAATTCTAACAAATTGGAATAAATTGCATACCTTATAAAATACAAACTTAGCTTTTTTGTTTTCTTTTTGCTTTTAAAATTTACGTTGTGATGTATGTTTTTGCGATGTAAGTCCTTAAACATTATTCTGCTGCATCTCAGTGCAGTATATACCGTTTTCTGTTTCGAAACTAGACCAGATATGAGCATGGTAGGTTGTTTAGAGTTTTCGGTATAGAAAGTAGCTACATATTATCCGAAACAAACCCCAAACGACAGAATAGAATCGAGCCCAACAAACCAAAACCAAGCGAAATAGCACAGTGACGAAATAGGACTGAGTGCAATAAATTAGAATTCGAATCACTTAAGTGCAAAGAAAGCGTCTATAACAGAGATTTTAAAATGCAAACTGCCAGTCACGCTAATGCGCTTAACCAATCAGTGCACGTTTAAGCGACATACCTAGAGTCACTCAAACTTCATAAGTTCCGGTGTTGTTCAAAACCGATCACTTCCATTTAGGCATGATGGGATTGCGGACTGCATGCAAGATTTACTGACCTCCGAAATTGAAGAACTTGACAATGTGCAAAAACTACGCACCTCCGAAACTGAAAATTTGACAATGGAAGTGCTCCAATGAGCATGGGCAATTTTACGTTTTGCAAAAATACCGGTGTACACATTTTTATGAAGAATTTTACTTAGCTCAAATTACAATCACGACATATATTATATTGACTTTAGCAAGTCATCACAACAAACTACGCAAAGGGTCAAGTGTCTGGAACTATTTTATTAGACTCTTGCTATACGGACGTGTTCGCCAATTTGGTCGGCGTATGGATAAGATCCAAAATTGGATCGTAAATCGCCAGATAGCAGAGGCGCTTACTTAACAGCGATGGAGCATAGAGACAACCACAAAGTCATCCGCCATTTTTCTCCGACAATCATTTAGAAACAATACATTAACAATGATGAATTTATTTGGTTGAATTGCGTGATAACCACATCTAACTTGTGAGAAAGGTATGCATGGAGCCTTTGTAACTCAGACAGTAGATATCCAAACGGACTTGTTGGCGGTATGACATTTATTACATTTCCCCAAACTTGGTCTAAGTCTGCCAAAAATGCCCGATGTAGATCAAAGTTTGCGGTCGTCACCATGATCAGCTGAACGTCAAAATAGTCTATGAAAATGCCACCTGTATGTATGTACGAATAGTCCATTCAAAACAGCAGAGAGAGGTGTAATTAAATGAATCTTTAAATATGCATTTTTACTTAATCAGTTAGGGTTATTTTTACTTACTATGTTGTTTTCTGTTTAACAACAAACTGACAAATCAGCACATAATAGATTTTTGTGTTGAGGCAAGGATAGTCTATTGTCTTGCCCTAGAACACAACCGGGCAGCCGATCTGGGCTGAATACATATTTCATCATACATAACACATATTTAAGCGTAAGTAAGTGAATAATCAAAAGTTTGGTATATCGTACGCTATTATTAAGCCACTTTTACTATAAATAAACAAATATGAAATACTGCATCAATTAATCAATACATAAATAAAACTGATAAAATAAAAATGCAGTCGAAACTGAGATATAAAAGACAATAATATCACACGATCAAGAAAGGGGAGGGGGATTTTTAAATGTAAATTTAAATCTAATCCCATGCTTCAATACATTTAAGAATTAAAGATCGACGCATATACAATAACAATAAGTTTGTGATTTTTCTGATCGATGCTTGAACGGTTGTGTGTAATCTGCTGTTAATCAGTCTTGCGCTTATGGCAGAAATGTCGGGCTGATTATCTCCAACTTTAGAAATCTTCACAAACTTTACCTATCCACCTTTCCTTAAAGCTCTTTCTTTCTAGCGTTTGCAAAGTGTGACTTTGTAAGGTAAAACATTCTCAGATAAATAATGGGGAAGAGCGTCTAGTCCAGACAGTGTTGCCATGTTAGTCCAGTAGTTTCTAGGTTTCAAATTCGTAGGACCACCTGATTACTGGGCAGAGCGATATTTCGTTTTGCGTCTGGTCAATAGTTTGATTTCTGTATTGGAGGTTTTGTGGTGACGCTGTATGGTTCTATTTTTTAGTCACCAGGATATCCCAGCCTACACTATGGTCTGTGTAATTGTTAACAAAGAGAAACGGGAATGATTAAAAATAGTCTCTAATGCATTTCTTTGATGTTTATTTAAAGCTGTCAATATTAAATTTACGAATTACATTGCATCTCAAATGCTATTGATTACCTTATGTATTATTTTGTTTAACATTGAGCAGTAAATAATAGTCAATTTTAGTCTACATTTGTCATATTGTACTTAGGCGTTGACCCCTTCCTCCCCCAAAAAAGAAAGTTAACAAAATAAACTAATAAAGGTTTATATTACACATATTAGACGTAAATCAGAGAATAAATTAATTAATTTCTCATCTGTAATTATACATAAAGTCATATATATATATATATATATATATATATATATATATATATATATATATATATATATATATATATATATATCCTGCAAGTTTCGAAAAATTAGGTAGATTTTGCTGATTTGACGCGAATCTCACTATTAACGCTGGGAAAAACACTGTTTATGTTAGTTTCTGATTGTTAATAGCGAGATTAACATATACTCCCAGTTTAAACAAAATAATAATAATCATTGTCTTGCTCATTTCTCTAAATACAATATAAATTTGGTATATATGGCAGATATTTCAACAAATATTCTTGATTAATATTTATTTTTTTATGTGCAAAGGACTATTAAAATTTTGCCTTCAAATAAATTTTTTCCTTCAAATAGATCGGTTTTCCAGGTACAGTACAATGTGTTGTTCAGTTACATTATCGTGTTAAAAATTAAATCAAAACAAACTTTCAACAAATGTGATGAGCTTTGGGATAGAAAAGTACTTATAATATTTCTGCAAAATATGAACCTTAAATCAGCTTTTCAACTGATCAAACTAATGTATGTTCACAAACGCCCAGCTCTAATTCTTCGTTTCTTGTACTACTGCTTTCAAATATGTTTATAAATGATATTTAACAAATGAAAGGTAAGACTTGATTTATTTTATCAATATCTAGATGTATCACAAGATGATATCTAGCAGAACCTATACACCAAATATTATAACTTTAAATTTGATGACATAATAGTGACTCGTGAACTGACTGGCACTCCAACGCGCATGGGTGACCGTGACATAATAAAGCAAACATGAAAAAACTCATATATGCAGAGAATATAAAATAGAGTGTATATACCAACAAACAAATAGACACAGAGCTAAATACTGGGATTTATAGGAAAAGACAGACAGGATATGGAAAGGTATATCAGAGATGGACCGGTAGGTGTGTAGACAGGCTCCATGGCAGGCAGGTACTGTCAACCACAACAAGATTGATTAGCAGTGGCGGATTTAGAAATATCGTTTAGGGATGAGTTGGCAATGGTGTCTGTTGGATGGAATCCCTGGTGTAGGACCAGGGGGCAAAGCCCCCAGAAGCTTCTGCATTTTAAGCGTTTACAGGACATAATTTTAACCATATAAAGAACACTTCACTGTATGAAACGTTCCGGTTGTTTCGCACATTTTTTTTTTTTTTTGTGGTGGTGGTCGTGGGCTTCTGCACATTCTCCACCCTGTCTCACCCCCACCCCCCGAACCTCCCTCCCGGATCCACCCCTGATTAGCATCTTGATATTATACTGAAGTAGTTTTTCTTTCCAAATTCAGCGGTGCGAATGCTAGAAACATCCTATTCAGAAAATCAAAATTGTCGTGTTCTGATCTGCTCCACTGTTAGAGTGTTCTTTTGCCTGATACTGTCAGACCCTTGCCTCTTTGAGGATAAAGTCTGGTATGTATAGGCAAAAAGCATTATTTACAACAGTTGCTTAATTATTGAAACCATCTGTATATATGCATATTTTTACATGTACCCGTCTTGTGTCAATCATCCTCGCTATCAATCTGTATTTATCCATTTGTATGTCTCTTTATCTATGGATCTAATACTTTATCTCATCTCACAAACCAACAAAATGGTAAGACGCAGTGTTTCATTATTATAATTTGAAGTACAATACTATTTTTTTTTCTTAATAAATTCCCTTTCCACAAAATATTATTATTTACCTTAACATTACATAAATGAGCACAAGATGTTGAAACAAAACTAGCAAATATGTACAAACTTTCTTGCATATTATGTAATTTAAACTTGAAAATAATAATAAAAGAAAATCACCAGAAGGAAAATAACTATTTTTTTAAAAGTAAACGTAGCTTATATTTCTTCTAATGTAAATATTTCGCATTTCTTAATTATTGTGCGGATAAAAAGCATATTTGAAAATGAACCCTTCATAGAAGATACCTTTCTCTCTCTCTCTCTCTATCTCTCTCTCTCTCTCTCTCTCTCTCTCTCTCTCTCTCTCTCTCTCTCTCTCTCTCTCTCTCTCTCTCTCTCTCTCTCGGGGATGTAGAATAGGCCCGATGCACCCTTGTAAGAGGCAACTAATGGATGCAGGAGCCGCTGTGGCTCATTGGTTAGCGTGCGGATTCTTGACCGAAAGGGTGCTGGTTTGAATCCTAACATCAAATCAGGCCGGGTTGGCTACCGTACTGCATTCTTCGTCAAGGCACTGCACTCCAACTGCCTCGACACTAAATAACCTACTAGTGTTGCTCTGCCGTAAAACACCAAATAAAACAAACTCTATTAATATTTTACGCAGTACTTGTTCCTTTGCTGCTTCATGGCAGCAACTTCTTACTTGTTGTTCATTTTTATTATTATTTTACCTTTATGTGTCATTTCACCATCCGTATTTGGAAAATATAGACCTTTACTATAACTACACGACCAATTCCTTTCCAAAAGGAAAGTTGTCTTTAAGATCTGTTGTGATAGCAAGGTTCATGCATGTAAGAATGGAATAAATACCTTCCTCGTAACATCGACTATGATACTGCTTCCACTCGACTATGTTCTAGTTTTGTATCTATCCTATGATTGAAGAAATAACCTTTATTTTAAAAAAAAACTAATCTGGCCATTTATTTTGTTTAAAGAACGATATCCATTATGTAGAAATTTGCTTCCTTGTTTCATGTTGTTGTTGTTGTTGTTTTTGTTTGTTTTTTTATTTTTTTATAGCAACTACGAAAAAATTCCCTTGTCAGTTAGAATCAAAAGCATCAAATCACACATTAAAAGATAATTATGATTGTTTTACCTCAAAGCCTTTCACAGGTATCTATGTACGTCGTTTCTTCTTGAGTGCAAGCAATGGTCTACAGTAATGGTATTCTTGTGCAAGTTCTAAATTTAGCTTTCCAAGAAGTTGTATTGTTCAGGTAAAATATCATGGCCATTGAAAAGAGTCACGCTAACAAGCACATGTTACCTGTGAAAACCCCTAAAGATTACCCCGAGTATGTATGCAAGTATGTATGCATATATGCATGCATTCATGCATATATCGATTTATTATCCCATAGAGAAATTTGATTAATAGCCAGTGCATAGAATACGGTATTTGCAGTTCTAGCGGGGTGAACGGAATTTTGTGCAGAGCGTATGAAAATTGCGTCACGTATTCACGGGGTGCACGAATAGTGTCAATGGCAACGGCGTAAAAATCAAGAAAATTGCTACCTTCATTCTATCAATTCGAAATTTACACATTGATTATTAGATATTTTTAAAAAATATTTGTAATATTTTCGATTATGTTCAAAATCATTTAAGCAAGAGAAACATTGTAGTGTGACGTCACAGCGATAGAATTTCAACGGGAAGTAACTCTATAAAATATCATTTTCTTGTCAATATGGCTAAACGATTTGCCTCCCATTCAGAGGGGGGAAATATTTGTATTTACTGCTACGTTGGGGAAGGAAAAAAATAACCTCTAATGGTTAATACATTTGTTACACTGTATTTTGAAAGAGTGCACGTGATTTTACCACCCTAATGACGCCTATATATATATATATATATATATATATATATATATATATATATATAGAGAGAGAGAGAGAGAGAGAGAGAGAGAGAGAGAGAGAGAGAATTACAAATATAAACCAAACAGAGCGGAAAGTGCTATCCCTGGATTCTACAGGAGAATGCTTGATAACATTAACAGAATTTTTAAATACGAATAAATAATATTATAATACAGGTCAGAGAGGTAGAGTAAGTCGCGAATTAGGTTTCGAATCTCCGTAGAGTACAAATGAAAAATTATCTAACCTGTATGATACTATTATTTATTCGTATATATATATATATATATATATATATATATATATATATATATATATATATATATATATATATATATATATACACCTCTCAATTTTCTACCCAAGAATGAGGCAGATTTTTACCGTCAAATCCCAGTAGTCGGAAAACGATACTGTCGTATTCTGATTCCGTATTATCATACTCTCAAACGAGGCTGTAACTACTTTTTACTCGAGGTTTCCTGGTTACAACTGAATAAGCTTGAATAACTATGCCATATTCTCACTTGACATACGAATGGAAATGAGTAGGATTCTCTCAAACAAATCTGTATCATCAAGTTCCAACAATTTGTCCAATCCCGCTGTAAATAACTGTCAAAATAATGCTGTCATTCCGATGCCAAGTCCCCATCCGAGCCTATCACAATGTCCCGCCAGAAACAGTTCAAATGATATCAGCCGAGCCACGGATAGAAACTTTCCTAGTTATGGTGAAATCTTCCGTGATGCAAAATTTGACAACTGCACAACAGCTATAAATCACATATATGGGTCTGCTGCACCCATGCGTCGAAGAACTCGTGTTATTAACAGTGACAGTAGTGAACATGAGTGACTGTTGCTACACACGCTTCTTTCATAAAACTGATATTCATGGCCATATCAGCTGTTCAAAAAAAAAAATGAAATTCGGCTTATGACATAAGATGAAGTTCTTATCAGAAAAGTTGAAATGTTAATAAATTTCTTTTTTCAGTTACTTTTTGGGATTTTATTAATTTATTTGAAAATGAATAGGTATAGAACAAAAATATCATTATCATACTAATTCGATCTTGTTTGCTAGATCACTTCTTAATGTCAACATCAGAAAATCCGGATCATGACTCAACGCTTCGCGTCTCGTAATGATCCGAATTTTCTGATGCTGACAACTCGACGTGATCTAGCATCTAGCAATAAAGATCGCGTTACTGTGATAATATATATATATATATATATATATATATATATATATATATATATATATATATATATATATATATATATATATGTATGTATGTGTGTGTGTGTGTGTGTGTGTGTGTGTGTGTGTGTGTGTGTGTGTGTGTGTGTTTATCACATGGAGTGGGTTGATGTTATGTTTCGTATATTCTCATTTTGTATATTTTAATGTTATGACGTTATGCTGTAATATCCGAAGCGTACGAGTACGGTCATTTCACAATACTAATTTGCTGTTTATTGAAGAATTTTGTGATTATTGTCGTTTAAAATGAAAAATAGGAATTTTGTTGACTAATTTCAATGTTTACAATGCCAAGTTCTGAAAGAGAATAAGCAAATTATTAGGTTTGTTGTACAAGGGTCAAGAGATATATTTCTGCTGATTATGGGCCCTTGATTTGCAACAATTGAATCAAGATTGAAGTTAAGGTCTGTGCTTTTCTTATCTTTTCCATTTTCCCAAGGTCTACCCCTTTATGCAAGCTCTGACCAATTTATCATGCTCACCTTTGCAAGCGCTCTTCCCTTTATGTAAGATCTAGCATTGACCTACAGAGTTTTTGTAGATCCAAAATGACCGATTATCGGTGAAAGTTTTGCTTTCTGTAAGAACAACTTTTTAGAACAAGCATATTACTCGAAATTGAACAATAATGTATTTGTATGTCAATCTCTCTATCTATCTATCCGTCATTCCGTCCATCCATATATCTATATAAAATCTCTCTCTCTCTCTCTCTCTCTCTCTATATATATATATATATATATATATATATATATATATATATATATATATATATATATATATATATATATATATATATATATGTATATAACCACCCCTGCGACTAAAATCAGTATAGGTTAGGTTTGGGGTTGCATTTTCTGGAAATTGTTGTGTTTAAATGCAGTGGATGGACTTTTTAGTGCAAATGACCTTTCTGGAACCGACTGAATCACATCTGTTTGTGTTGTCATCTTACACGAAAGCCAAGAGGCTGAACCCGATAAACACTTTAGTTTCTATTTAGGCTTTCATGCTGCTTCTAATCAATGTGAGTAACATTCCTGACGGGTTGGCAAATCACTTTCCATACTCATAAAAAATGAAGCTTCCTTGATATGTTGAGCCAGTTGTAATACATTTCCTGATATAAATCATTATTTGATTTATACAACCAATTTTATTTAATCTTGCTATATTTTTTAATATTTCAATTTAAAAAATAAAAAGATCTCACAATTTATTAACAAAATCTCCACCCATATTTATGCTTTGGAAAAAAAGATGCCCGAAAACATTAAAATGGTACTTCTAATCTCTCACTAACTGGATTTGAAGAAAGCATATTTCTTGTGTGCACCTACGGTGATATATCAGAAGTTTTGAGATCCATAACCCATTTTTACACATAGAAAACTGCATAGATATTAGCTGTATTAACACTGGCATGCACACTTTGGAATGATAAAGAGTTAGAAGCTATATAATTTGTTGAGAATGGTGGATTTAGGAATTCGATGCCATAAAATTCAAAAATTCAGTATATTCCTCCCAAATGACAAGATCAGGACCACCAACGTGTGCTTTTTCCTTTCAGTCGACACTGATCTAAAAGTAAAAGCTTTGCTATTTATTTGAAAAAGATGTTAAAGCGTTTCTGAGATCGGGTTGGACAAAGTCCAATCTTACCCAATGTATGTATACAGAATCTTGTCATGTTGATTTTTAGTGGTGTTGATTATTATAATGTATAAGGACTTGCTTTCTATTAGTTTTGTTACCTCATCAGCTTTAACAGAAAAAAGAAAGAACGAAAGTAAGAACTTGACATTTTCAATAAATAAGCAAGATAGCTACAGCAGATATGCCACCACCTATCCATTATAAAATGTACAAATTCTAACATTTGTAAAACTAAAATGTACAATTAACGTTTATCTAATATATAATCTCAATGAAATAAACTTTTAGTGAACATAATATGATACTTTTAAAATGTTTTTACCAGACCTTATTCTTCTATTATTAACAAGACAGTCATGTGGGCCTGATATCGCTCACCTGGGTAACTGACGTGCTATCTTGTGAATGCCAACTTATACATACATTGAAACTGTGGAATGGAAAGAAAAGTTCGAAGTACTTAGTAGCTACATTGTCTATTAATGCTAGTGTCGCTTAGACCGGATATATAAGAGATTAAAACATGGTAGATTATTTTGCTTCAAGTTTGAAGTTGTGTTTTTTAAATATGCTTGCATTTTATTGTGGACTGAAACAAAACAGACAAAACAATGCAAAGTCGATTTTCATTCATTGTGATTACTTTGCCGTTCACGTAAATGATATCCTAATTATCGTATAATTGGGTTTGTTTGCCAGGGCTTGTATTTAACCTTGGTTTGTTTTCGGACAGTGAATGAAATATTTTTGTGTTTTCGGACAGATTAATAAATATTTTATGTAAAATAATTTCAGGACAAAATACGGTATGCTCTTCTTGACAAGAAATGGCAATCGTTTATGCAACAAGCATGCCCCTGGAAACTTGCTAACGGTTCATAACTTAGAAAGTCTTCATAGCCCACCCTTAAAGTGTATATATATATATATATATATATATATATATATATATATATATATATATATATATATATATATATATATATATATATATATATATATATATATACAGTTACTTGGCACCACAAGGGGAGTAAACTTATGCAGTAAGTATGGATTCCTGAGTCTATTCTTATTCCGCTGGAGTCGTTACTAGGAAACCACTGAGATCCCTCCTAGGTTAGCTGTGGTGGCTCAGTGTGTAAAACGTTGGATCCGTGACCAGAAGGGTGTGGGTTCAGTTCCTGTAATCTTATCAACCAGTATCTACTAATGAATTTATAAGGATATTTTCTAAGACCATGTGCTTTTCTTTGCTCATATTAATTAAATTTGGAAGTGCTTCAAGAGAAAATAACTTTCTAAAGCTCAAAATCCAACATTTAAAGTTGTAAATAATTTGCTACAAATGGCATTGAATATATGAAATGCCATAAAATAGTCAATACACATGTAATAACATTAAAACAACAAATCTTTCAGGCACATTAATATAGCAATACTATTCTAAAGTGTTTTGTGGCTTTGATAAGTTTTGTTTGGCAATAAGAGTACAGTGTCTTGCTGAAAGTTATTGGTGTGCGTCAGAAACAAACAAACACTACCTGGCTTTGTTGGACTGAGCCCGCTTCAGGATATTTGGCATAAAAGGCACAATACAGCAAATCATTCCTAAGATGAGCAATGAGTGTACAGCCAAAAGACACAATAAATTAAATTTATTAACAAGGTTGCACACACTCAATTATTTTTCAAGCTAATCTTATCCATAATTTATGTTATGCACTTGTTATATTTCTATTTTATATTTTTCTTAAGATTAAATTAAAGATCATTTAATTAAATGAAATGTATGTATCGTGTATTCTAATTAATTGGTTTAATTTGTTTAAAATATTTTCTGCAAGGGGAGAACTCTATGTAACCACAAACCTGTGGATCTCAATTGTCCGTATCATAGGTTACTTCCCTTGCTATAATAGGCAAACTGACATGTAGAGGATGCTTTGCTATCAAGCTGGTCAAATTCTATTCAGTGGTTTTGGAGAAGTGGTCACTTCAATTTTTTTCTACGTTTAGTAACGGCGGTCCGGTTTGAAGGCAGATAGGCATCATTTGTATAAATCTAAAAGGTCTTTTTATGCCAGGATGCTTTCTGTCAAAAATGGTCTAATTCTGAACGGTTTCTCTGTTTTAGTAACGGTGATGATATTTGAAGTTGAAAAAAAAAAACATTGAAAACCATCTGTGCCATGATGCGCTCTGTTACATCTGGTCAAATTCGGTTGAAAGACTTCTAAGAAGATGTATTTCTTTGTTTTTAGTAATGAGCTATTTTTTTATGTCTTTTAAAGTTTTTATTTTTATTTTTAGTAACAGTCGCCATATGTGAAGGTGGATCGGTATTATTTGAATTAATTTGAGATATCTTCATTTCAGGATTCTTTCGGTCACATTTGGTGAAATTATGTCTGGAGCTTTTTTGAAGAAAAAAAGTCCTTTAAAGGTTTTCTATTTTTAGTAACGGTGGCCATATTTGATGGTGAATAGGCATCATTGGAACGAATGTGAAAGACCTTCATGGCAGGATGCTTTCGTCAAATTTGGTCGAATTCTGTTAAGCGGTTTTTGATCATACCATCACCTCGTCTCACTGTCATTGCTCTTTCTCTCCTCTTAGTCAAAGAATCTGCAAGCTGACGAAGTACTGTAGTTTTTTAATGTTTCAATGTGTATCACTCAAAGTTACCACACGATCAACTTGATTCGAAGACTTTCGAACGACATTTTAAATACCAGTAACCACAACTTGTATTATGCAGATACATGTACTATGTGTGACAAAGCTCTTTTGAAAGAAGTACATTTGACAATGGTTAAATATTAAATAAAAAGGAGTCAATGTAACTCTTTTTCTTTACATATATTCCCTTTAGGTTCTTCCCCAGAGTTTCGCACCTTTCTCACATGAAATATTTGAAGGGTATTCGTAGAATTATCCTAACATTGTTTTCAAAAACAGAATATGTTTATCTTAGAGAGATATTAAAGCAACTTCAGTCTTCTTCTTTTGAAAGCTTAATTATATGGGTTGATTTATATTTGAGAGTACACAGCTGGACCTAACTTCTGATGTACACAGCCGGGCCTAACTCTTGATGTACACAGCTGGGCCTAACTCTTGATGTACACAGCTGGACCTAACTCTTGATGTACACAGCTGGACCTAACTCTTGATGTACACAGCTGGGCCTAACTCTTGATGTACACAGCTGGACCTAACTCTTGATGTACACAGCTGGGCCTAACTCTTGATGTACACAGCTGGGCCTAACTCTTGATGTACACAGCTGGGCCTAACTCTTGATGTACACAGCTGGACCTAACTCTTGATGTACACAGCTGGACCTAACTCTTGATGTACACAGCTGGACCTAACTTCTGATGTACACAGCCGGGCCTAACTCTTGATGTACACAGCTGGGCCTAACTGGGGATAACTTCTGATGTACATCCCCGAGAAGACTGCTAACTCTTCATTGTTATTTCCACTTTCTGGACGTCTGGACGTCATGTATAAGTTATATTCTTTTTTTATAAAAAAGATTATATATATATATATATATATATATATATATATATATATATATATATATATATATATATATTAAAGTATCTTAAGTGAACTTTCATAATATAGCAAGGCCTAGATTGTGAAAATTCGTTTCTGTATTTGAAGGACAGTCCCAGCTGATACAATCTGTGCTATTTAAGTTCATATCCTGAGCACACAGAAACAGTCATTACCATCAGCTATCTGTTTCAGACACCACATAGTCTTTCGAATGGTGATCAAAAACAACTGTCAACCGAAGTAGGTGAAATACAGTTGGGATTATGTTAACTTTCTCTACATTCTGAGAATCATAGAGAAAACAACTTTGTCCTGCACCTTCCCCTCTTACAGTGGTGTCCCCGGAACTTTTAAGAAAAATAATTTAGCCAATATAAACAGAGTTTTGAATATATGAAACGTGTTCCCCATCGTTAGAAGTAGAACTATCTCGTTATTCTAATGTTTCTTTCTTTCTAACGTTTCGTCTGGCATCTCAAACTGACAATGTTATGTATGTATAGCACCGTCACACAAATGAATTACTTATTTTGGCACAATTCAATAAATTTACTTCAGTTCGTTTTTCTCTCCATCCTGATGTTTTAAGACACAAAAGTTAAGAAAAGAAGAGGTCAATGAGGGTCTGAGCTCGTTCATCTGTCTGACATATGACTAAAAGCCACATGCCAAAGCAGCTGGCCAAGAAATCTGGGTCAGCAGAATGCTTTCTGTAGACATTTCTTCTAATTCTATTTATTGCATATGTTATAAAAACAATTGTTGTAATGTTTAGCTATTTTTGGTAACTTCATCATTATTACAAGTTTGAAAGACCTTTAAGCTAGAATGTTTTTGTGTCAAATTCGGTTAAGTGAAAAGTCATGAGAAGGTTTGTATAAATTTTAGTAACAGCAGCCATATTTCACGATGTATTGGCAACATTTATATAAACTTTAAAGGTGTTCATGACGGGGTACTTTTAATCAAATTTGGTCAAGTTCTGTTAAATGTTTTTTTCGAGAGCTGTTCCAAGGTGTGATGTTTCATCAGATGCTATTATTTCAAATAAAACAGTCTGTAGGCATTTTGGATGGTTGCAGAATGATAAGCCTAGAGTGTCTGAAAGAGCACGTGAATGCAATCTCCACACACTCTGCTATATGTGAGGGGAGCCCAGAAGATACTAGAGAATTGTAGCAGTCCGGTAACCTTGCATACCGAAAGTCATAGAACAATTACAACACCAATTGTGATCCAGAAGCTTTCACCTCTCATTATGAGAACAATTATACACAGCCAGGCAGACCGATAAATGGATAGATACACTTACACCATGTCAGATAGACACATAAACAGAGAATATGAAGATATTCCAAACTGTTCAGCATGGGTGTCATCATAATGTTTGCCATTAATATTATTCTCATTATTATTGTATTTTATATGTATAATTATGGCATTGTATTTTTCATAAAATGATCCTTATGGCGAGTACAGGACTCCATACCTTGTAAGAACTACTTTCCAGGTTTTCAGGACGGACTACCATGTCTTTTATTTGCAAACAGTGTGTGCAGAAAAACAGCTAAAGTCCAATTTCTCAAAGTTTATACAAAATCCACTGTTCCTTGCCACTACATGGATTATTAATAATAGGTATGCATGTAGTAGCGTTTGACGGCGCCTCGGCACAATAGTGGCTACATGGTGTCAACTAAAGGTAAAGTTCGAAAAATGTAAACATGAATTACACAAAACGTACGGAAGATAAACCCTTACAAATAAATGCAAACATGAAGTACAGCAAGATTAAATATAAAAACGTAAAGATGTTAAAATTTTGTAAATTGTATATGAAATAAAAGATAACGGTAACATATAAAAGCTTTAAAACATGCGATCAAAGTTTGTTATATCAACCTGATTCTCTCGAAAAGTCCAAGATTTTCTCGAGTGGTAGAGCATCATACTGTTTTTATGGAGTTCACGTTAAAACACTTCTGTCTCATAGGGTGGAAGTGGAAACACTCGACAAGAAGTGGTTCTACTGCCAGTGGACACTGGTATGATATGCACTCTGGTCGAGGTTTACCCTTCAGGAGGTATGCATAAATCAGGTATGTGTGTCCAATACAAGATCGGAATAATACCGCTTCATCTCTTGTATTTGTTCTATACAAGGGATGCCAATCTCCGATAGTGGGTTTCATGTTCTTAAGTTAGTTTGTTTGTGGTGTTTTCATTCCACATATTTTGCCAAATGCTGATTTATACAATATTTGAAGTCAGTATATGGAATCTTTCATTCGGAAATTGGTGATTGCCGGGCAGAATTGGATGCTTTTTCTGCATTTTCATGATCCTTTATACCAATGTGACTAGTCATCCAACAGTACAGAATACTTAGTATCGATTGTATGAGCACATCGTGGTTCTGTAATATCTGGGATATTAACAGATTGTCAGATTTAAGATTTTACAATGCTTTCATGATTATTGATAAGTGTCAGTGATATTTTTTCAGTGCATAGAAATTTTATATTGATCAACATTGCATCAAAGTCTATAGACAAAACAGTACGGATTTTTTAATATTTGTTTCAAGTTATTCTTTCACAAACTCACTGCTAAGTGTTACAGGATAATTTATTGAAGGAAATAGGATTACACAATAACCACAATGTTTAGCCATTTCTTCACTTTCACAGCATAATCCCCCACTCACCTGTACTTAACTGTGCGCTACCAATAGCCCTTAATATGGAAAGTTTGCCATATGTACTCCACTTCCAACTGCACTGGTCAGAAAGAGTTCTTTGTAATCTAGGATGTATATACCATGGAAAAAGTTATGTAGTCATACTCTAAATACAAATACTTAACTGAAGTAAACTATACAATGTAGGTTACAGTGACCTTTTTGATTGTAAATGTTAATTTCTAACATGGTAACATCCAATCAAGTTTTATGATATAAACATGAACATCGCCAAATATTCAACTTTAAACACAAACAAAGTTTGTTGCCTAGGACCTAGGAATTCTAAAGATACACTCAGCCTTGCGACGGACGTATAATAATGAAAAAATATTTAAAAATAAATTTTATAAACTCTCTAAAATTTGAAATAACTGCCAATATACATAACAAATTTCATTTGTATATTTGTTTAATTGTGCAAACAAGGTTTTTGTTGCTTGAGATTTTGTTTGTTCTTGTCAAAAATGTACAAGTCCAGAAAGTTGAAAAATAAGTTATATATATAAAATAATTTGTGTAATAGCTTGAACATCTAATCAGGTAATCTGCATATGAATAAAAATATACCTACTAAATTTAATTTGTCTACCCTCAAGTGTTTTTGTTTTTTTTTTTTGTTTTTTTTTTGGGGGGGGTGATTAATTGCGCTAAAAAAGTTCTGTCAGAAAAAAATGTTTAAGTCCAATTTTTTTAAAAATTTATGTAAAAGTCGAAAAAAGTTTTACTGCCCAAAACTATAAACAGACCATCTGCCTATGGCCATGATAAAGTGTGCCATTAAGGTTCTAAATTTAATATGTTTGGTGCTATCGAGCTAAATCAGATTTGGGACAGACGCATGGATGCACAGATGTGTGGATGTACATCAGCAAAGCAATACGCCCTCTTATGCTGTTGTAGTTGTTGGGGCCTGAGACTGGTCAACCTGTCGAATCTTATGTACATGTGTTCCCACCAAAATCACTGGTGGGATTACAGGTTCATGTGGGTCTGCACAGGAATGTATAAAATTTAGCTAAACGTTAAGCAGCTCTGAAAAATGCGGCAAAGCTGTAATTCAATTTCAAGTGTTATTAGAATAATAAAAATGCCACCTACATTTTAAACACATTCTTGTTTTTCTAAAACACTTCTGTAGCCTGTCAATTCATTACCTCTGGAAAATGTTCAACCTATCCCTTTTAGACTATAATAGACTACATGCAAAACAGCATAAACAACTCTCAGTTGCACAAATATAATGCTTACACGCTATATTATACACATATTTATGGCCCACTTTGTCCAAGTAGTTATTAAAATTCAAGGATGGCAAAAATTAAAGCTTTTCAGTAATTCTTATGGAACAATCCTGACAAGGGCTTTACTACCAGTAAGCCAGAGGGGGATAAATAGAAGGACTAAAAAAGTAAATGGAGTATATCTGTGTCCGTGTCTTTCTGTCTGTGTTTGTGTTTGTGTGTATATCTGAATTACATATCCTAGAAATCATGCTGTCTTGTTTTGGTTTCCCCATGATATGGCCATCTTTGACACTTTGAAATCCTTACTATGTTAGTGCGAATCCATAATCAACCGTGGTGTGTCCTTGCGCAAGGCACTTTACTCTACTTGATTAGCATGAAATAATCATAAAGGTGTTGCTGTGCTGTAAAATACCAACAAGAGTCCCTGGAGGATACTGCTCTTCTACTAACAAAAAAGAATTTATATGTACCCACATTAAGTCCATTTCTTCTGTCATTTTATTCTTTCTAACTGCTGAGTATTGAAACTACCTCTGTTACTCCCAAGGAACTCCAATATACCAAATCTTGCAACAAAAACATTTTCTTACAACTTGTTAACTTGTTCACAAGATACCTGTAAGTTCATTACATCATTTTTTTGTTAAAGATATGAATGTACCTAATTGTTCCAGACAACGTAGATATGTGTATCTACATGCTAAATTTAATTAAATCTTTAACTTAGTTGTATCCAAAAACTGAGTTTGATAAAAGTCCATTCAAACATGTTTGTGCTATCATGACCAAAAATCAGGAAAGCTAAAAAGCTAGCCAGGACCATTGACCTTAAAATCAATGTCAAAGTTGTGATTATTAAATTATTCCTTGGACTGCAACTAAATACAAAAGTCTGGTC
Organism: Margaritifera margaritifera; assembly: GCA_029931535.1. Taxonomy (NCBI): domain Eukaryota; kingdom Metazoa; phylum Mollusca; class Bivalvia; order Unionida; family Margaritiferidae; genus Margaritifera; species Margaritifera margaritifera. Next base: position 732,048 of record JAQPZY010001551.1, on the reverse strand, counting down.
AAAATTCATGTGGACATATACAAGTCCTTGTATGTATAAGCTCTATGAGGTATAAACAATGCCACCAATGGTTTTTGACTTAATACCAAAGTCAATTAGGTCTGGTTTTCAAACTCCTTCCAACAACCTATGCCTGCTCCATGTTTAAAAGTCTTCTATGTAGGCACTAGTAGGGTATGGTTGACTCTGACAATATTGACCAGCAGGCCTGTGCTCTAGTTATGCTGTCTTGCGCTAAGGTTAATGTGCAGTCTTGCGCTAAGGTTAATGTGCAGAAACTAGTATTTTCTTATTAGACTTATTGTACTTGTGTTTTACTCAATGACTGGCCGAAAACTGACAAGCCATCAAAATGGGGTGTTTTGCCCAATCAGAATGCTCAATACATTGTACATGTATGTCTTTTTTTTCTTTTCATACGACTGCTAGTGATTGACGACAACAAGTAAGCAAAGTATGTTGTTTGTAGCTGAAATCTTGATGTCGATTTTATAGTGAGGCCTACACCTCCCCTGAATGGCCTACAACTCCCACGAAGGGCCTGCAGATTATATTTTTGCTTTAGGCCCTTCTGGCCTACAGTATTTTAAGCAGAGCTTCGAAACACTGCTCTGCTCTGAACGGGTATTTTTTTCAGTTTTAGATTTTTGCTGGAGGAGGAAATGGTTAAGAGCAGCATTCCAACTATTGTCATGAATTTTGTTACCGATAGCTGTTCGTAAATGTGGTATTGCCTCTCGAACTTGCAGGATTAGTTTTGTTTTTTTATATACAAAGTAGAACTCTAGATAAGAGTTTGACAAACTGGGTATTTTATTTCCTGGTTTGGAACTAATTGTACTGTGAATGCATTAAACATTTCTTTATAGGCTTTTAGTTGATTACTATGTGTAATAATATGCTAATAATCTACTTATCTAAAGCCCCAAGTCAAAGTATATACATCAATACGAAATCAAATTTGTATATACAAAACACATAAACTATACCCTTGGGTTTTATAACTTTATTAGTGTTCAAATATATTTGCAAATTTCTCAAAAAACGCCCACAGATTATGTATGAACCTACATTCAAATCAGAACAAAGCTTTAGTAGTATCCAACAGCCATTGGTAAGGTGACCTTGACCTTTGACTTATAACAAAGCATGCTAGTACTGAACAGTAATATAGAACATTCTTTCTACAATATAAAAATATAGGAAATATGTGTTTATTCAAACGAAAAAGCCTTAGATTTGTTGGAGGGGATAAGTTTGTTCTATATTTTTTTTAAATAACCACAATAACACTGTTCAAGGGAGCCATACAAGTACTCCGTAATGTAGAAGAGGTTACCGTATACTGGAGTACATTGTAAGCAAAAACAAAAGTTCACCCAGTAAAATGTGATTCAAGATCTGTTTTATTGGGTACTGACGTGACATATAGTGAGGGAACCATTGTTGTAAATTTGTTTTGATTAATCTATTACAATAAACAACGTACAATAAATACTATGGACAGTTTAACACTTAAAATAAATATTTTATTCCTACTTTCAATTTCTCTGGTATGAAAGGACCTTCCATGTTGGTTAGTTTGTATGTAGCATGCACAAATCTATACAGTAGTGAGCTGAACACAAATACTTTAAATAGCTTCCAGAATAAAAAGGAGTCCTTTTTATAGGAATTTTAAACTTCTGCAGACGCAGTAGTAGGTTTAATAAGTAAAATGCCTAGGAAACTGTAAAGTGAATACATGTTGTACTTGTAAATCGGCTAGTAATAATACTACATTGCAAATGTGCTACTACATTGTTGAACATCGAATCATGTAGTAACATTACCCTATTTCCAAGGGAACAGTGTAACACTGATTCATTGGTCTCCAAAACTGATGTAGTAACAATACTCCATTATCTATCACCAAACCCATGTAATAGCATTACCATATTTCCAAGGGAACAGTGTAACTCTGATTTATTGATGTCCAAAACCTGATGTAGTAACAATACTCCATTATCTATCACCAAACCCATGTAATAGCATTACCATATTTCCAAGGGAACAGTGTAACTCTGATTTATTGATGTCCAAAACCTGATGTAGTAACAATACTCCATTATCTATCATCAAACCCATGTAATAGCATTACCATATTTCCAAGGGAACAGTGTAACTCTGATTTATTGATGTCCAAAACCTGATGTAGTAACAGTACTCCATTATCTATCACCAAACCCATGTAATAGCATTACCATATTTCCAAGGGAACAGTGTAACTCTGATTTATTGATGTCCAAAACCTGATGTAGTAACAATACTCCATTATCTATCACCAAACCCATGTAATAGCATTACTATATTACCAAGGGAACAGTGTAACTCTGATTTATTGATGTCCAAAACCTGATGTAGTAACAATACTCCATTATCTATCATCAAACCCATGTAATAGCATTACTATATTTCCAAGGGAACAGTGTAACTCTGATTTATTGATGTCCAAAACCTGATGTAGTAACAATACTCCATTATCTATCACCAAACCCATGTAATAGCATTACTATATTTCCAAGGGAACAGTGTAACTCTGATTACCAACTCATGTAGAAACATTACCCTATTTACAAAGTAACAGTGCAACACTGATTTATTGATCTCCAAAACCTGGTGCAGTAACAATACTACATTGCAAATCCCGAAAGTCTTATAGTAACGTTACCCTATTTCCAAAGTAACAGTAGGCCTATAACACATATTCTGTGATCTCCAAAACATGATGTAGTAATATTGCTACAAGGTTGAAGCTTAATGATATGTAGTAATGCTGTTTGCTACATAGTTAATTTAAAACACCTCTAGTAGTAATATTGCTAGCTTATGTGGAATTACTACTTTGTTAATATCTAAACCCTTGTAGTAATATTATCCTATTTCCAAAGTAATAGTGTAACACCTATCTCCAAACATTAGAAGTAAGTATTCCTATGAGATTTAAGTTTATTGCTATGTAGTAATAGTATCAACTAATATAGCATTTCTACATTGTTAATCTCAAAATCCTTGTAGTAATATTGTTCTGTTTGCAAGGAGATTCGTGCACTGAAGCTGTCATCACGAATCCTGGTTGCTGTAATATGGCCAGTAATAATACTGCATCTGGTTGAAGTTGATAAAGGCGTTATTATACAAGATATTCAATATATTCAGAGGTGATATGTACACATGATTTTAATCATAATAAAGTATAAAGACATATGTTCAAAACTGACAGTAAGCTATACTTGTGAATCTTTTCCTCAAGTTAGTAATTTGCGCCCGAATAATTAATTTCCCGGCGCTATTTGTTAATTCGCACACGCAAGTTATTATTTCCCGCGCTCAGTTTAACTAATTCCAGAGCGAGTTATTGGTCTTAAACATAATTTATCATAATTATTGCATAAATCAAAAGGGCTTTCCGAGTTCGTGGTATAATTAAAGTTGTCATTCCAAATCAAAAGGGTGTGCAGGTCGATCGAAATTGAGAGTGACTTCATGGAATTTATCATAGGTCGTTTAAGAGTATTATCTAGGCTACAGTCTGAAAGATAATGGTAAATTGTTTCATTTAATGCGAGACAGTCACTCGCTGGGTTGACATTGATATGATTAGAATACACTGGTACAACTGCCATGTAATTATAGAAAATATTTTCCCGGGGAATATTTTTGTCTCCAATGATTGTTTGCACGCTTTTAGGTTTGTCTAAAACCACATAAATTGCGCCCATGCTTGGTGTTGTCAACAATCGGGCTCGTTTTCCTTCAAGAATTGTTACACGGACAAGCGCCTCTTTGCTAAATATCAGTCCGGCTTTTTCTTTCGCCGGTCGAGATACTATTGTTGGTTCGATATAATTGACGGTGAATTTTATCGCGGTAGGATTATTAACACCGTTTTCACGTAGATATTCGTCGACAGGCGGCACAAAATCAGCATTGATGTTGGCACCCTCTCCAAACTGGCCCAACATACCGCCTTCGGATTCGACTCCGACCCCATCATCATCCGGAACAAATTCTGCAAGCATCACGTCCGCCATATATACAGGGTTAGTGGTCTTTAAATACAAACATTTGTTCCATGTATCTCTATTCTTTCAGATTTGTTGATCTTGAACGAGCCTGGAACCGAAATGTTTTGATGACTTGTTAGGATCTGACCTAAATAAAGAATCACTACATTTTAATATTTTAGCTTCAGCATCAGGATCTTCCAATGATTGTCTTTGTTCTACTGATCGAATATTAAGAGACCCCCATATGTTAGTGGACGCTTACATGATAAAGAAATAATAATCTGATCTATCAGCAACAAGCCTAAAGTGACCCCGGGGATGAAACCCATCAATATTTTCACGTCTTACACTAGATACTAATATGTGCAATCAGATTCCTTGATAGGTTTTTATGAAAATCTGGTGTTGTCATCCACGGCCATTTCCATAATATGTCGCGTACACGGGTTTTCTTGCGTTGATGACACTCGCAGGTCCAACATATGTTCGTCCTGGTCCACAAGGGAAAAATGTACGTGCGAGAATCGATGATTGCAGCATGGAAGATACACAGGCGCTGCGGAAGTAATTGATATCAGCTAACCCGGGGGCAAATAACCCAAATAATATAAAACTTTGAGAGGCCATGCTCGTGAAAGCTCCGCTTTCCAAACCTGAACTGTAACTGCCGCTGATGGCGTCAAATGTTAGATTAACCTGAAGCGTCGAGGTGATCCTGAAAATGTTTGGGGCGATATTGTAACTGGTGCCAGAGATCCTTTTGCACAACAACCCGGGGAACTCCTTTGACTTTCTTAATGTTTTTACCTGAGCCTCCTGATCCACCAGCACCAACCAGGATCGAGTACATTGTGGGTCGCAGTCCCACGTATTCCTCGATGGGCTTGCCCACGCACAACTCTGTGAATTTTCCCACGACTTTCTATTGACGTTGCTGAACAGCGGATGATCCTTCGGGTACTTGTTTGTGTCAAACTCGCACGCGAGCGATGTCGAGCCCATATCTGTGTCGACGTCATCGGTGGTAATGTGCATCAGCAACGAGTCCGTGTCCGTGCACAGCATCTTGACGCGGTCACCGTACCGCAGCATGATCTTGTCAAAATAAAACTCATGCATGAGTAATTTGGATAAATCAAGCACTGACGCACCAAAGTTGATGGGCTTTGTCAGCGTCAGTTTTGATTTTTTATTATAAATGGTAACGGGTCCGCCGTCAAATATCTTTCGTGGCTCGAATGCGGGATCCGCAATCAGCCTATGAAGCTTGCGCTGATAACTTTCCCAGACAAGGTCAACTCTGGTCTGTTTTCGTAAATTTTCCATTGTTATCCCGAACACGGCATTATTCAATAATTTGAACAAAATCTTTTTCAAACTCGTTCTAAGCGGCGGTGCGCAAGTCGGTGTTTATCTGGATGTACGATCTGGACATCCACGCACGTTGACAAAACCGTAGTATCCAATGAATTTGCAGCATACGCATCCCCAACCGCAGATATAACTGCAGGTTTCGTACATGGACGATATAGTTGAGTTTCCAGCGCAGATTCGGAACCAGCTTGGTGCATCCGGAAAACGTACGCCCGGAATAATTCACGATCGCACGCTGGTACGGGGACATCCACTCGCGGGGTACTAACAGCGCTTTCGGGGCCAGAGGGTAATCATTGTGCACGCGGTGAAGCTCGTCCGGGTATTCCAGGTCGACTTCAAGGAAGTACACGATGTCGCTGTTGCTGTAGTACTCGCGGATGTGTGCGTGAACATCTACGTGCTTGAGAAGCAAAGCTTCCGAGGCATCAATCTAATGAAACTCACCTACGGGCATCGGTTTCATCATATCCCATCCTCAAAGGTTATTCGGACTAGATACATTATATAACTTTTCGGGATGGCCGGGTCGTATTCATCCACGAGCGTGTTGTTCGCGCGAGCGTAGCATTGACTCGCCATGGAAATCCCGCCACGGATCCTACGTTCAACAAACAGATACATGGCTGTGTCGCGAAATGCCTCAAAGACATCCGAGAGCAGCAGCACGTCGGTGCGCAAATACAAATCGTGGTTGTCACCGAGATTTCGAAAACCAAACGCGGACCAGACGTTGTTCCCGTGCGCTTAGTCGTCGGCAAAAATGCCTTCGCGGGACAGGGACGAATAGAAAGAGTCAATCGGTGGCAATTGAGTTTCAGAAAACTTTTCCCAAACGCTCATGTACTCGTACGGTTAGATTTATTTGCGGGTGAGCAGCTTGGACGTTCCATCATGAGCACCATCGTATCGACGAGTAATTGTGAAACTATCTTTCGTTGCACCGCGGTAAATTTCAAAATGTTTTTGCTGGGTTCTGACGTAATCGTACGCTGCGGCTTCTCGCTGACTCACCTGCAGTAAAAGTCATTGTTGTCAAGCAGCTGTTGCGTGCTGAATACATAAATTCAACTTCGACACGGAAACTTTGTTCCATGGTGCTTGCTGTGCCGGTTCACGGTCCATGATTTTTTTTTATCCACATGTTATGGTACTGCGCTGCTGGACCGTCCAACAATAACTGATCAACGTTAGTCCGCGTGCGCGTGGAAAACTTCGCTTGCCGCGCTGGATAGTCGTTTCGCATAAAAGCCTTTGTTCCAAGCGAACACATTAACGGCAATACCGGGGTTGAGTTCTTAAAAACATTTTGAGTATGGCCTCAGAAATCTGTACAGGAAATTGTATACCACCAAACTTGAGTTCACCTTGGTTCTGTTGGTATTTTCGAGACTGATCTGTATTATCGTGTGCGGGATGCAGCGCGGATAAGAGCGCCCATTCGAAGCACAGATTGTCGTCGTTTTTCACGGTTTTTACTGTCCGCGGTTGAATATACACTGGCGTTGGAACATAACTCGACCCGCGGAAAGGCTTGTATGGGGAAATATGAAGTTCAACTTTCATGCATCTGGCAAGAGTCCATTCTGAATCTGCGTTGGTGTATTTTTCCATCTTCTCAAGGATCGATGCAAAAATCAAGATTCAAGATTATAAAGGCATCACTCCAAAACCATGAGTTTGTTAGTTTTAACGCATTATTTTCTGGTGAATCGAGTCTTTCTGTGGAGTTAAGTGGCATAATCAATTGCACACCTTGAACAATATACACATTAACTCCGAAGGTGCTTGCGTGCTGCAACATGGATATGATCGACGGACGCATCTTCGAGAGAAGTTTCATAGCATTGTTGCCTGGTTTGTACGCGTGTGGGATGATTACATGGTAATCTTTTAAGTCACTAACACGCTTTTGCAACTTGAACTCGGCGACTCAGGCTCGTTGACGAACATAGTGGCTGCGATACGACGACGGTTTTGTTCATCGCTTCCTTACAGTCCTCTGGAGGAAGTCATAATTACGCAAGGAAATCTGCTTTTCTCACCCCTCTCGGTATCCTTATTCCACGATCTCGCGCGAATTGTCTGAGCTGTTTCACAGTTTGCCTCGTAACCGGCCGTGGTTCATCCAGAGGGAGTTGCCGCACAACCGGCCATGGCTCATCTGCGAGTCTTAACAGTGCTAGCATATCTGCTTTTCTTGCACCTCTTGGTATCCTTATTCCACGGTCCCGCGCGAATTGCCTGAGCTGATTCACGGTAGGCATACTTATAATAATAATTATTTATCTAATTGCTTATCAGGTAATGAAGTTTTTGTAAAATTATTTTTTCTTTAACAGGATTAGGAACCACAATCGCTTCAATCCTTGATATTATTTTATTAACTTTTGTGTCTTGTTCAACGGCGTAGACGTTGTTTTTTCCTCAACGCCGTGGACATTTGCGCGGGCAAGTCCTTGCCGACTCGCGCGATAATACCTCATATGACTCCTGACAATGCATCTGCCGCTCATACTCTGCAGTTTTTAGATATTTCTCATACATACGTGTAAGTACCGTTGGTGTTTCCATATATTATATGCTGAAGGCATCTCTCTGATTAATTTGTTATTGACGGTGATCATGGAGATCTTCGATGTCGTTGCTATCTTTGTCATCTTTTTCATCTTCGATGTCTTGTCTGTCTTCGTTGAATATTTCACTGTCTTCACTGGTTGTGTCACTGTCTTCAAGGTCGTCAGTGGTCACTCACGGCGACTCAGTCAACGTCAGCGACTTGAAGTTTTTTGCACGATATCATACAATGACTTTTCACGTTTTTTATTGTATTCATCGACAAGTTTTTGCCGTGCACGTTCTAATGCGATTCCTAACCCGGTTATTTTTTCAATGTGCTCCGGATACATGTTTGAAAAATCATACAGCATTTTTTGGGGCCTCTTTAATGAATCGATATGACACATACAGACTGAACAGTTATTTAATTTATTCTGTGACGGCACAAACGCACCATTTGTCGGGCAATTTAATTCCTGTATAGGCCACAGAAGCAAATTCTTTCACGATACTGTGCGTGTCAAACGGTGATGTTTTTGGCATCATTATAGTTGCGATTATTTAATATAATATTCTCACATAAAAGGAAACTGTCGCGCTTGGGTTGGGCTAGTAGATAGCAATTCTTTGAGATGTATAGCCACGCTACTATCTTAAGTTGTCGCACACTAATTTCTTACGGTCAACAGATGTGTCTGGTCGATATCAATTACGGTGGTGTGAATGCAACCCCAGATGAGCCCGTAGGGTGCCAAATGACACCCTAGAAGGTTCAGAGGTTGTTTCAGACCGGACTATTTCTCAAAGAATTATGCATGTCTAGCAGATAGCGTTATGGACACAGACGGTACATCGTCAGATTTGATTTTCAGTTTCGTGTGCAACCCAACCTAAGCTCGACCTTCCTTCAATTATAAAAAAATGATTTTCCGCGAACCTGGAATGAGCATGACGCGCTAACCAGTTAGGCCACGCAGACACTTAACAATAAAGAGAAAAGAACTCATAGTTGAACTTAACAGCGCTGGCGAAACATATAATGCACACCCACACCTTGTACTGATATCAAAACGAATCTGTAATCATTAATTGGCGCGATCATCAACAATAAGTCGATTCATTTCATATCAGCGGTAATTAAGTTTAGCTGCTTGGGATTTCAATCCAAGAAATCTTCGATTTTTGTTGAGAATTAAAGGCACGCAAAACCAAAGATTTTTTGGACTGTTATTCCCTAGCCTAGCAGCTAAACTTAATGAGCCAGACAATATTATCAGTACTGCAGACTGAGCCGTGATCAATAACTGTACTAGATTCCAGGCAGAGACGTAGCAGGAGGTTTTCCCGCGTGAGGCGCCTACGGGTGATCAACCATAGGAATGCACTCGCCCTACACTCGCGAGGTAAAAAAGGGTAAAGTCATGGTGTATAGAAGGCGTTGACCTAGATCGGTAACAAAATTCAAAAACACCCGTTATGACACTACTATCGTTGTTTGCCGTTTGCCGTTGTTTAGATGAGGCAGAATGAGCAAAGAGTTTTAATGGTAAATAATTACTAGTATTATTGACACCGAGCGTAAACTACAGTGCTAAATTATTAAGCATCAGTCGCCCCTATAGTTTTTCTACATCAAATTGTCATATAACAGTTTACATGTGTCTGTAGATCCATATAACAGTCGGCATCGTTTTAATACAAGCTGTATAGGTTGTATCCACTCACACAACCGACGAAAATATGATCACGTGAGCATATGACGTTAACACGAATTTCCATAAAGATAATACCTTTAGGATGACTAGGTCTGCATTCCGCCTCTCATATCAGATATTGACCTATCCAAGCCTTGAAATAACCCATTTAGTTAACCAAACAAGTGCTGCTCACCTGCAGATTTAAGTCAATACACGTGACTCTCCCGCCATTCGTCTCCCTTGTGTTTGCAACGAAGAAAACTTTCATACATTACAAGCAGCAAGAACTTTATTTTCTTCTATTCCCGAGCTGTTTTGCAAGGTAAGATTTAAAAGGTTGTCAATAACCTTTTCTTTGAATATGCAAACTAATTGTTTTCAGAAATTTATATTTTTTAAAGCATTATTCCAAATAAATTCAAATGCGAATACAATAAAGCGGAGTTGTGTAGGGTAACTGGTACTACATCATCCTCATAGCATCTGCGTATAGTCTTAGAAACAGTCTTGTATGGCAAACTACTTGTACTCTTTAACACGGACTTGTATGGTATGTTAGAGCAGATCTCCCCCTTCCCACCCACCACCCTTTTGAAGACCAAATTCAAAATGTTATAAAAAAAAAATTAAAAAAAATAAAAAATAGGCCACAGGCCTTCAAAACTTTATGCTACAATTTCATGATTTCTATTTTCATATTTTACCCCATAAATTTCAAAATATCCGTGTCCTGAAGGGAGGCAAATATCCCTTCTCAAGCGCAACGTAGGGGAGTACATTATCTTTATAACCCCAATTTTATCTTGTCAAGTTCTGTAAATAACAACAACCATGACAGACGTGCTTAGATTATAGCTATCTGTGGTATATAGTTAAATAAAGTATTAGCCAGATAGGGCTTATCAATCAATCCACCGGTTTACGAAGTGATACGATGTGACTGAAATCTAGGACATAGATTGTATATCAGTCTGTTTTGATGAAAGATTCTGTTTGAACGTGTCATTTCATGGCAATAACATAATGAGAAGTTCGCAACATCTGAATAACCTGCATATAAACAGATTGTCAGGAAGATTTTATACCCATGAATATTAAAAATTTGAAGAATAATTCTGTTCAGCATAAACACAATCGTAGATGTTTTACGTGTACATATTTAAATAAGTGATAAAATGCCATTCATACCATATCCAGTTTCAATCCCATTTTTTTACTTTTCAATCATAAAATCGTGCTGAGAACAATGTCTACAAATCGTCTGCTTCACAATGTAAACAATACGAGCATAATTGGTGATCTGACTGAACCACAATCGCTTCAATCCTTGATATTATTTTATTAACTTTTGTGTCTTGTTCAACGGCGTAGACGTTGTTTCTTCCTCAACGCCGTGGACATTTGCGATAAAAATTGTTATCTAACTGGGGGGGGGGGGGGGTAGGGGCATTAAGGTGTATTGTCAAACTCCTGAATTTTGTTTCAGTGTGGGTTCTTAGATCAGTAGTATAAAGGCATGTTAATGAACCCTGTCATCCCTTCAAATTCATAAAAGGCGTTTTCTAGACATGGGGCATACAATTAAAGTTTACGTGGGTTCGGGTTAATTATAAATATTTCATGTAATATTTCACAAGAATATTATGAACCATAATTATTTCATGGATTTACTACAACTCGAGCATATACAGATTTTGATTAAATTTATGAATTTAATATTGAAATTCTGTTATTAAATGTGTTGCATTTACATAATATTTCCTGACTTTTTTATTTTTTGTTACTTTGAAACTGTACTATCGATGGTCAATCTATTTCTTAATTGACGTGGTAATAAGACGTTCTCATTAGTACATTATATATATATATATATATATATATATATATATATATATATATATATATAATATATATATATATATATATATATATATATATATATATATATATATATATATCACAGATCATTGCAAGAGGACAATGAATTATCAATCGTTTTCAAGTACTTCGACAGGTATGTATTTTTTTTTGCCTCTTGAATAGCTTAAAGCCTTGAAGAAGTATTTCTAATGTATTCTCTTTACAAATATGCAATTATATTGTTGTTAAATATTTTATCAATCTTTTGATGATTATTTGGTTATTATTTTCCTTAAATTCACAATGAATACAGTAACGAACTGGCGTACTCAGGGTGCCGCGACTACTTGTCAATAAAATCATTTAAACTTCACAGCTTCAAAGCAATATCGTAAAGTGCAAAAAATGTGAGTGATAAAGAAAACAAGTTCCCATATTTCCTATGCAAAAGTAAGATCATTGTTGTCATCTCAGGTCTTAATAAAGTACAGAATCTTCTGGCAGTTTTTATGAGATTTTCTTTATAGACGTTATCAGTGCCTTTTTCATGAATTCTTCTTTGAAACATTAATTCAACTATATTGATCATATGTCTGTCTCTCCGTCCTTTGATGTTAAATTTGTTAAGCGGGAGGGTGTTGTGTTCATGAGTTTAACATATCGCACAAAAGAAGACCTTTTTTTCTTACAGTGTCTTAGAGACCATAATAACAAATATATACCGACATAGCCAACCATCTAGGCTTTGATATTGCTCCGGATTCCCAGGAAGTTCGAAAGAAACAAAATCGAATGTAAACCAACTGCATAAATATTAAATAGTGACACACAAGTTGGACAACGGCGCATTTAAAATAACAAGGTTTCCATACTTTCGATATAGCGCAATGTCTTCCTCATAGGACAATAAATAACATACGTAGAGACACACACAGGGTGAAACACGCAGACCAGTCAATATTTACATTTAGGAACAGAGAAGCAAGAATATTCAGAATAATGAGAAGGTCTAAATTAAAGAAAAGAACCAAATAATAGAAGTAATAAACGACCTGACTAGAAAGGAAGCTATTTTCAGTGAATAAGGCAAACATATTAGGATAAGGCAAACACACTAGCAGCACTACAGCACTTTACTACTTGACGTGACCCAGATATTAACTACATCGCTGCGAAGAGATCGAGTATCATACGGCTCCATGTGTAGCTGTGCATTATTTTTCGCTTGCAGCTTTACATCCCAAGTATAATTTTAAGTACGACACAGGTATGAATGTATTTACATTACACGGGAAGGTACAGGAAAGACGTAATAATAATAATAATAATAATAATTATAATAATAACTTTATGTCACTAGAGGAGGGTGCGGCTGAGCACACTGTCTGGGGAAAACAAACTGAGGGAAGCTGGGTAAAACAGAGCACTTTTGGACTAGAGGTCTTTCTTTAAGCCAAAATCGCCATGTTTTCGCACATGCAGTTAACACTATTTCTCTTTATAGCCACGTTAATTGTCAATCCATTTTTTATGCGACTCAGTGGGGAGCATTTCATGGGACTCAACAGTGTGACCAGCTGAGTTTAATTCATCGGCGAGTTTTCTGTTTTGCCTTGTTTCTGATATGGCTTCTGTGATTGTTCATTACCTTTTCTACAGTTGTTTAGCCAACCTATTGTATGGCACAAGTCTTGCATGCTCCGACATGAATAACGTAGATTAATTATTATTTTAATCGTCATTTCTTCATCAAACGAAGAGGATAGCGCTTGTTCCTGGAACTAATAACGTGTATCTTCTATGGCTTCAAACATCTATGCATTTTAACAATTGCTATGAACAGGCAAAAAAATTTAGTTTACTTCAGGATGGTGTATGCAAACATAATAGTATATGCAAGAAAGGCCTATAACATTTTAAAAGCTAAGGGTTCCTTTTTTTTCCTTTTTTATCAACTAGGTTAAAATTCTTGTTATTCAACGGAAATAATATTGAGATTAATAATAATACCTGTAAATGGTCATCGATTTAACTGCAGCATCGGCTTTCCTTCACAACTTGTGTATTACGATCATGATTGTCTTGTTATAAATTTAACCGGTCTCTTTACGATCACCTTTAATTTCGTCAATTTAATTAATTATCCATCAACCTCAAATATAGGTAAATTCCCTATTCTAATATCACGAGCAAACGATTTCGGAATACCTCAGCACAATTTTAGAATTCCCATAGCATCCGATATTAAGATACTTCTAACAGTTTTATATATAAGTTACTCCATCAACTCAGAAATCGGTGTTTAAACCAGTTAACACCTCTTCGAGATAAGGAAGCTGCTATTTATTATATATGACGGCAAAAAGTATAATAACTTCAGCCACGAATAAACGTTGAACTTTCAATGAAGTATAATCGACAACTGCCGCGGTAAATTCACTCCATGTAACTATTTTTGTAGTCAGAAATTGACATGAAAATTTAAACACAGTTTTTCTACATTAATTAGTTAATGATATCGATGAGTTTAAAGTGGATCTAAGTTACATATGGGCGACTCCGTTAGGTACCAGCGATACAGAAACTAGCCTAAAAGTATATAAAGCAGAAGTATTTCTAAATCACTAAACAATTTTAAAGAAGTGAGATCAGTTGTCTCTTTTCACCTTTTCATTTTGCATGACAAAGTAGATTCCGTAAGAGAATTCTGTTCTTGAATTGGAAGAGGAAGAAGAAAAGGGTTGCGGCATTTTCTTGTTATAAGCAGGCTAGTAAGTAAGTGTTGTCCGAGAGTTTGAAATTTTGTAAAGAAATCGACCTCTTACCCTTCACAGAATATATATTATTTTTATCAAATATTTATGAGAAAAACCAGATATTTTATATTAATAAAGTTTGCCATGAGACTTTAAACATTTGTTCCCTATTTGTTGAATTTTCTATATACGGGTAACATGGGTAGGTGTCACTATCCCTTTGTATTTTTCAGATCATCCATTTTTACAAGAGCAAGATGATTCAGGTATGGCCTTTACTTCATTTTGCTTGTCATTCAGTGGGGACAAGTATATATAAAGTTGACTTTATATAATTTTCACAATTCCATGCAATTTATCTTAAATAATAGACACAGCCCATTTCATCTATCGATCTAGATATAACCTTTGCAGGGAGAACTGCCATCGATTGAGATCTTTTGCACACCTCTCTCTCTCTTTCTCTCTCTCTCTCTCTCTCTCTCTCTCTCTCTCTCTCTCTCTCTCTCTCTCTCTCTCTCTCTCTCTCTCTCTCTCTCTCTCTCTCTCTCTCTCTCTCATTGCATAATTGCTTATGAGAAGCTCAGCTTGATCTCCATACTGCTTGTTTGTCATTCAAGACAAAAGATGTGACACTAGCAGGTATAAAAAAAATGTTCGAAGAAATATAGTTTTCGTCTTGATCGAAGGACTTTCTTATTAATCCTCTCATAGTTTCGGAAAATTGAACACAATTCAAAAAAAAAAAGAAATAATTTATACATAAAAAGAAATAAAAATACGACCTGTCACATTCGAAAGCAAGCCATCTGGAAAAATAAGACGGCGAGTATATTTATATAAGTAGTATGTCACGTGTACATCCTGGACTGGATCCATTGGATTTAAAATAATAAAATGTGGATAGTAAATTCTTGGTGAATTAAGAAATATTTAAAAAGACTGGTATATGGCTACTAGTACCACCATTAGCATTTTGCAAAAACACCCTATCTGGTGTCTGATGAGTCGACCACTTGTCAGATAGATGGGCCCAGATTCATAGGAATTTGCAAACATGTCATAGTGAGTTGAAAAGGTCATGGGGAAACCAGCCTCCGAAGACGTTCAAAGCAGCGACTGGGTGCAAAACCGATTTAAACGAGTACCATATGTTTCTCGGCTGCTGTGGAACTAAAATATTTAGCAGAATTAAGCATCCTATTCTGGGCTTCTGCAAAAAAAAAATATTTTGTTATTACTGTTTTGATTTTTTTATATATTTTTTTATATAAACGGCTTTAAAATAGAATTAATCAAAAGGAACAAGAACTCTTAAGTTTTTACCAACTTTAGACGAGTCATTAAAATAATTTTAAAAAATAATGGATTTCAGATTTTACAAAAAAAGTAATAAGCAGTGCACCTTATTCGTGTCATACAACTCAGTTTAATGCTACAGTTGATAAAGAAAAAGCAAACGAATTTAAAATGATAAAGATATACAACAAAGAAAATAAAACAAATCATACAAACCATTCGATTTTTGATACTCACACTTTAAAATTTAACAATAATGATTCACATAGAGAGGTAGACAACTGGGAAGTTGAAGCTTTCAGCAACCTTCCAAAACATTCTGAGAGATGTGAGACATGATGTTGAAACCTTAAGCAACCTTACATTTGTTTTACTCTAATTATTTTAAACTCTTTTAACAGCCATATGACAAATTAGTTACTTTTTCAGGTTAAGAGTTGCTAAGAATTACAGTTTAATAGCAGCAATAAATTACCCTATCACTATTATATAGCTTATTACTTTTTCGTGTCGAAAATCTCGTCCGTTTGATGTGAAAAACATCCTCCCACTTAGAGTGGAGATTTTGTCAACAAGACACGTCACACCCGTGCACCTCTCCGCGCCTGCGCGAACATTCATCTTTTTCATGGACGCCATGGCTAATGGTTGTGTCGTAACGAACGTAACCTGAGGAAAATTGTCTGCTGCGGTTTGCAACCACATTTCGGTCCTCCTTTCACCTAAATTCATCTGGGTTACATTTGTCCGTCTCGTCTATATGTGTCTTATGCTGCCCTACGTCAGGGTTTGTTATAGGAAGAGTCTTTCTAGATTGTCACGTGTACTCAGCCCTTAGAGGGGTTAGGGTACACCATATATTATCTCTTTTCAGATACAAATTAGCTCACGGTAAGTCTTCTGTGTTCATTACAACGTGACATAGAACAACCGAAATAGCGCCGCAATTAGCAGGCGCATAATTTTACCAATTTAATAATTCATTTATTATTATTGTTTTGCTAATTCATCAATTGTATCTTTATTAACTACGCGTGACGCGTCGCATGCTTTCCATGTACTTTCTTGAGAACAATAAAGTTTGTCAAGGGAACTAGCTCCTAATCCTTGTTAGGAAGAACATGTATATGTATGTTGTTTACCTTTAGTCAATTTCCACTGTGGTGCATATAGCCCGCTAAAGTATATGCAAACAGAGCCAAGTGAACTGGTAGGCACAGAGTACGCGACATATATAAAAAGGTGAGTTTTCCACGTGTGAAATTTAAAGGTGAGTTTTACACGTTGTTATTATTGTATTATATTTCATTAACATTTATTTCAGAATAGAACAATGTCAATAAAACAGTCTGTAGGAAAGTGTGGCCATAAGAGGGCCACGTGGGATACACACCCAGACTGTCTTACATGTTCCAAGTGTAAGCGGAAGAATCGCTGCAGCTTCTGCACTAATTGGACGAATGAAACCTGGAATCTTGCTGATCCCAGGCGTACATATAGAGGGCGGAAAAAGATGGTTAAATCCCCCTCTTCGTCGGAATTTTCTGGCTTTTCTATTGCAGGCACTCAGACAAAGGGAACGTACTGTAAGAAGACCACTATAGTTCAGAAGAACATTTCGGGGCCCCAGGAGCCTATGCCAGCCCCCCCCCCCCCGGACATGGTTGAGGTCCCTTCTGTAGGAAGCAGTGAACGTTCCAAGAGTAGATCGCCTCTCCCGGGAATGGAGAAGACGAACAGGAACAGTAGTGTGTTGCTGCCTTCCACCAGGAAGGAAGTGCACCACTCGTCTCAAGGTAGCGTGTCGCACCCTCCAGAGTGGGAGGAGTTGCACCTCACCAAACACTTCCAGAGTAGCGTGTCGTACCGCACCCTGGGTAGTGATAAGACAACAAGCATCTGATATGTCTTCTGACCGGTCACTGGTCAGTGTCGGGTGACCGGTCACCGGTCACCGGGTGCTCGGTACCGGTCACAGGGTACCGGTCACCGGTCACCGGTCGAATCGGGTGACCGGTCTATGGTTGATAAGGAACCGGTGACCGGTGCAGTCAATGGGCATTGACAGGTAGAAATGACCGGTCAACGGTGACTTCGTCCCGGTGGCTGCTTACATCGTCATCAGGCCGTATGTCATCTCAAACCTTTCAAACCTTATACCGGTCATCACCCAGAGGCCCCATAGTGCGGGGATAGGGGATCGGACCGAAAATGGACCCCATCTCCAAACTCTACCATCATACTTTGTACAGGATTGGGAGTCTGCCCGCAGGGTTCAGACGAGGGAAGGGGGTCGGATCGGGATCCCCCCTTTCCTATTATCCCAATGAATCCGTACGAGAGGTGGGGCCCAGAGTAGAGGCGATGCCGCGGCTCGTGTCCCGCCATCGCCTCCTCGTCAGGTGGCATTCACCAGCAAGGCGAAAGCATAGCATCATCCACGAAAGACAAGCGGTCTCGTCTTTATCCTGGAACATCTAGAGCACATAGACGAACAAGTACGGGAAATGGCGTCGAGTACACCTATGTCACTGTCTCAGAAGGACATAAGGATGTCCAGCCACTCCTGCTCGGAGTGTTCTAGATGATGATGCATTTATCTACCCTCGTTAACTCCAGTGAGATCGAGGTAGAAACAGCTCCTTTGTCGCCTCCTATCAGTCCCACTAGTTCCTTTCACTTAAATGATATGGAAGAGATCTGGTCTTTTGATAACGCTGTAACTTGTGCCCAAAGCCATCTTGCGCACAGCCCAAGAAGATCCTTTCCAGTTTAAAAGATCTCCGGGATCCAGCCACAACCAGATCTCCTGCTCCTTCTACATTCCTCAACAATTGAGGAAATGTCATAGAGGTTTTTCCACAGGCCAGCCTGTACTAGACGGCGTAGAGGATGGTCTGTCCCTCCCTCTACTTAGACACCTTGGTCTCTGCCTCTGCTTCTGGTCACCATAGCTTCCCATGCAGACCTCTCCTCAGCTACTTCGTTTAGTATGCTGAAGGAGGCTGCTTTGAACCCAGCCGCATTACTATGCGGGCTGGAAGCTGTGATCAAGACATCCCGGAATTCACTCTATGTCGCAATGGTTTTATCAATGGAACTTCTAACATCCACCATCTCATTGTGCTGGACTCCTCAAAGGTCTTATTTAACCATAGGAAAGACCTTCTAAGGGCTGCTCCATTGGAAGCCAAGAGCCTCTTCGGAGGACTCATCCCCACTGTGGCTTCACAAGATTTGAAGGATCATGAACATAGATCCTTCACAACTGCACCTGGCCCATCGTAATCGACCAGGAAGCACACTACGGTGAATTGCCCCCAGGGGCCACCCACTAAATTTTAAAACAGATGCAGCCCCAGTCCAATGCACAAGTTCAAATGAGACCTCCTCCTCCTGAGTAAAGTCCTCAGGAGGAACTTCCCCAACCCACCTTCCTTTCCCAAGGAAGGCAGTGTGTGTGTGTGTGGGGGGCGGGTGATGGCCCTAGGGACTCGTATCCTCTCCTGCCGTGCATTCCTCTCCTATTGTCCCTGTAGGTGCTTGTCTAGGCCTCTTTTCAGAGGCTTGGTCAAGTAACTTGGATGATGGGTGTGTCCTTTCTATGTAAGTGAGGGTTACCGGCTTCAGTTTCTGGGAACAACCTCCTCTATCAAGGATCCCGATGTTCTTCACAAGTCCAATTTGGGGAACATTTAATGAAGAGGTGCACACCCTTTTACAGAAAGGGGCAGTCAAGAGGTTCCTGAACGATCAGTCTCCTGCATTCTACTTCCAATTCTTCCTGGTCAGCAAGAAAAGTGGGAAATTGTGTATCTTTTTCGATCTCCCCCTGTTAAACCGGTGGAAATACCTCCGGGTTTGCTTGGACCAGGAAGTCTTTCAATTCTGGGTTCTGTCATTCGGAATCGCTTCAGCACCCCGAGTCTTCACCCATGTTATGGGAGTTGTAGTGCCCTATCTCTGATTACTGGGAACCCAGATTCTCCAGTATTTTCACGAATACCTGATCCATAATATTCAGGTTCAGTCCCGCCATCAGGACCTGTTCCGTTGTTGGTTCACAGTAACTCGGTTGGGTTTGTTTTACCCAACCTTGAGAAGTCAGAACTCGTCCCATCTAAGTTACGTTGGGATGAACTTCTTCGTGAACCAGAACTTATTCCGGGTTCCATCGGATCACATAGATCGAATCCTGGCACTGCTAGAGGCGCTACGAGCAAGAACATTGATGTCTGCTTGCCTTTAACTATCCCTTTTGGTAACCTGAATGCCGCTGCAGATCTGGTTCCCTTAGGACGGCTCCATATGCGCCCTCTACAGTTTCTCCTTCTCGCAAGGTGGAAACCACACAAGGATTCTCTATCAGCTCTGATTCCTCGAGGAACAACCTAGAAATGAAAGCTGTATTTCTAGCGTTGCAAGGGTGCATCGACAGAGTAAAGGGGTTGGTCTATCATGGTCTCCTCCGACAACACGCCCGTCGTAGCGTATCTCCGACATCAAGGAGGCACACATGGCCCTTCTCTTTCCCTGGAGGTCTGGAACCTCCTCCGCTGGGCCACCTCGTAGAACATTTCCCTTCGAGTTCACCACATCCCAGGGAAGAAGAACGTTTTAGCGGACAGTCTGTCCAGGTCAGGCAAATCAGTTCTCGTTTAATGGACCCTTCACCGCGAAGTGACAGAATCCCTTTTTCTCACTATGGGGAAGGAACCTCGTGGACTTGTTTGCGACCAGGCTCAACAACAGACTTCCCTTTTACGTCTCTCCAATCCCGGACCAGAGAGCTTGGGCAGTGGACGCATTCAGCTTCCAGTGGGATCGTCTGTTCGCATACGCCTTCCCACCATTGCAACTACTACCGCAAGTTCTGCAAAAAGTAAGAACTTCCACTGCCCGGATCATTCTCATAGCTCCATTATGGCCCCAACGATCTTGATCAACGATCTTTTAGACCTATTGATAGATCAACCCAGGTCTCTTTCTTACAGGAGGGATCTTCTGTCACAACACAGGAGCTCCCTCCTACGCAACAGCCCACACATTCTCCACCTTTACGCTTGGCTCATCTCAAGCGATCTATCCGCCAGAACAAGTTTTCGGGCCGGGTTGCCAGTTGCATCATTCAGGCCAGGAGAGCTTCTACATCCAAGGCCTATGATGCCAGGCGGAGAATCTTCTGTGATTGGTACAGTAGGAAACGTGTTGATCCCAGCTGTCCCTCGGTAACTGCCATTGCTGATTTCCTTTTGTTCTTTTCGAGAACAAAAGAGGTTTTCAGTTTCAACTATCAAGGGCTATAGAGCCGCCATATCTAACACACTTAAATTTTCTCAGGGCTCGGAAATCGGTTCAGATCCTCACCTTGCTGATCTCATTCAGTATTTTGAGCTACAGAGACCTGTCTCCAGCTCTCTTACGCCCAGACGGAATCTATCATGTGTTTTATGGTCCTTAACCAAAACCCCCTATGAACCATTGAGTGAGGCTTCCTTTCAGGACCTCACACTCAAGACTGTGTTTTTATTCGCTTGGCGTCTGCGAGAAGACGTAGCGAGATTCATACATTGTCTGTTGACACTGGCTGTCTCCGGTTTAATGGCAATTACGAATCCATTTCCCTCCTTTGTCAGCCAGGATTTTTTATTTTTTTTTAAATTCAGTTACCTGCGGTAGCTCCATCACCTATCGAGATCCCCAGTCTCAGTCGAATCTGTGCTGGAGATGATCAAGATAGGCTTTTATGCCCAGTTAGGGCACTGTGTTTCTATCTAAATGCTTCAAAAGTGAAAAGAAAGGGCAGGAAACGTCTTTTCCTTCCCCTTAAGGGTTCCGTTGTTATTTCGGCCTCCACTATTTCACGGTGGATTGTCACCACAATTAAAAGAGCTTATCAAACCCTTACTGATAGAGACCTCTCTTTTACGAAACTAAAAGCCCATGAGGTTCAAGCCGTCGCTGCCTCATGGGCCTATCTAATCACTCTTCCTTAGAGGACATCATGAAGGCAGCATTTTGGCGATCCCATACTACCTTCTCTACCTCCGCTAATTGCGCAGGTATTCTCTCTTGGGACCCATAGTTGCAACACAACATGTGGCCCAGAGGAACTCCAACAATTTGTAAAGTGGATCTCTCCCTCAAATGGTGAGTAATTTCCATTTTTCTCTGTTTTTGATCAGTTTAACATCAGCCTACCCGCCTAACTGACCAATTCAGCTATATAATAGTGATAGGGTAATGTATTGCTGCTATTAAAATGTAGTTTGTTTTTTTTTTTTTTTTTTGGGGGGGGGGGTAAAAATAATTTTAATTATGCAATACTTACCCATCACTATTATCAAATGCCCTCCTTCCACCCCGCTCTGATGTCCTGGCGTAATTTCGTCTATGAAAAAGATGAATGTTCGGGTGTGACGTGTCTTGTTGACAAAATCTCCACTCTAAGTGGGAGGATGTTTTTCACATCAAACAGACGAGATTTTTCGACACGAAAAAGTAATAAGCTATATAATAGTGATGGGTAAGTATTGCATAATTAAAATTAGTATTACCCCCCCCAAAAAAAAAAAAAAAAAAAATAAAAATACATTTTTAAACATTTCCAAACATATATTTTAACCATTTATGCTATGTAGATGAGATAGACAAAAAATCATCAAGATAAAGAGCACCAGTAACAGCTTTATAATCAGGTTTTTGCTACAGAATGTTAAAATTAATAACCTATTAACAGATATTAGCAAAATAATATACCACAACAAATAACAGGGCGATGACATCATGATTTTTTAGTTTCTATATTGTCTATCCTAGTTTATTATTAACCACAGATTTATGATTTATAACAAATTTATTTGTCACATACTATCTCCTGTTGTTAGTAAACAAAATTGGAACACGTCTTTTGGATTTTGAATACTGTCCAGAAAATAGATTAAACAAAACTTTTGATAATCCACTAACTAGACAGTGTGGAATAACCAGATTGAAAGATACAATCACAAAGTATACAATGGCAACAAAAGTTTTAAAATTGAAGAGTGAAATAATAAAAGATGGAATATTCTATAAAGCAAATTATTCAGGAACAGTGGGCTAGATGTGCCAATACAATCCAAAATAATTGTATTGTATACAAAACAAACAAAACTGCCTAATGTTGGATTCTGGGCTAATTTACAAAACATCTAAACAAACACGTGATTAGAGTATAAAGTATACGAAACAGCAGATTAAAATAAAATAATTAGTCTTGTCTATCTCCATTTTTTTAATTGGCTTACCAATAAATTATATAGAGTTCACTGAATTTGAAGATTTCAAACTAAATATTGTACAAGCAATGTGATACAAAGCTTGAAAAGGCTCATCTAACAAAGAATGGATCTATTTACTCTATCAGCAAACTTTTAGTCCACAGCAACAAGGACTAAGATATACTGATTTTATAAAAAAAATAGACTCCTTGACAGTTTAAAAAAAAAACTTTTTATCAATGTTAATATTAAACAGATTGAACTAACAAATAACATATATACAGATTGTGAGGAAAAAAGAATGGAAAAATTCAAGGACGTTGAACAGAAATTAAATAAAACAAGATTTTATTAATAGTTACAAAGAGAAAACAGAAGAAAATTAGAATTATTTTTAAAAAATATATGAAATACAGTAAATATAAATCCTAAATAAGCAGAATTAAACAAAACTTGGCAGTAAAAGATTTTAAAACGTTATAGAAAAAAATCTAGAAATTAGATTATAATGGTTTTTCATAAAATTTTGTGGGTTAGTGGTGTAGTGTTTTTCATAAAATTTTGAGGGTTAGTAGCCTATTGTTTTTCATACTATTTGATGGTTACTGGCTCAGTGTTTCTGTGAAATCATTTGGTGGATAGGAGGGTGGATGGATTTGTATTTTTGAGAAAAAATATTGTTTTCGTGTAGCGGGTAGGACATAGGTGTTTTGAAAAATAATTTTAAAAAAATAGGAGGGTGGTAGCCTAAGATTTTTTAAAAATTTGTTGATAGGAGGGTATGTGTTTGTAAACAAAATTATAAAAGGTTGGCCGGTGGGTGGCCCAAAATATAGCTTTTATATACTACCGGCATGCACAGTAATCTTTACATTGAGTTTAAATCGTCAACGACACCAGTGGACGATAAAGACATCGATATGTATCTCGTTTCTAATCTTAGACAAATATCATAAAGCTTGGTGAGTATATGCACAATTGTCAGTGTAACACCCACATAAGAAAACAGGGTCACTGTGATTCACATTTCGAATTTCACATACTTTGGATACATTTTGCGATTAAGGTTTCTGACACTGTTTATGGTAACACCATCAAAAAAAGTGACGTACACATCTCTGTACTACACCTTGCTAAAACTATTAAGTCACTGTGATCTGTTATTATAGTTCACAAGCTTTGTTTAATTTCAATGATTAAGGTTGTTTCTCTTGCACTGTTTATGGCATAATCATGAGACTTGGTTATTGGATGGATTACCATGAGTACCAAGCCCTTTCAAGAACAGTACGTCACTATGATTTGCATTTTAGTTTACATGCTCAAGTATTTGTGGTCATTTCTTAAGCCCAATTGATTATGGAATCACAGAAGTTGGTGGAAGAATCCATCTTAGTAAGTATTATACCATTTCGACAAGAAAATGTCACTATGACATATATTTCTGTATATTAAAGACTGCAATCAGCTTTTTACTAAGGGTCATTACGATATATCGCTAGTAAAGTCATTAAAAGTTTTGATTTAATGATTCCGAGTATCACTCTCTCTTTACGAGCGTAAGCAATAGTGACCTACATTTCTGACTTATCCAATTTTAATTTGTTTTTATCAAGTGTATTTTTCAAGCACTCCTCTGCTAGAGTCGTGCAATTTGGTGACTGGACGCGTCGCTGAGTTTTATTTCATGCTTCACTAATTTGGTTACCTTGTGGATTTGTGATTTGATTCGATTGTAAAGCTAAATGTCAGAATAACATAAAAAGGAAATAGACGCATCTTTCCTGAACAAAACTTTCCGATGAAGTGGTCAATCTTCATTAAACATATGATACTTAAATAGTGTAAACATGAAAGATTATAAGCACTGGGTAAGTCAATAAATCTTTGTTTCTGCTAGATAACTAATAGTAGTATAGATTAGTGTGTATTTTAGAATTGTACAAGAGAATTATCCTTGAAACAGACCCTTAAGTTCGAAGTCACATCAAAGGTTTACGTCATCCTTGTCTGACATAATTATTTTTAGCGTAATAGTTTAGGTATATAATGTTTGCTGGAGACTCCTGATAGATTTGAAGCGGCAAGTTATTGAAATAAGTGAATATTTACGTATGTCATATAGGAAAGTAATATTTTTCTTTTTCAAGGTATATTCAGAACAGCCACTTAAAATTAATATCTACAAGTTCAGTATCACTGATAATATGCACATGATTATATCCAATAAACTTTTCTTGTGGTTAAAAATGTGCCATTGCCACATTGACGGATGGCAATTAATATCACATACAAAGTACTAATAAGTTTTAAAAAAACATCTTTCATTTTTTTATCCATATCTCTTTCTAGCTCTCATTTGGTACCAGGCACAAAAGGCTCCAATAAAACCTGTTGGTTTTGGTGCTATTTGCTGGTGATCGATGCTGGAACAGTGGCTTTTAAGTGTCAAACTTAAAGATTCAAATATAAAGTTCAAAGTTTCTAAGGAAAGGCATTAGGTTTCCACAATTGTTTGACTTGGTTGATTTCACAAAGCATGTATTGGAAGGATGTATTTGGGAGATAAAACAACTTAAATAATCAATCAAGAAGAGATTTAGCACTGGATAATCACTTACGGTAGTTTCAGTTTAAGGGTGTAATTTTGAATAAATTCTCTATATTAGTGGCTCTGTCAGTTAACATGATTTTGATATGATAACGAACCATGCAAATTCCTTCACGATATATCTGTTAAGATTAACAAGATAATAGCAGGCTAGACTCGGGAGCGAAAGATGGTAGATGTGAGCGCACAATAGATATATGATTTCTATGCCGCCTAAGTTTCCTTTTAGATACTGAGTTTTCTTTTTGTACATTAATAGAAAGCTGTACGTGTCATAAAGAAACACTGTTAGAGAACAGTAGTGGGCTCAAGAAAGGAGACCATATAACGAGGGATTTGAATAAAGGCCGTTGTTGCAAGACAAGTATCCCTTCCCATCATGCTATATTCCTAAGTGTCAAGACGCAAGAGTCAGCTGTTCAAGATGGAAAGGTTAAATTGCAATTAGCGCACATGGTTAAGGAGAACGAAACATTTGTAGCCAAGATTAGTGATGAAGACTTTGATTTCGATTAACAAGACGTGTACAAAGTCGAATATTATCATCCAATGTATAAGGAAGAGGATGTAGCTCGAAATGCAGAAAATGAAATCGTTAACAAACCTGAATACAGATACTTGCAACACAACTGTGAGCACTTCTGCGTTTTCTGTGTGACCGGACAAAAATTAAGTTCACAAGTTGAAAACCTATCAGAATGCACGAATGTTTTTTGTCCTGCTTTTCTCGTGAGATTTGCCGTTGGTATAGTCACAATATTTTCAGGTATTGCAGCTGTATCAGATGATATTGTCGCAACTGCACAGTTCTACAAAGGAAAAATCCCCGGAAGCGTATTGATTGTCCAATGTATATCGCTTTTTTGTTATCTATGTATCATATTTGCTCCTTGTATTAGGTCCTTATTGAAATTTAACTATGGAAAGAGATGCAAAACCTGTTTATGTACATCTTTTCTTAAATTATTGGGCAGGTTAGTGTATGTTTTCCTGACAGTTTTGGGAATCATCGTGTCTTTCTTCCATAACAATAAAATCAAGGAAGGGCAGAATATCTCTGACAAAGAAGCTCGTGATTTTAGGGATAAATCTATATCAATAACCATTTGTTCTCTTCTCTACGTTGCTTTGATTGAAATATTTTTTAAGTGTAATTTAAAGTGTCGGCGGAAATGGTTCAACAACAGACGCCTTTCGACACTTTGCGCAAGGAACTGCTGTAACGGATGTGGCAGGATATGTATTGAGAAGTGTTGTTGTTGCGCAGATAAGCGCATAAAGAAAATTATTCGCCCTTGTGTGAATTGCTGTGAAGCATCTTGCTTTGATTGGATTCCGTTGATTATCCAAATCATTTTCGCTTTAGCTGCCAGTGTTCCAGATTTTGTTTACGTTATGATACATACCAGTGAAAGCGTTATCGGAGATGTTTTTGACTGGATAGTAATCATCAAATGTGTGTTACTTGCTTTATACCTACAGATGATATTTTGCCCTGTCATTTACGCTTTTACTGCGTATACGGAAGACAAGAGGTGCGAGGCTTTTCGAAAGAGAAGCATTTGCAAATTTCTTGTCCGTTTAATAGCTGTTGTTATTAATGTCGGGGGAATGTGCGTATTAATTGTACACAGCAATGCACTAAAGGAAAATAAAAGTATCCTAAATAATGAATACAAGACATTGCAAAACAAAATGATAATATTTTTTTCTGTTTTTATTTCTTACATGTTGGTGCTTGAAATTTTCTTACGAATTTGCGAGTGTTTGTCAAAGTGCTGCATTCGTTGCGAAGATGGTTGTAAATGTAAATATCCACCGTAACAAGTTCGATGAAACATTCGCAAAGATAAACAGATGTATACATATAACTAAAGATTTTGCATTAATTTAGGTTTTGTTTTGCTCCAATTTCATATATTTACACGTACATACATCAGTATGTATCAAGTTTATCTTTTTAAAAAATATATATTACTTAATACATGTTATAACCTTTCACGTATTCTATCCAGAACAAAATATTGACTCTGTGCATATTGAAATTTGAGTTCTAACCTGAGAAAATTTCATTCATTTAAGATTTTATTCTGTAAAATTGTATACGCCAAGTATAGCTGTTCTTTTAGTCTTATTCCTATAATTATTAAAAATTGAAAAATCTACATAAGTAAGTATATTTTTATCATAATTTTATTATGATAGTTCTCAAAATCAAAACTACGTACTAAAACTTTCAATGCTAGTCGACGACTATGTTACTGAAATTTTGCCAAATTCTTTGCACTCATCGACATGCAAATGATAAATGGTCAATCTCTTTATTTTGGATACACCATACAAATTCATATCGTTTAATTTCCATTTAAAGCCACTCTCTTTACTGGAAAGGGTGTTGTTTAGCAACATGAAATTAAATTCAGCGAATTTTGAGCAGTTAATCAATATATCGTGATCTAAATAAATACCAGTTGTGTTTCACAGTAGCTGTTAAATTCCTTATTTTACTTATTTTTGACTATAATTCTTTTTTTCTTCGATACAATAATATCATATATAAAAATATTTTTTATTTAAAATATCAATAGTTTTGCTATTGTAGTGTTTGTTTCTTTACCATTTGCACTTTAATTAGTTAAGTGGTCTGGAACTACATTTTTTATAGATGGCTTAATCGTAATTTTTGCAAATTAAAAACTCTCGCATCCCGTTATGAGTATCTTTATGGTTTTACAATATCACATTTTAATAATTACGATCGTACTCTTCGTAAAGTTATGAAACATTTTGATTGAATACAAAAGATCATTAATATATTTACAATTACTATCAATCCAGATTTTTTAGACATTTTTATATATTTAAAAAATGATCTCCCCATACTTGTTCATTCAAAATTTATACACTTATTTCATTTTCTCCTTTTTTACATAAATTAAAACTGATGATGGCCTCTCTCTTTAAAAGAGAAATAATTTATAATTTAGGAAATGTTAAAGTAAAAGATTCGAATGATCGTAAAAATGCCACAAAATCAAAGATGTTTGGACAAACGACGAAATGATCTTCTGTAAAAACTTAAAGGAGAACAAATGTGAAGTTGAAATTCAGGAGGGTCTAGACTTACAGTAAAGTGAGAAAAATTCTACAATTAAATGTGTTTGATTAAAGAAATTCCAGAATACACAATTTGTAGACATATTATGCTATCTGCATTCATAATTTGCAGTGAATATTAGAATTTAACTTATTTAATTACATTTCTTGTTGTTCTGTATGTTTTCTTACTCCTTACTTTCTCTCTTGTTCTGTTTCTCTCACTTTCCAACATTACTGCTGTATGAAAGTGTGTAAGCTATCGTATTGTACACCAATATTTTCAGTGACTTGCTGTCTGTATTAATGACCTCGCACTCACTATTAATGTACATTTTTTTCTTCAGTTTTGTTTGTTTTTGCTTCTAATTTTTTAAAATTTAAAACATGATTTTGTATAACATCATTTACGACCTTATATATTGCACCATAAAGTTATTAAGTTAATCACTTAGACCATATATACTGTGTACAGGGGTGTGTGTGTGTGAGAGAGAGAGAGTATGTTTGGGTGTGTATGCAGTTTACCGTCTAAAAAACTGCTGTATTTGAACTTAACGGTGTTCATTGATGTATATCATGTCACGTACTAATTGCTATTATCGTATGACTTAATTTCACATGTGCTTATAATTATTAACTATCTTCCATATTCCATTAGATCTTCTCATGACCCATTATAGTTCAACTGACTTTCGCATTCTTTATGGCATGATCAGAGGTTAATTAGGTTTATTTATGCCAATATTGTTTGTTGCTTACAACCGTTAAATGTACAAAGATATTATGGAGCATAACAATGATAGACATTTTAAAGTGTAAATTTGCTATTACTTACATGCAACTGTTGACTATGCTTGACTCATTTTAAAAGTGAAATTTATTACACTTTGTTGTTATACGTTTTACGTCTTCTTATGTGAATGTTTCTTCCATCTATAACTTTTGTCTGTATAATTTATATTTTTTCTTTCCTTAAATTTGGGAACCGGACCACTTATTCATTTGCCATAGAACTTAATGTAAATATACTGAAAGAATAAAAATAATTTCTGCATTAGATTTGCATACAAACCAAAACTGTATCCATTCTTTAAAGTTAGAGAACACTTTTTAGCCTTGAAAAATATGTGTTGCACGCCAGTTTTTTAGCCTCGTGCTGTTAAACAGTGAGACCCCTGATCTGCTCCTAATAACATAGTCTCGCACCAAGAGTTCATATGATATTTGCCCAGTAGGAATTAAATACAGGATATAAAAAGTAAATATTTTGTTGTCAACCATAATACATAGACTGAATTTTATGAAATTGATAATGGGAAGAAATATAATCCCTTTCTAGCCAATGGGTACATCTTAACATATTTAGTTCTCTTTATTTTCATTCCCCACCAGTAGACTGGTTCTTTGGCTGTAAAATAATTAGTGGTCTGAAACCTATAGTGAACATCAATTTGTAAATTTGTATGTATAGACAACCTTAAGCACCAAATATGCACTATACTAATTTGAGTTGTATTCTAAGCACACTAAATGATAATAATCAACACTCATGTAATGCCGACAGATGATAAGAATGAATGTTGCCCTTCAAGAAATGTTTACCATGTACGTATACTATACGTGTAGATAACTGAATAAATGCAGTGATTATAATAGTTTCCCAATTTTTTTTTTTTTTTTTTTTTGTTTTTTTTAAAATGTTTTTTAAAAATATAATTTCCTGTGAGTTTGCTATACAGATATGCATGCATGAAATATGCACGTATGGGCATTATGTAATAAGAGGTATCAAATTACACAATTCCTGCTTTCATCAATTTCTGGTGTAAAGATAACTTTTTGGGTGTCTAAAATGTTCTTAATTATAAATTTTGTTTTCTTGAATTTTATATTAAGGAGTGTATGTGGAAGCATAAAGTTTATTTGGTTTTGCATTATTTGTCATGAGAAATGTATGGTTGTAGGTGTCCGGAACCTAAAGCCAAAAATCCGTCTGGACAGACTGTTAGCTGATGCTAGCTCCCCTTGATGCAAAGAAATAACATAAACAATGCAGAATATAATTATAACAGTAAAAAACAGATACTGCAGTCACACTTTGAAACTCAAATCATAAACTACAGTCATATTACAGTATCAAAAATGCAAAAAGTAACCCGTCATCAAAATACTTCCTTATGCAGTTAGCACATTCTCTCAAAGCCATGATCCTCAGATATATGCCTAGATGGTTTATTTAGACAAAAGCCTAATATATAATCGTGTGTGTCATAATATTTACCTTGAAAATGTACTTACCTTATGTGTTCTTATTTAAATGATAAGGAGAATAGGAAGAAAATATAATTTCTTGGAAAATCACTAGCTATTGCTATACCTATGCTAGCAGAATGTATTGTGAAAAAAGATTGATAAGGCCGCAAATTCAAAACGGTTTCCCAGCGTTTTGAGCCAAACAAACTCTTCATCAGGGGAATAAATAGCTTACATATACAAATCAACACACACACACACACACACACACACACACACGCACTCTCTCTCTCTCTCTCTCAGGATGGTGGATGAATGCAATCGTAAATTTCTGATTATGTAAATGCTTTGAGGCAATTACAATCAAATAAAAATTGAATTGTTCTGAGTATGAAGTGCTTGCATTACAACCAGAACTCCTTTCGTAAACTAAACAAATGTATAGTATCAATTCCCATTAATGATTCAGACAATATTTTCAAACTGCAGACATTTTACAATTGACACTCTTCACTGAAAGACTTATGTTCTTTGGTAGATAAGATTAGAAAACAAATGTGCAGATTAAAGTAGTTCGGTCTCTATTTTCAAGGATTTAAAAAGTACAGTGAGACAATAGACAGAATCGCATTCATGCAAATTAAAGCAGCTCTCCTTCTCCTAAAAGATAATAGAATAAGAATTAGCCTTACACTATGAACGCACTATTACAACAATAATAGGACAGATGGCCTTCCATAACATCAATTTAGAAATGAAATTATTCCAATATTGCTTAATAATACTTGTGTATAATCGTTGTGCTCGTTCCATAGATGATGAGCGATAAAACAAACAGAACGATATACATGAACTGAGATAGTGATGAGCAGATATTTCTTTCAATTCTTATCTCCGTGTCTATATCTGTGCCATATTCTTTGCCACATTTTGTCCTTACAAA
The DNA here is from genome assembly GCA_029931535.1 of Margaritifera margaritifera. Taxonomy (NCBI): domain Eukaryota; kingdom Metazoa; phylum Mollusca; class Bivalvia; order Unionida; family Margaritiferidae; genus Margaritifera; species Margaritifera margaritifera. Next base: position 700,286 of record JAQPZY010001551.1, on the reverse strand, counting down.
CCCATCATGCATGCATCTGTAAAGGAATTCTCTCTCTCTTTCTCTCTCTCTCTCTCTCTCTCTCTCTCTCTCTCTCTCTCTCTCTCTCTCTCTCTCTCTCTCTCTCTCTCTCTCTCCAGGAATTTATCAGTTGTGTCAAAGTTTAGATTGATATATAATCTTAGTGTATTAAAAGTCAGTGGTCTTGATTATAAATGAAGAATTTGCTATAAACAAAAATATTTTCCCTCCTCATCCATATTTTTCACAATTATGTAATATATATATATATATATATATATATATATATATATATATATATATATATATATATATATATATATATATATATATATATATATATATATATGATGTTAATAGTAAAGCAAAACTGCTGATGAATCTTTTTACTGGATTATAGTCTTGAAATTGGTGTGATAACAACAACTTTCCTTCTCTTACATGGCCTTGGTATCAAGGATACAGCTGAGAGCATTTATTTTATCCTTGGCGGCGGTCATCATTGGCAGAATCCGTCACGGATTGTATGACCTCTGTTGAATGTTTTTTGTCCAATAGAAATCTTTTACATAAATTAGGAAAGTTCTTGATAAACTGTATGCACTATTTGTTTATTTGAATATACTTTCTATACATTGAATCTATAAATAAAAGAACAATTTGTTATCAAACAATAGTAGATCTTCAAGAAGCAATTAATGCGAGTTAGCAGAGACGACAAGTGAAGAAATAAAATAATATTTTCGCTGTAATAATAACCCTCATTCTTTTTCCTCTTAACATCCTTATAATCATCATCATCATCTTCTTCTTCTTCTTCTAATTCTTTAAATAAATGTATGCATTTTTATTCATATAAGAGCAATATGTATGTGCTAATAGTAGAAGTAGTCTTAGCACTAGTACTTAAGACACAGGGTACCTTTCCTGTAAAGAGACATTTGCAAATGTTATAATTTCAAAGAATTCAACCAGCAAAATATAATTCCACACATATTAACAACAATGCAGCTAAAGCAATGCAGGCACATATTAGGAAATAAATAATGGTAAACAAGACCTTCACCTTACTTGAAATGTAATCTTGAAATGTAATCAAGAAAAATTACACTGATTCGTAACGTGTTACCACTTGCATGGGGATCCGCATGCAAATCAAGAATTTTGAACATCTTATCAATAACTACATGTTTATCATCCATTATATTACTTCACATGCTGCAGAGTGAATGTACATTTTTTTATATTTATCTCCTTTAGTTTAATTTTGGATGATTTATAAAAGCCCATACAATTTGTATGCTGTTACAAATGTTGAAGCATCTATATGTATCTTCCCATTTTTTCTAAATGAATATAAGTAAATGATACGTACCGTTAGAGACCAGAACAACAATCGTCATCATCATCATGGTCATCATCCATAGTTTTATCCTAATTGCAATATTAACACATATCACCATCATCAACGTCGTCGTCATCATCATCATTATCATCTGATTTGGGATTAGGTACCTTGACTATTCCAACAGAACAAGTGCTGGTGTACTTTGTTATTTTTTTTTCTTTGATGTATGTTTGCTTGTGTATGTCATGTGTGTTTCGTTGAGTGTTTGCGCTCATGTGGGATTAATAATGTAAGCATTTGAAAGGAATTTATCCAAGATGCCAAGAACTTATAATTAGCAATATAATGCTGTGTGATGACGTGCTAAAATATAGTACAATTTTAAAAATTGGTTTTAAGGCAATTTGTATATCATACACAATTGCAGAGTAATTACATTTCAACGATTTCTGACACGTGATCATTAAATATATCCACAAATTAGTGACATCGACGGTGGCTATATATGCATTTTGATTAAATAAGTTAAAATAGATAGATAAATGCATGCTATATTATGTGTATGAACAAGTTCTCAACTGATATATTTAAATTTTAGAACTGAAAAAAAAACAAATTAAGTTTTTGTGACATAATTATGTATCAGACATGAAAAATAAATTTAAAACCTCAGTTCATAAATTTGAATGGAATGTTTTAATTTTATTCTTTCAGACTGACTTCAACTGCTTCATTAGTATAATAAAACATGTTGGCTTAGATACTCACAATTTATTAGTGTACGTTCGAGTCCCGTCTTGGGCGTAAAAATTCCTTTATTAATTGGGCATAATATTGGCTTTATTGTAGAAAGCGCAACAGGACAATGTTTTTCATCTGCAAAATTTGTCAAGGGATGATATCATGACATCATATCATTGATTGACTCAACAGGAGTAACTTGCAGTTATAGGTTAAAATGTAAAATGTCAAAAACCTGTGGGAATTAAAAATCGATGTGTGGTTAACTCTGTAAATCACCGATGACATTATGCATCATATCATTTATTCAATGAGTGTGCAAAAAACTGGATTTAATCAAATTGGATAAATACATAACATGAATAAGTAATATGTAACAATGTATCTTGAGGTGATAATAACATTCCGACAGGATAATCATATAAATGTGGAATTTTAACCCTGAATATTTTATATTGTGCTTGAGTCGTCAAAGTGCAAGAAAACATTTCATACACACACACACACACACACACACACACACACACACACACACACACATATATATATATATATATACTGGATGTGCTTTCTCTAAAACTTGATTCATTAGTTAGAGGCAATTCATAACTTGAAGTTGGAGAGACCGGTTTAAATTTAACTGTGCTTTGGGTAAATTTAACTTCTGTATTGTCGAGTCGTTATATAGAAATCTTGCAAAAGTTTAAAGTCTTCAAGCTGTAACATAAAGAAAAAATATAGAAACTTATTAGTGTCGAATGTAAAATTAATACCTGTATCGTATCTTACAATATTGTTTTCTTCATATTTTGCTTTGTCCACTGAGTAGAATAAATAAACTGCTCATTTTCGTGTCATCATCTCTGAAAATTATCTGCGGTTCTCCTTTTTTAAGCAAGGAGCTATATCTTTCTTGAAGGTAGGGATGGGCAGATTGATGCTTCTATTCTCGAGCAAGATGTTTCTGTTTCGAGAGTACTATGTCAGAGTCAGACCATACCTTTACCACCTCCAAGTAAAAAACAAATAAATATTACTCTCAGAAATCGACAGTGTTGCCTTACTACAACAATAAAATATATGCATTAAAATTCTTCAGATAGCTTAGAATTTAATACCAATACAGCTCACTTAAAATGCAACAATAATTTATTGTAAAAATTACTAATAAAAAAGACTCTTTTTTGTGTCTGCACTATTACTACTAAAGTTCATGTGTTAACACTGATATCAATCAAGTGTGGAAACATTTTTAAGCAGGACAAAATTGCAATACATTAAATTGCTAACCAGGATAACCAGTGAAGAAAACCTGGGAAATTCGTTGTTTTTTTTTTTAATCAAACCCTGTGCAAATTGCGAAACCGTAGAGATCATCCTTAATAGAACTGTAAATAGTACAGAATTTATGTTGGAAATTATCAGGATTTGTATTTATTTTTTAACCGTACGGAACCATACTTGAAGAAGATAATAAGTAAGAAACTTAGAGACTTTGACTCTGTAAAATTTCGGCTAGATTTAACAATTACACTCATAATAAGAACAAAGGGCAGAATAATTTTTAGGCAATAATATCAATACATAAGCGGTTTAAAACAATCCCAAAAAACATTAAATGCAAAGCGTAATTGATATGCTATTTGATATGCTACACACAAAATTTAATAAGGAAATGTATAATGATACAAACTCCTCGTTTGGTAGGATATAATATTTAACGTTACAGGATTACACATACTATCCAAATAAGAGGAAGATCATACATAAACTTACCAGAATAGGTGAAATGCAAAAATGTTTGTTTTAATATTCAGAATAAAAATAACAAATCCTCTTCTCTACCGTATAATTTATTATAACCCCGCCAAGTTATCATTCATACACATCATCAAATTTGTCCTTTCCAGATATAAACATTGCTTTCATAGATGCACGATTAAAATTCAAGACATTGATGAACTCGAAAATGAATATAACGTATATGTTAATGGATACGAAATAGCACAGAAGACTCTTAAGACTATTTACAGTGACAGACATAGAAACTGTATTTGATGAAGTCCAATATCATTACTGCGGAATAAAGGATTTTTATCAAAATTTTTTAATCTCAGATAAACAAATACGACAAGAAAAAAATAATTTTGCAAGAAGAGATTAAATAATTTTATCACTAAATTAAAAATGCACAAACATTAAAGATTACGTAATCAGGCAGATACTACAATAAGCATAATGATTGAAGATGGTTCTGTTGTGGTTCAAAATTTGCTATCATCAAGAAAAAGTTCTATATTGTGATTTTGTTTTTGAAAGTACCATGGAACCAATAAGCACTTGCAAACAAATGAATCATGGACAATGCAAAAAGGAAAGCATATACCGCCAGGATTTAGTCGTCTCATTAAATCAGTGGACAAATATTGTGAGCCTATAGTATAAAGAAGAAAGGACTGCATAAAACACGTTTACGAGCAGAAAATTGCAGGAACCGTGTCGGAATAACCTAGACCAGGAAACGCTGCTGAAATGATATTTACAAAAGAAGATAACAAGCATTTAATTCCACCAAGATATCGTATTCGTGTAAAGGAAATCATCAAAGACGAAATCAAAACCAACAAAGTAAGAGAGTATGATGATTTAGCTAGTAATTACAAAAGTCATGCACGTAACGAGTGTAATTTGAATTACATGCATCTATGGTATGTATTGCTCTGTATCCACAATTTAACAGGCTACAATTCTCGTCTTTGTATCAAGACGTTATTGAAAAACGACCCTGATCAAAATGTAACAATAATAACCACATAATGATGAAAGTACATTGTGCATATTAATTATTTCATGCTCTATAGATTTGTAAAGGATGGCAAGGTGCTGTTTAAAGCGGAAAATCCGATTCCTATATATTTTTCTGTTCATGGAACAATCATCAGAACTACTTGCAAAGAACCTAAGCGATGGCAAAAATTCATTGAAACCATTAAACGTTTTAGGTACTTGAAACCCAAGTCTTTGAGAACATGGATGATTTTAAAAGGTTTGATGAAATCAAATTAAATTCAGTCTTGACATTGTATTTCAGTCTCCGATGATCAAGTACAACAGAGGACTACCCGCATGTAAAAGATGATATGAAAAATTTCAACTTTTAGTATCATGGTGACTTATATGACTACTACCTCAAAAAAGATACTTTATAGTTCAGCGACATTTGTAAAGAGTTTATAAATGTAATTAGGAATAATTACAAACTATTTCCAGCGCATTATTCAATGTATTGGGACTAGCTCATAATGCTAGTTTTAAAAAGATAAAGGAGAATTAGAACTGCTTACAGACTATGATATGCTCCTGATATTTGAATTGAAAATTTAGAGGAATTAGCATGATACCAATAGGGCAAAATCATGAGTACTATTTGGATGATAAAAGGAAAATGGGAGATAATGGAGAAAACGATAGGACAAGGTAATTCGTTATGTACCTATGTACTAACAATTTATATCACTACTAGACCATGTGTCAATTAATACTAGTTAGAAATTTTAGGTGTGCAAACAAGCAACAAATCAAACTCATCAGTGATAATATAATGCCTCTGAAAGATGATAAAAGTTTGGGTGGTATTTTAGAAACAGATTTACAAGTACCAACACATCTACACGTCTATTTCGAAGACTACACATTAGCGCCTACAAAGCTAATTCCACAAGATTGTTAATCATCACCATTAGAAAAGAAATTGATAGAGGAGAAGAAGGTGTCACGGAATTGTGTATGATTTATATCAATATGTATGTGTGATCAAAAATGTACTCGGGTTTCTTTGCCGCATACAGCGTTACCCGAGGGTTGTTTATTTTTTTCGGCTCTAGTTATTTTGAAATACTGAGCGCGATTCACCCCATGCTGCATGTGCAAATTGCCTGCAGTGAAAACTTAAGTACCTAGCTGCTGCGCATATCTGTCACAGCTAGGGTACATATAGAGCAAATTCTCTATAAACAAATTACACTACGACGAGTCTTGTCAGAAAACTTACCTCTTTACGGGAGCAAATCTTCAGCTTTAGAGGTATGTGAAATTTAAGATTGTATTCTTTATCACTATTCGTTTTATATGACAGAATTGTTTCACATATTAGATGTTTTAGAATTTATTCTAAATTCAGCAGAGAGTCAATACCTAGGTTATACAACGCCATGATATTAGAAACACTATAGTCTGGTTCAAGTTAGCTATTTGTTGTAACTGAACAGACGGATTTTATTTAATTATACGCAGCATGCATTGAATGATTAATGTAATGTGTAACGAGATGTAATTCATGTACGCGCATGTGCAACATATATCAATGCAAAAGTACTAACCGTGTCATATGTACTACACGGTTTAGTTGTTATACTTTTAGCTGCCTTGTGTGGTGCTTGTGTGTCCTTATGTATGGTTTGGTGAATTGGAGTCACAGAACTTTTGTGTGGTTTCTCGTGACGTGTACGCTGTGTCTGGTGACGTTGGCTCTGAAGAATGTACTGGTGTTCTCGATGTGAGGGACCAAGGCTTCGCGTCCAGCGGGTCTGTGTTGAATGTGAAGGCTCTCGAGGGATCCTTCACCAGACTGGGAGGGGTGGACCATGCGTGGTGGCTCCTTGACCATTGACTAGAGCGGGTCGAACCGGAGATACATCTTGGTCGTCAAATGGGCGCCACGATAGTTATATATATATTACGTGTTCCATTTTATTGTTATTTTCAGTATTGCTATCTGAGCAAAATTACATGTATTCACATTTCAATAACGCTATATGTGTGATAGGTTCATAATTTCATGCATTCCCATTTCAATTTCGTTATATGAACGATAGATTCATAAATTCATACATATTCCAACATCGCTTGATGAATTGATAAATTGATGAGTTAATAGATTGATGAATAAATGAGTATTATATTGATAAGTGCATAAATCACATGCTTTGGTCACCCTTGGTTCTTAATAAGACTATGTTTATATTGGGGTGTAGATCATATACTCTTATTTGTTGATTGGTGATAGGATGTTATTCACGTTTGTTTAAAATCCATTCGTTAAATTCATCTTTGATTTTTCTCGTTGAGTTACTTGTTGTTGCTAGTTCCATGTTAGGAACTTTATAATTTTCCTCATCTTTTTGTTATAATGGTGTCAGATTTGTTCATCATTAAATTGCGTTTATAAATAAACATCTTATTAACGCAGTTGCTTTCGGTGTCTTCACTAATCCAGTCCCAACCCGGCTTCATCCTGTGACAGAAGGGTACACAACTTTAGTACCCAAGTTATTGTGCACGTTGAAAATATGCTATCCACTATCTTAATTTTAAATTGCATGTTCAGTTAGGTTTGAAACTAAAAAGGGTACGTTAGGTCGTGTTATTCGATCAAGAACCATGGCTAAAATGTTATATTGCATTGAACACAACTCCTAGATAAACAGAACGTATAATTTTGATAAAAACCTTTGAAAACTCATAAATAAATATTAGTTTGGTAAACAAATGAAAAATCGGCGCACGAAAACGAAAGACAAAGTATTGCAGATAAAAAGAGATTTCATAGATACCAGAAATTTTGATATTTGCAAGGAGAAGGATCATACATAAAGACTTGATGTTAGTAACCTTTAATAGCAAGAAATGAAATTAATTAAACCCATTTATGGTTGCTTCGCTGTGTTAGAACTAAGTAAGACGTTGATGTACGACTTTTACTATAACAAGCTTAAAGACCAATATGGTGATAAAATGAGTCTGTTAATGACAGATACAGATGTATTACGTATTCCAGTAGAGACAGATAAGTTTTACACTGACATAAAGAATAACATCCAGTTTTACGACACAACTCATTATAAGAAAGATAATGTATTCGGATTGCCTTTGGTTAACAAGAAAGTTGTTGACTTTTTCAAAGATGAGTTGAATGGTGTGCCTATATGAAGAATTTTCTGGCATTAGAAGTAAGCTCTGTTCTTTTATGACTGATAAAAATGAAAAGAAGGTATGCCGTGGGGTAAAAAAATACGTGATAATAAAATAATCTACAATTCGAGATACATAAAGACGTCTATTTTACCAAACTGTAATTCACCAAGAGATGACTTTCATTAGATCATACCATCATACGAGGGGTATCAAAACGTTCTGAATATTTGTGCGCTGTACAACAGTTCTTTTCTAGTGAACAGTACGTCAGTGCATCTCCTCAAAGTAATCTCATGCACCTCTACACACTTTCTCAGTCTAATTATCCAATTAATAAATACCGTTTTGTATTCACGTTTTGGTATGTTGTTCATACACTGGAAATCTGCACTTCCAACCGCATGGAGGCTTTCAAATCGTCTGTCCATTAGCGAATCTTTGATAACGGGATTCAGACAAAAATCACTTGGAGCTAAATCAGGGCTGTGTAGAGGATGTGGCAAAGTTTGGATGCTGTGTTCATTCAGGAAGTCTATCAGGACGGCGGAATATGCGCCGGTGCGTTGTCAATGAGTAGATGGATACCTGAGGTACCGGTGCGCGGACGGGTGGTTCGGCAGTGTTCCACAACTTTTGGCAACATTTTGGAGGCATACAAATGTCCAATCGCACTAGCAGAATCAGGCACAGGTACCTGTGATACCGGACCTTTTGCATTGAAAAATAATGCGTATAAAACTCTCTTAGCCGGCCGACTACGTCCAGTAATTTGTGGCCTCTGCTCGTTTTCTCCGATCCAAACTTTATTATTTTTTCTTGAGTCGGTTTAAAAAAAAAGTACATCTATATTTCATCACCTGTGACAATCTTATTGAAACGTCTCTGTCACTCTTTTCATATTTAGCGAGTTCCTGTTTGGCGATTTCAACCCGAGTCTGTTATTGATCAGCTGTCAACAAATGCAGGACCCATCGCAGACAACGGTCTTCCAGAACGTGGGTCATCTTCCAGGAATTCGCAACCGTCTTTAAAACAATGAAATAACCTCATAATTGTAGGATATAATAGAGCATTACATCCGTAAACTTTATCCAAGATGGCCTTGATATCAGTCCAAGAGTACCATAAGAGCGCCTGAAAATTTACAATATGATTTTTGCTCAGTAGCAGAATTTTATCCTCGTTCGACATTTTTACGTCACTGTCATTTACCTATGTTCCGTCACACCCATATATCTACAGGTCTCGGGCATGCTGCACGTACAGCTGCAGAACATTTTATAGAATATTGTTTGTCTCTCGATCGGCATTAAAGTTATTGACAGGTTCAAAGAAACAAACAAGTTCAGAACTTTTCAAATACCCCTCGTAAGTTATACAATATCACTTTGAATTAGTTTCCATTAAATTGTTATGACGACAGGCGTTATTTAGCTCATAACATAAACACACTTCGATATGGCTATGTTTGACCTTTGTGAGTTTAGTTTACAACCTTGTAATGAAACAGACACTCGATACTCAGTAAAAGATTATTTCTTTTGTTTTGTTTCAACCTTACAGTTATCTCTTCTCTCATAACCATAGGCACTACATTGTCTCCCTCAAACACATTTTCCATCGACTTTGAAACCTAACATTCCCATTTAAGTCCTTCATGACAGAATTATATTTTTGTACTAGCACCCACACAACTATTCCGTAATGTCTATCAATGAATGCTAACTTGGTTATGCTGGTTGCCATCTTCTTTACACCCACTACATTGGCATAATCGGATACAAGTGTTAGTACCATAATAAACACAATGAGTAATTCTAACCATTTGTTTAATTTGTCACCAAGATCTATCACAATTAGATTCTCGTCTCTACAATGATGTTTCTAGCTGTAAGTCTTCTTGTACGTCAGGTTCGGACAGATGATAACAACATAGTCAAAAAGTTCCTACATTCGATTTCAATCAGATATAGTGCACGTTTTGTCTTTCCACAATTGTTAATACTACAGATAGTGTTGCAATAAGGTTCTTTTAAGTATATACTAAAACAATAAAAATGTCAGATAAATGCTCTAAATGAGGTATCAGGAGTTGTCTTGTTAGAGTTAGATGTAATGCAAACTTTTTCTCATATTAATTGGTTGTAGTTTAATTTGTGATGGTTCATTATGTTGGAAGGTTTTATAGATGTGCCAAAATCATACATGGAAAATATAATCTTCGAAAAGAATCGATCGCTTATGATTTGATTACAGTATCTCACTTGCACAAAATAGCAAATAACTTAAATATAACTTAATTACTTCCACTACAACCCCAATAGTCTTTCTATTTATTTCATTTCCTATTATCTGCTTCATTATCTCGTACATCAATGTGTACTCCTTAATCTTATAGTTTTCTGTTAACATTTTAGTAGTCAAAGTTAAATTCTGTTATGTTATTGTCTTTAGTTGCATCTGTAAATATCCTTCATTATTTCACTTGGACATTGTTTGGATAAAAATGTCTTATTACATTTCTGAGATGAATACATTTGGTGTTGACTTGTGATGTTTTGTTTCTCGCCTTTCGTCTTCACTCAAGTTTTGTAATTATTTCAAAACCACATATCAAACATGTTTGTATACCTTCTTCCTCAACTGTACAATTTATGTTAACGCTAGCACACTCATTAACAAGACTGCCATTTGAAACCTCAACATGTAATTCATCCATTTATTAAAATGGGAACACTTTTATAAAGTCTGGATCAGTTTTTCTGTCTGTCTTACACGGTATTAAGACTCGTTTTAAACTCATTCGTGGTGTATCAAGTGTAACATTTTGTTATTGTTGTATTAAGCGCTGCATCAATAGGCCTCTCTTGTGAGGTAGTCGTAAAAGAAAGGAATTCCGTTCCTGTAATTGGTGTTAATGGACTGAGCGATTATTTCAGAAATAATCGTATCATAATGAAGAACAAATTGAAAAAAAAATACAAAAAAGATACAATTGAAAAGGATCTGTCAGTATCTGGAAGTCAAGTTATGTTTTAAACTTATTTCCGTCGTAAAAGGTTTACCAGTTTCTGTACCAATGTTTTGTGCATTATAATCCCTTGCTCTATTAGTAGCCACATATCTTTGAACGTCATAAACATGTTGTAGTCATTTAACTAGAAAAGATAGCCACTACCATAAGAAATGGCTATGACACTTACAAGCATTCTAGCCAAATTGTTTACAGCTGCTTTATTAACATCGCCTTTAATCTTGACATCGAATGATATGAAAAATGATCCAGGTGCAATCATGATTTTGGATCCCAACCTAGGTATTACCACTTATACATTTTGTTCAGGTTTAATACTACTTGGAGTGTGTGTAATGCAGTAATATGTTGAATTAAGATGTTTAACATCCTGCGGTGTTTTCTCTTGTTTGTGAGGAGTTATGTTTCCATAGGTTTCAATTCTTGTGTATTAACTCAGTGTAACAGCTAAATCTGAAAGATATTTATAATTTACGTAAACACTAGCACCCATTACACTGGCAATAAATACATATGCTACCTGCTTATCATATGGCTGATGCAAATCACCAAGTTTAAATTGTCTGAACTTCTTTAAAATGGCATCAGGTTCAGCAAAAGAATAGAGAACAAAAGCATCATCAAAATTATTCAACATCTGAGTAACCAAACCTTGCTCTCTCAATATTTCATTCAGGTAGTCGAGTGCCTTTGCTATGTTCTCGTTGTGCCTTGCATATTTGTTTCTGCAATTTTTCCATTGCAACCAACAGCAGTAATAGAACAAATAAGCAATTGAAAGAACACGATGGTGTCAGTTTTGGTAACCTAGATGATATTACCCAAACACATTTTCTAGTATTCATACATAAAGGCACCAAGTTTCATCCCTGTACCTTATATGGCTTTAGAGTTTGAGGAGAAAGGAAAATCGGAATATGTTCACCTTTCACCTTGGCTTTTATGTCGAAGAATGGATCCCAAATATGGTATGCAACATACCATCTAGTGATGATGTGTAAGTGCACCAGATGTTATCAATATATTTTAAATGACATACAAATTTCCAGTGTAAAATAGTAAGTGCGTGTATGAAGGACGTACAAAAAAGCGAGAGGATTCAAGTAGATCGAAAACCCTCCTGCACTCATGGCTCACCAAAGGACTACATTCTTGAAGTAGACCTTGATAATTCTGATGAGCTACATGACGCGCACAGTGACTATCTGCTGGCCACTCAGGCACTGTGTGTACCAGAGAGCTGGCTGAGTGACTATCAGTGTGGTTTAGTTAACTAACTGGGGGTTAGGTTCACTGAAAGCGAAAACATAGTCCCTATCCTGCGAAAACAGCCTGCGGAAAATCTTCGACGGCAACCTCGTCGCGGTTCACGGTACTAGGACCAACCTTAAGCTTCACCGGCAAATAGAGAACGGGAAGTCGGTCCTCGACCTTAGCAAGCTATTCATGTATGACGTCTACTACAACAGCATCAGTAGTATAGGACGACACTTTAGAAACAAAAGGACATCCTACGTTAAAATGGGTGAAAAGATTACAGCGACAAGGGAAATTTAACATTAGGCCGCCATGTTTAAATTCTTGGGAACAAGAAGAATTCAACATGTAAATGACACTCTGGGGACAATGGGAATTTAATATATGTCAGGTGGACTTATCTGGGGACAAGGGTAGATTTAACATTAGGCCACCATGTTGAAATTGATACTGACAAGGAAAAATTGGTTTATTAGTATTACATGATGAGTCTGTCTGGCTATAAATGCAGCATGTTGAGATTGTCTGGCGGGAAATGTAATATGTTAGGTCTGTCTAGATTCTAACATAAACATTCACTAGCCAGATTCGATTTTTCAGTAGGATAACAAATTTGCCAACCCTAGCACTAAATGCTTCTAATATAGCGACGAGTTTTAGAATTTTGGCTATCCTAAATTTAATCACTAAGACCCTCTACCTTTGTTACTGGCAGCAAGTTGTATTTCAAATATACCGAGTATCATGTGAGGCAAATTCTCATTCATCAGTTTTGATAGCCCGGTGTTAGTTTGCTACATTGTCGTTTCAACGTAGAATTTTTGGCGTGTGCAAGATTTGGTTCTTAAATTTTTACCATTCTGCTATCGTACACTGACCGACTTTTTTGTTCCAAGGTCATGTTTATCTTTCGATGCATATAGGTACCGCACCACGGAATTGAGGTCAAGCGCGTTACAGACACCGCAGACGTCGCTGACAGCGCAGACGTAGCACAAATGACACCAATAGGTTTTAATCTGTGAGTAGTGTTACTTCTAGATTTAGGGTTGCAACAATGACAGGCAGACACCGAACCCACTCAGTGCTACGCTTTGCAGTCTCGCTCTCGGAAAGAAACATTTCCTGGGCATACTGGTGCCCAAACAACCGCTTTGATACAGTACGGTTGAATTGCTCCACAATTCCATGCTCACAGTTGACTCAGACGTCTTCCCGCCTCATGCGAATGATGTGCTTGGCCAAGAGGTGTGACACTACACCCATAAACTCCCAGCCGAGGTCGACCTGAAGCAGTTTGGGCTACTTTAGCTTCTAGATACGTGCAAGCGGGTCCGCTAATTTGAAAGCCTGCTTAGTGGTCAAGGGCTCAGCCTCCTTGTAACGATTGGCAACATCAACCACGGTCAGCGCATACTTGTACCTTGTCGTAAGTCAGAAACAAAACATCGGCCTGATGCACTTCGTTAGGGTTTGGAACATCAGACTGGGGCCGGGGATTTTGCTCGGAGCGGGTAGGTACATCTGCCACATGGCCTGCTTAACGAGCCACGCCTTGGCAGAATTTTGTGAGACTTTGGCGGCCTCTGCCAGCTTATTGACAGCTGCCAAGATCGGCTGGTGTAATTTTAAGTAGAGGTTGGCAATCATCGTATACCCAACCTCAAGACCGCCAAGTACTGCTTGATGGTAAAGGAGGTTTCCGCGGTCTTTTGCGTACAGTGGTGTATACACCTCACAGATATGCTATTCTGTATGAAAAAAAATTGGGTGTGTGTCTAATAGTGGCTGCTGGTACTTGCACAAGTGCCTGCCGCGTTTGTCGTTCCGAGAGGCGCGCTGCTTTTTTGCTGCTGCTCTTGCGGTAGTGAGTCACGGTATAAAGCGGGCGTTGTATTTATTTGTTAAAACACCGGGTACCTATGATGCGTACACCCTCATACAACAGAAATACAGAATAGTTTATTCACGTTAGCACATCATGATTATGACGTTTGCAAATTTACAAATTACGATTATGGTACATGTAAAGCATACAATATTAATGTTGCTGATGCAATTTTATACCTGAAACATTTATGTTAATCTACGCAGCTGACGCTGTATATTATACCAATGCCACGTACACAGCTGACGATGTATATTTCTGCCGTATATATTATACTAATGCCACGTACACAGCTGGCGATGCATTTCTGCCGTTTAGAATATATCGAAGCCACAAAATATTGGAATTTTGGGCAGAAATTGACAGTTTTACATAGCATCTTACTTGTCTAACATCCGTATACTTGTGTCTAACATTATTTGGCCGTGTACACTCTCCCAGGCAGTATTCACTGTGTGTTGGCTCTCTATATATATTTCTTACATTATCTAGGCAACAGTAACCATACCACATAAAATAACCTCTTGTGTGTCAGATGTGTTAGTAGTAGCTGCAGTGTGACTATTAAACAGAATAATCGAAGATTGGTCAGAAAAGTCACATGATCAAGCGTTTGCTTATGAGTTTCCAAAATCGATTATAAACGATTAATATTTTCTTTTTAAGAAAATGTTGTTGTTTCACCTTCAGTTCTAGCGGTTTCACTGCATCGCAACACAAGATTTTATCGGATGAATGACAGATCATTTAAGACATATACTTTTATAGGTCGTCGATCACCAGTATCAAAAACTCGGATCTTTTGTAACTTGGTGACAGCAACGATTCAAACAATAATCTCTGTTGAAAACAACATTACAAGTATGAGCATATGATAGCTGGAAAAAAAACCGAGGATTTTTAAAAGAATGCATATATTATAATTTTTCCTCTTATTCTTCAAGTGTTATTTACTCTAAGAAATCTCCATGAAAAGTCACAAAGATTCTGGTTAAAATAGCCCTCCGTATTTTATTAGAACACAAGGCCTAATAACATGGCGATGACAAATAGGCAATAATTCGACATTTTGGGATGAAATCTCCCAGGCAAAGAAAAATAAAAAAATTTCTAAGCGAAAATCCCGTCTGTTGTTTAGTACAACCCAAGCACCAGCGACATGGCAGACGAGATACGTGCAGGTAAATCGTCCGTTTCTGAGACAAAAGAAACTTCACAAAGTATGCAAAAATGACATAGTCCATAAAAACTATAAAGAATAAAACCAACTTATTAATACGGATGACAGATCGGTCCTGATGAACCAATCATCGATCTTGAATTTCAACCGATTCACACCACAACGAGTAGTAGAAGTAGCAGCAGTAGATAAAGCAGCAGCAGTAGTCGTGGTAGTAGAAGTAGAGGAAGCAGCAGTAGAACTAGAAGCAGTAGCAGTGGCGGCGCGAGGGTTCTAGGTGCCCGGGGCAATGTTATTTAGTGGCGCCCCTACTTTGCCACAGAGAACAGTTTTTATGTCAGTTGCCAACCTCCCCCGCCCCATCTACGCCCCGGTTACAGCTAAGAAATAAAAAGCTCCCGACGGCGCCTTCCCCCACCCCGCAAGGCGCCAGGAAGCAATCGCCCTCCCCCCCCCCACCGCCCCCCCCCTCGCGCCGCCACTGAGCAGTAGTAGTAGTAGTAGCAGCAGAATTTGAGGTAGCAGCAGTTGAAGTAGAAGCAGTAGTAATAGTATTAACAGCAGAAGTAGAGGTAGCAGCAGTAGAAGTAGAAGCAGTAGTAGTGTAGTAGTAATATATATATATATATATATGATCAACTTCATGAATGACGATAGTTATAATAATGATGACTATACTAGCGTTACAATCAATAGCCTGCAATCTTACCGTCTTTTTATTAAGGTAATGTAATGTAGGCTACTGACTTAAATTACATAATATGTGTAACATAAACAAATGGCAACAAGCATGAGAGAGAGAGAGAGAGAGAGAGAAGAAATATACATAAACAAAGAATAAGCCGTGTCATTATTATTCTTCATAGTTTACATTAAATAGTTCTTGGAGTACCTTTCTATGCTTAAGTGTATATACTAAAAATGTACACATTGAGTTATTGAGTTCAGTGTTATTTATTTATACTTTGCAGGGCAGATAAAAACTTATCCACTGCAGGGTTTTCAAAAAGATATTTAGGTAAATACAGTGTACGATACAGTTCAAAACCTCTATACACATACAAAATAGTATTCCTTTTCAATATCACTTTTACAAATGATGCATATTCTTTTGTGGTATGAAGTATGATCGTATCTACCCATATTCACCCTAACATTCAGATAACTGCCTCTAAGCTTGCAAAATAAGTACTTTTTTCTATAATATATATATATATGGTTATTGACTAAAGTCTAACATAATTAATTTGTAGACTCTTAATCTATCCAATTCATTAATTATTGCAGTCCAGGTTTGTATGTTCATAGCAATACATCTTTGCTTGAAGAATTACGTAAACATTTGTCCTTCTCCTACACCTTGGTTGTACCAAGCGTCTCCAAAACCACAAGAAATGAGTATACATTTGATTTCATGAGTTCATACATTACAACTAGCGACCATTGTAAATGCATATTTAAATAAATTCTAGGAAGTCTACTGTTAGACATTTTGAGTATTTTCAGCCAATATTTTATTGGATTTATAATGTAGGCTGATTTAAGACTGTTTCTCCCTAACTCAACCATAGCAAAACTGTTTGCAATAGATTTTGTAAGTTTCAATACATATTTACAGTAGTTTGTATGTACCTCTGAATAACAGACGTCTTACAAAGCCCCAAAGTTCACCTCTATAGGATTGGACAGGCAGTATCGTTGCATCAAAAATTTTAAACAGGATGTCTATTGATAATTTTCCAAATCTAAGCGACTTGCCTTCGACTAGGAATAACAATTTGAATCCTTGTTCAGATAGGACTTTTTGGTATTTACACCAAAAATCACGTGACGAGAATACCAGCCTTAGATATTTATAACATGAAAGCACTTCTAATTTGCGATTCCCAGATACCATTTTTCGTGTTTCTGTTGGCAACGTCCTTTACGGAAAACTACAAAATGTGTTTTGTCTAAATAAGCGTTTAATACCTACTCATCGCAAGAAGATTGAACTTGATTAAGTCAGGGCTGCATATCAATTGATGTTTCAGCAAATATAACTGGACCATCAGCAAAACATTGTAACATACCATTCATGTCTACGCCGTAGCTGTAATTGGACAATGCACTTTGAAGGTCATACAAAAAAGGAAAAGAGTAATGGTGACAGAACATAGCATTGACGTGCACCAAAAGGACAAATTAAGGCATCTGTCCGTCTGTTTCTGGTCCTAACACAAACCTTTATATCCATATATATTGCTTTTAGCATGTTTAACACTTTACTGATAATTTTTAGTATTTGAAATCTAGAGCAAAAAGCTTCTCTATTTATTCTATCAAATGCCTTTTCAAAATCTATGAATGTACAACGGAATCTCTCATTGCATTTTGGAAGATATTTCCATATGAATGTGTGCAAAACAAATATCTTATCTATAGTACTGCATTCTTTTCTGAACTCCACTTGTCAATCACCAATAAAAAAAATGTTCAGACAATTCTTTAATCCTCATATTTAAAATTGATGTGAAGACCCTACTTAGTACGGGTAGCAGACTAATCCCTCTATAATTATTTGGGCTATCTTTGTCCCCTTTTGTATGCAAATTTATAATTATTGATGTACACCAAACCTTAGAGAAATAATAGGCTTGAAACACTGCATTAAGCCTGGAAAGTTATCATCAACAATGAACAAATATCTTCTTAACCAGTAACAAAAGAAACTGTCAGCACTTACTGTGCCGTTCAGTTGATACTCTTTTCATAGTTTGGTTTACTTTTTTGTGATCTATCTTTTTTTTCCGATACCTAGTCACCATCTAGGTTTATATTTTGTCACAAACGTGCAAATACTAAACATAATGTAGAAGCAAAGGCAATGAAATCAAAGCAAAGATTAAAATGTAAAAGCAAACGAAAGATTAATATATCAATCGACAAACTATACGTGTCTGATACGGTAAAAATACCCCTGACTACTCGATCAATTTAAAGATCGCGATGCAAGGCTTCTTGCTTGTATGCTCAACAGCAGTGACCTTGAGTTCCGTTGACCCAAATTCATATGTTAAATCCACTTGACGCTTTTCCTTTCCAGGATTTGGTATTTCAACATTAAGGTTGCCAAGGAAATGGCATCCTTCATCCGTGACGAACTTTGGGTTCTTTTCCAAGGAATAGTAGAGTGAGATTTCCATCATTTCTTGATTTTCCACGACAGTGAAGCTGATTATTTCAACTTTGAAATCTCGTTTTATTTCTGTTCCTTCAGAAATGATGGGCATGAAGACATCACCGCATATAGCTGTTCCATTATATGTGACCTTTTTCTCTTCCGGGTGTATTTTCTCGTCGAAGACTGGGTTTTCTCTCATACCATAAGTGTAGCGAAGAATTCTGGATTCAATAGACTCTGACATTCTACCAAAAAGGACAGCTCCGTTGACGACAGTACTTCCCGCATCCTTGGGAATGACGATTTGTATACCATTTTTGCCATGGAATTCATTCGAAATGACCTCCTGAACAAATGTGGACTCGGAAAATCCCCCGACCATCAAGATGAGGGACACTTTGCTCCCGGGACCTGTTGATCGGATGCCTTTGATGTGGTTAACAATGTTTTCTGTCACTTTACGAAAAAGCATCTCTACCAGTCTAGGGGTGAGCCTCATCTTGTCGCCTATGAAGGAGATGTCATTCCCATGGATTGATTCTGCTGTGCACTTTTGATAAGTGCTTCCCAACGTATCCTCGCATAGATTGTTCAAAGTTGCTGGGAACTAAAAAGGAAAAACAAGAAGTTGTAGAGTCTCACTGGTGGATCTCAGCGAGCATATCCACAGGACTACACATATGTTTCTTTTCTTTTGTTGTCAATAGTTGCTTTATCGATGTCTGCACATCTTTAATGCTGAACAATATCAAGAAACAAACAAGCTAAAAATGGAATCGATGTCAGATACTAAATTAGATACACTTTACTTTTTTTTAAACATCTACAGACTTTAGATCTTTAGTTTCATTGATTGTTGAAAATGGCCAGATGTTGCTAGTGGAAATATCCTAGAAGTGTTACATAATATTCAACGTACAACGTAAAGATCTTGTGAAATAGCTGCAAATTATGCAGCGGGATGAATATATATATATATATATATATATATATATATAGAGAGAGAGAGAGAGAGAGAGAGAGAGAGAGAGAGAGAGAGAGAGAGAAAGAGAGAGAGAGAGAGAGTCTCGTCACGAACAGACATATATAGTGTTTGGTTTCAACATACCCGAAGTTGCACCAAATCAAAGAGGTAAGCACAGATTTCGCATAGCTCATTCGAGAGATAAACTGATATACCTTTATGGTAATTTTATCTTTGGACCTTGTACTGAAGTTTCTTTTGGCGGATTCAAATTCCTGAAACAGATCTAAATAGTCGTATGTATGTTCCTTCATAAATCTGACCATAACAGGTGCACCGATGATGCTGATCAGCATTTGAAAGAAAGCGCTGTCCACAGCAGTTCCTCCCCAAGGTCCCCCACTCGCTTTGCAAATTTCCTTTAGCCTTCCATCTCCAAGTTTTTCGTGCACAGTCATGTCTGCTGTACCTCCTAAGGCAAGAAAATAAATAAATGAACGTATCTGCCTCAAGAGATTCTAAGACACGCCAGTATTTTATTTTTGTCATTTTTTCCGGTTGTGATTATCATTTTTCTCAGTGATATTGATTTTCAGTAAGGTATCTTATTGGTTTGCTAAAAAAAAAATTTCATTAATTAGTAGCATTCTTACAATTTTATTTCTTTTTTTCGACTTAATTGCAACTCTGTTTATGTTGTGAACGACAAACCTCCGAGATCCACTACCATGTACTTCGTTCCTGGCGGTGCTGCACCAAACTGAACTTTCCCCACCTGGCTGGTAAATTGGTCAATCGGAAGAAGCTGACAGTAGATTGACGCCGCTTCCGGTTCAAGAGCAATAGTCAACATTTCGGAGTCAATGCCAGCCTATAATTTAAAATGATTTTTCAGCAGAGGAGAAATATTATACAAGTTTATCGGCGTAGGAAGTTTAACTGGAATCTTCAGTGCTATAGTGGCCAGGTGACCTTTCACATTTCTAATGTCAACAAGTAAATTCGTAAAAGGTTAACATATTCAAATGTTATACATCAACCACAGACATAATTTATTATAAACTTTGGCACTGATCTATTTTACTTAACAATGGAGACGAGTATTCACTTTTTCCCAGCACATGATCACCATGAATGAAGGATCGTCGTCAAGAAATTGGTACGTTCACCAAGATAGTTTGGTCATTATGATAAGAATTGTGCGTCCCAAGGGTTTTAAAATTTGGCTTTTTTAAAAGTTACTATCCTCTAATACTTGTTTTTCAAATATAATACGGAATTAGTTGAATACCGTAAGTATTCAGTCATTTTCGGCGAAAAGCGTGCAAGATTCTAAAGAGGTTACAATTTTAAAAGACTAATTATTCAGTACTATGTTTTCATTAACTCACTCTGGGTATTTCTAATAACATCATGCAAAGTACTATCTGCACAGTCAAGCATGACCCTAAAAATATCAAATGTCAGACTTTGTTGTGTAATTTACTTTTTCTAAATCATTTTTCTTTTTACCTTCTGGGCAGCTTCTCTCATGAACTGCTTAGCAGTATCGTTCCAGATGGCGGGAACAGTGAGAACCCATAAGATATCCTCCTCCTCCAGTCCTGTCCCCTGCTTCTTCAACATCTCCATTAGATGTACCTTCAGACATTTAATGGACAGGGCAAAGACATCCAAGGCCAAACATTTTTTCCCAGTTTCATCATCTATCATCGATGTTTGCTTCAGACCCTGCGACAGTAGCAGACAATATTTTCGAAACAGGAAAATACTCAGTTCACTGCCTTCTTACGTGTTTGTGGAAAACTTTATATAGAAAAAGGCACAAATCAAATGCATTGTCACAAATTTACTCACGTGTGCCTATTTTCCAGAGAGATTGTGCTGGAGAAGGTGAACAGAGATGAGGAGAGTGAATGAGAGAAAATTTTAAAGAGAAGCCGGTTATTTCAACCGAATAAATTACTTTCAATGTGATTTACCTAGCGTTCATCCTATTTAGGTGTTTTTATGCTTGTTTAGGATACGCTAATGAGCTTCAGTGTAAAGGTTATAATTTAATCAGTCAAAAGAACGGCTATGGCAGGACTGTTAAGCAGTAATTGTCCCGACACTTTTCGAAGACAGAGTGGAATATCTGTGAGTAGTTCTATGTTGCTATTCAGAGCCATACGGGAATTAGCATTAGCCCATAGGTTAACATGCGGAGGACCCTATAGAGCCAAACGGGAAATCCTATGTTAAAATGGTCCATAGGTTAAACATGGGAATGGTATTATAGAGCCAAAAATGTTGATAGAGCCAAAGTTTATAGAGCCGTATGGGAAATGTAATTTTAATTTTGGTTCTGTTGATAGACCCAAAGTTTATAGAGCCGTGCGGGAAATGTAATGTTAATTTTTTTGATGACTATCCAAACACGCATCTTTACTATCCAACGAAAAGGGTAGGAGTGTTGACAGCCACACACCCAACCCCACACACACACGTTATACTTACATACATACAAACACTATCACACAAGAAGAGGGGTAGGATGTAAATGAAGTGGATGAAATAGATACACACTCCTACATACAAACATACTATCACACACACAAGGGTAAGGGAGTGTTTATAGACACACTACTATACCCACACAAACACACATACTATTACACAGAAGAGAGAAGGGGTTTTAAATTTTAGTTGTTGTGAAAGACATACACAAACACATACATACACAAAATTGTTTTGGGCAAATAAGATCAATATCAATCTTTTCTAGAGATCTGGGTGGCCCTGAAAAGGGCCGTTGGGTTTACCACTCTCCCTCAGCATCGGTCGCACCTCACGGGTCGGGCACCACAGGCTGCACATCTCTGCCCAAATTTCCTCCAACTTGTCTTGCTGGAAATCACGAGCCTACAACTAGGCTCCTTGGCCTCCTCCCAGCCTTCCTCCTCCGAGATCCAGTCTGGATGCCCCATTCTTCTAAATTTCTCCCTGATCATCATCCAGTTTTCATTCAGGCGCTGGAATTGCCTCCTCCTTCTCCCCTGCTCCTTCACCCTCTTTTCCTCCGCCCATGCAGCCTTGATCTTGAGGACAATTCGCAGAGAATTGATTTCCCCCTTTTAGTGTTTGGCGTGGGGGTAGCATTCCAATTCTTCCACTCGATCCAAGAAGTGTTGTACTCTCTCCGTCAAGCTGATGAGCCTGCTTCTGAGCCTGATGTTGTAGGCAGCTTCGTCCCATCTTTGTTTTTTTTTCCTTCGTCCGTCCTTTCGGTTCATTAAGGACCCTAATGTCTCTATGAATCCCCTAGTTGATTCAGTGGCGCGTCGGTCGAACAGATCGTCCAGCCCCATTGAGCGAGCCTCTTTTTGGATATAACTGATTGCTTCTACTTGTATCCGCATTTCTCGCTTCTCTCTGGATTCCTTGGTCTTAACCGCTACAGTTTGGGGTGTTGGGATTGCTGCCTGATTTTTCTGCTGCCGTTGAGGCTTCTCCTTCTCCTGCTTCTGTTTTGCAATAGGGATGGTAGTGGTGGTAGTGATGGGGGTAGTAGGGGTCATTGATGTCCTACCCCTTGCTGGTTGGTTTACCCACCACCTTTTTTTTCCTTTTCCTTTCCCTTTGCTTTCCGCTGGAGGTGGGGGAGGGGTTCTCATTTCTTCCCCTCCTTGCTGTTCTTTCTTCCTTTCTTTCTCCTTCTTTTCTAAAACTGCTGAACTGGCCGCTTTAAGCGCGTACGTGAAGGAAACATCCCTCACAGAAAATATAACCCTCACACAGAATACCAAAGGAAACAGAAATTGCGCGGACCTAAAATTGTTGTGAATTTTTTACATATGTTTACACAAGGTAAGGGAGTGTTTATATACACACTACTATACCCACACAAACACACGTTTTACAAGGTACATGGTTTTTAAGTTTTTTATGGGGAAAGACATAGACTAAACATAAAACACACATTTGGGGGGGGATACGATTAGTATCTCTCTTTTCTAGAGATGTGGGTGGCCCTGAAAATGGCCGTTTTGGTTTGGTGAGCGGTCCTGAATTTTGTCTTCTGGCAGGAAGGCCCCATCTTTTCATCGGCTTCACTACAGCACAAGACTTGCTCTTTCTGAATGAGAAGGAGAAATCCTCTGTCTCTATTTTACATTCTACTTCTCCTTCTTGATGTTGTTGTTATTGCCTCTGCTGTTCCCTTCTCTGTCTCTCCTACCAGTCTTCTTTTTCTTGACCACGTCCAAACATCATTCAGTTGATGAAGAAAATACACACAATATTGTCCACACACCATGGAATCTGATAATTGTAATCTCACATTATTGAATCGAGTGGAGGCTGCATTTCTTTTCAGCAAGTCAGTGATGTCGTCTTCCAGAGGAGATAATCCATAAGATTCAAAATATTCCACACTGTGCTCGATGGGAAAGTAGACGGCTACCCAGTGGGTTCCTGGTCGATGACTGTCGTCTTTGTCGATGACATAGGCTTAAACGTCTTCAGGTTTTCGATGAGTAAATTCATCTTTAGCACAAACCACAGGATTCCAAGAAGCGGTGTACGAACTGTAAGTCAGCATGTAATGAAATTCCCAGGTAACCATTCTTTTTTCTTTTGTGTTTTCACAGGTAATGATAAGTCATCAATTCACACCTGACTTTTTCCTTGTCAAGTAAGTCGATGAACTACGGGAATTCACTGTTCTCTGTTGTTAGAGAGCTTCGATGCGTTTGGTCTCCAGAGAAGTCAATGGTGTTAAGGAATGGTCACGCAAGCCTTTATACCACTTTCTCAAAATATTCTCTTCTGAGATTAGAGTCTATGCCACTTCCAGATACTCTTCCAATTTTTCTTCTGAACTCATCATCATACATGTGTCGTGTTGTTTCTGACTAGGATGATCGATTTGACATCCAAAGCAATGTACTCTGGTTAGGTCTGTGATTCTTTCTGCCAAGTCAGTAGCAAAACAGGAGACTAAATGTTGTTCTTGTTTTTGCCATCTTGACATCATGACTGTCTTTTTGTCTTCTTCTTCTTGTTCTGGATAGAAAACATCCTCATTGCCTATCTCAATAGGTTCTTCGTGTTCCATCTTTTCTAATAGTCTAGAATCGCTTCTCTCATACTGTTAATTTCCAGAGTATTGCCAAATTCTGCATACAAGATAACGTTCACTGTGTTGGCCAGAGCTATTGCAAACTGAAGTTATATACGAAGTTGGCCTGATTTTATTGGGTGGAAATGTCCTTCGTCGCTGCCTTGGGTTGGAGCGAAATCAAATTCCCACAAAGCATATCCTCCTGCAAAATCCTCGTACGAAATACCGTGGCTGCTGTTGGTGCCTAACTGTCCTGTGGCTTCAAACAGTGTCAAGTAAGATCTCAAGTAATATTTTTGGGTAAAGTTAGGTTCAACGTCTGGCCATCTCGAGTGACTTCTATCTTGGACACGTTGAAGTGTTTGAACTCGAAACGATTTTGATCGATGACTCCGTTGAGGGCTACATTGCTGACGATGCCAATGAGCAAACGTTTGAGTAATTGTCCTTGAAAAACATGATCTTCGAGTCCAGAGGCAATGGTAAAGGTTTTCACTTCCTGTCGTCGAACAGGATTCTTGGCTGTCGTTCTGCTCAAAGTTTGACTGACGTCGTTTGCCACTTAAGGTAATAATTCCACATGGTGCACTTAAAGTTTGGCTTCTTCGATGATGGTTTTATACTCGTTAGCATTAGCCATCAAATGGAACACGGAACTACTTCGATTCAGTCTCAGGCGTACAGGCACTCCATTTAACAAATACTTGTCTTACAACTTCATATCCAATCGCAAACGATCCATCAGTTCTAAACTGCGTCCTTGTTTTCTTTCGACGGTCATTAAATCCAACATTTGAGGATCGTTCGCTTCTGTCAACTCTGTGTCCTTGAAGACATCCAAGGTGTCAGGTTTCCATACCACGGAAGCATCCAGATGTGTGTTCTTGGCTTCTTTTCCGTACGTCAGGAGATTTTTCAGGTACGCTCGGTAAGAGTAAGTATCCATACTGGTGATGACTAGTTTGTTATTCAAGTACAAATCCACTTCGCTGAACAACGAATGCATAACATTGTTGACATGAGCTACTCTGGCATCTTCCCCTGGATTGGTATTGTCCATTTTGAGAACTTTGACTTTCAGGTACAAGTAACTGTCATTCAGATCGATGTAATATTCGGTTTGTCCTTTTACTTCAAATTCGATAGGGGCTGAAGTAGTCAAGACGACTCAGGATGAAATTATACCCATTGGGATTCTTGCATCGTCATTATCTTTGGTGGCATGGCAAACAGATCGAGTTCTGACTTAGAACATTCGCTAGAATCTCGGTGCATCATTTTCCTTTTTCAGTTAGTAATCAAACACGTCCAATTCTCTGACCGCTCCTGTTCTTCTTTTCTTATTCTTTTTCTGAACGTGTTTATGAGATCTGAAGGGGTTTCGATGTCTTTCTTCTGTCTCGTTCTTGCTGTGGCATAGAAGAAGTAATACCTTGGCCAGAAGTGTGAAGTGAATTTATAGCGGTGTCTCGGCGACCCAAAAGGTCTTTTCCAGTTTGAAGCAACACATTTTTCCTGCTCTCATGAAGGCTTCTTTAGGATTTTGTTTGTCGATGAGGACGTTTTGAAGAAATTATTTTCCTTGCATCAAAGCGGCATCTTTTAAACTATGCAATCCTCGAGTCACCATCGGTTTTAAGACGGGTGCTACCGTACGAAAAGCTGATTTTAACATATCTCCTAAACCATGTCCTCGTTGTCGAGTGACTCCTTGGTACACAGGATACCTATGTTACACTTCGTTAGAGAATTGGTGCACAGGATACAACTGATACAAATCACTGGCGAATCGTTTTCGAAAATGTTGTTTCACCGTGACGTTTCCTTTCGAGAATAGAATAGTTTGTCCAAGATCTCCTTTTATACGATTTACTGACAGGAAGATAATGAGGATGCACAAATTCACGGTGAACATGATACGTGTTTCCACCTTCCTCCTAAGCAGCGATGGCAGAATCCGCTTTGAAAGGAATGACTCTCAGTAACTGGGCGGCTGTGTTTCCCACCACGTTTTACTCGACCACATCGGAGTACACAAACAATAAATTCAGTCCTTCGTTTAATTCGACATGGTAACGAAAATACCTGTAGAATCGATCGCTGTTGTAAACGTCTTTCATATGAGCCAGAATATGAAACAAGTTAGGACAAAACGTAATGGACGTTATTTTGCCATCCAAAAATGCGTTTTAAGACGATGAGCAATTTTATGGTACTCTTTTTGCAAGCTTTCGTCAAGGCTTTGCCAAACTGGTCGTTGAAAATATCCGCAATTGTTTCCACCAGATGTTGAGCATTAAAATAATACCCAAAAGAAATTCTCATGGTTTATGTAGTCAATGGAGGATTGGTGAGTGATAGTTTGTGTTGGATTCGTAAATGAGAGTATCATTTTTGTCCAGCTGTTCTTGAACTTGTTCGTTCAGGATATCGACGATCAAAGTGTTTTGAGCATCGTTGATATTGAGGGATTGATTAGGATGAATGATTTATACCAATGCGACTTCCCAATAAGCTTCGTGATTCAATTGTATGGCTTGAGGTAATGCTGTGAAACAAAATAAGGTATATTTGGGATACACATCCATGGTACTGTCACTCGGTAAGGTTAAATAAAATTGGTTGTTCATAGTTCGATGGTTCTGGTTTCTGATGGGTCACTCGATGTCAAAGGAGAATGATTTTCAATATGTTCCAAAAGAGAGTTGTTGCTGCTACTGCTGCTGTTGTGACTAGCGTTGGCCGCAAGGCTACTGTTATTGTTACTCTCTGTCAGTAATATATTTCAAGGAAGGAATGGGTAGAAGATAACCAATACAACTGGTGAGTAAAATTGTCTACAATTGTTTGTCTCCTTGCTGCAAACTCAAATTGGCAATCGCTCATCCGATAACAAAATACACCACAAAGATTTGGCAGAAAAAGACGATTTGAGTTTTAGGAACACGTTCTCCACACCACAGGGTGTTTTGTAGTTGTTTAACGGTATGATGGTCACTTATTTTTATAGTCGATGACTCGTGAAGCGGCAATCCAAGAATAAAAACTAGGGGGATATTCTTTCCAATCTACTTTCACTTTTTTAAGTCGATGTTTGCCCACTTTACGTGTTTTTCGATTGAGATATGCTTTCGATATCGTACACGTCGTCTTTCTTTTGGGTTACTCGTTGTAACTCAGGCAAGTAAAATGTTCCTTTTAACGCTTCTCCGTTCATGTCTTCCAAATTTATAGACAGGAGGATCACGTCCACGTACTTGTTTCGTAACACGAAACAATTCAGTGGTCCAATTAGGTGAATAATCTTTGTCAAAAGTGCATTTGGTTTTTCCAATTCGAACCCAATCTCCAGTCTTTAACACCACTTCTTTCTTTGGGGTAGTGATAGGGGACGTTCCAAACAATCGATCAAACACCATCACATCGTTTTCATTGGTGACTTCTTTGGGTGCGCATCCGATGCTACGATGGTACGATTGATTGCATGCTTTACAAGACGTGGTAACACATCGATGTACTGTAGAGTGTGTTGATGTGTAAAATATTTCCACATGCGTTCTTTCAGAGTTCTTTGAAAACGTTCCACGACACTGGCTTTTGTTTCAGGATTTTCAGTGGTGAAAACATGAATGTGTCGTTGTTTCAATTCTTTTTGAAAAGCTTAGTTCAAACATTAGGTGCCTTTGTCTGTTTGCTGTCGTAAAGGGTGACGAACACTTTGTTTCAAACCAGTTTTAAAGCTCGTACTAACTCTGAACTTGTTTTATAAGTCAAAGGAACAACGCAAGCTGATTTTGAAAACATGTCAACGACACAAAACAAATATTTATAACCACGACTGTACGCTGCGAAATGAGAGACATCAGCTAAATCTGATTGACATTGATGATCGATGCCAGCGACTTTGGTTTGACTTCTGGAAAATTTTCGTCGAATGGGTTTATGTAACGTGTACGACGATTGTTCTTGTAACCATTGTCGCATCTCTGGCAAACGTACACTTATAAGTTTGGTTTTAGCAGCACGATAGAATTATTAAACTTCTCTGTAACAAGCATCATGTGCAGGATTATAGTAAATGCTACCTAGTGTCTCGATGATGACGAGGTTCACTGTGGTTGTTTGTCGCTCCTCAATAAGTTACCCTCTGTTCGATACTACTCTTAGATTCGTGTGGTATTGGTTTGGACGAGCTTTGACGTGTCCGACGAGCAATAGGAGTAGGAGTCGGGGAGTCGGTTGTGAAGTGGTGACTTTTTTTTTAAACACTTCTCGTGTGTCTTCTTCTGTCATCCCCGTGGCTGCGGCTGTCTTGATGGCTTTTGGTTCGCTTTTCATGATCTCTCAGAGCAGGTTTAGCTGTTTCGTCTAAACCTTTCTGGTGAAAAAGAGTTGAAGACGTTGCAATAATTGGCCGTACCGTTGCGATTTTTCTGTTTCTGACAATCGCTTCGATCCATCAACGATCGTAATTCTTGTTGTAACTGTGACATCTCGGTGAAATTAGGGTTCGGAGGTAAATGAGGTATCCGTTGTTCGTACCAACGATGGACTTCCATCCATCGTTTATAAAGTGAGTTTTTGTCCTTTCATAAGATCAAAAGATGTGGGTTTATCTTTCCAGAAAAGGGTTTCCTTTTTACCTTCTTTTTTTCCCTCCTTATCTCATGACTCCTCCTAAAAGTGGTCCAGCAAAGGAGCAGTCACTTTTAACAAGGTCCTATCAGCAAAAGAAAAAATACTCCTCGTTGAACCTGCATTTATTTCCTTTGACTAATGGGTATTTTCTTTTTCACCATTTGGCGATGAACGTTCCGATGTTTTAGTAATCGTTGTTTCTGTATATTGGACAAAGGTACTGTTCTTTTCAAAACGTTCAAACAATATTCACAAAATGTTTCGATGATTTATTCGGGTGCTGTTTAAATGCGCTGTTTTAGCACCGGAGGACTGAATTTAGTCAGGATTGACAAAACATCACAATGTTTAGCTAAACGAGGAGGGTGTCCCTTTCTTTTCCTTTTCTTGGAAGACAGTTGTCTCTTGTGACGATAAGACGAATGGTGTGCACTTCTTGGTGACATCTTTTGTTTTAGGAGCGAAAACACTGAAGTGAATCTTATCACACACTTCTTTTTATACTGGAATTCGTCTCCACTGATGGTCAGCACGTCATAGCAACTTCATGATGGGCACCACTCGACGATGAGGTGTTTTCAACGGACTTAATTGTGTCAGTTCTGTCTTGGACTTTTTTCTTAGGTGAGGCCACTTTTAGCTGCAACAGCAGTTGCAAGAGCAGTAGAAGACGTCGTCGATGACGAAGAAGGAGAAGCTCCTTTAGAAATGGGTTTCAGTTTTTGCATCAAATGAGGAAACACGAGTCTTAGATCAGGTTTGTTTGGCATCATCATGAACGAAAAAGAAGAAGCAGTGACAGGAGGAGACACCGTCACCGAGCTGCGTGGTTTTCTTGAGTACATGCGTGTCGAAGCAGCAGTACCTCTCTTTCTGGCTGTAGATATTTTTTCCTGGGACTTTTCTTCTTGGAGCTTTTGTTTTTCTTGTGTACACTTGCTGTTGTTGTGTGTTGCCGTCTTTTGGGGGATTGGGGTGTCGTTTTAGCTTGGCATAAAGATCCCATTTCAAAAGAGAACGAATAATGACAACTCCTACAGAACCACTTCTACCAGGTTTCAAATGATTTGTTTTTTGGTTTGAGTATCGATTTTTGGATCTGCCAGTTGTGACAACGTTACTTTATGTTTTTCAAAGAAACGTTTGGTTTGATGGGGTATGTGAATAATGCCTTGTAGTAATTGACATGCTGTCCAAGTAAACCGTCGTAAGACTTCTTTGAGACTGGCTTTTAACAAATGTTCACGGACTTGTGCATTTGTTTCGCGACTGATACCATACAGTGCACGAATCAATTTGGCAGGAGGATGAGATTGAAAGGAAGTCATGTTGAATACTGTTTTGAAAGAAAAGAAGTATAGGCTTGGGGGGGGGTCAGATAGACGTCAAATGGGACATGTAACTGACAGGACCTCTTCTTGGCACCAGTGGTGAAACAAATTGGTATGAAATATCAGATAATCTGGAGTAGTCGGTGCGATGTGCTTTACTTTGTTGAAACAAATTTTGAGTAATGTAAATAATACTGGCATTACGATGATGTCCTTGTCGTGTAAACCAAAGTTTAATTTCTTCTTCGTCTTCTCCTTACATGTCATCGAAGATGACAAGATGTGTTTGACTAAAGTCAGACACAATCCCATCGTCTTCGCGAGGAATGCCTTCTACAAACGAAATGGATTCTCCTTGAAATTCTTGGAGTATTGTGTAAGCCGATTGCCAATTTTTGTAAAACCACACGATACGTTGGGGTGGACGATCAAACAAATGTGATGTGTGTTCGATCAAACGTTGACAAATTCAGTTTTGCCTGAACCACTGGGTCCAGCAATCAAGATGTTAAAGCGATGGCGAAGATACAAGGCCTCCCGACATTGACAATCGAACTTTTATTCAATCACTTTGAGAACAGAGGAGGTAGAAGAGAAGGAGGAGAATAATGCAGCCATAACTATGGTGTTGAGAATTCTGAGATGACCATCAATGACACAGAATGTTTTTCAAAAAGTGTCCTTCGTTCTTGTCCACGTGTTCCAAAGTAATGCCTTCTAAGGATAGGTACCGTTCTTTGAATGTCACTTTGTCTTCTAGCGTCTGACACGAAGATGGATAGCCATTAGCTTCTTCCTTCAGTTTGAGAAATCCGTTAACGTAGCCTGAGAAAATCCCTGGACTCGAGTCGTCTTCCTTTTGGTATTGTTCTGTGGTAGGAAAGAGCCAAATTTCGTATACTTTTAACAAGCGGTATCCACAATCCAGAGCATGAAACAATTCGACACTCACTCACGTTCATGTCAAAGCGCGTTCTTCAACCTTGTGGCCATATGACTGGTCTTTATAGGTTCCTGTATGCACTTCTCACAAGCACGATGAGTTACGCAATAATTAGTGTACATTCAAAATCAAAAAAGCTAAAATCCACTTGTTTCTTTTTCTTCTTCTGCTGATCTTCCTTGAAGTCTTCCCCAAGTTCATTGTCATATTTTTGGATGTGGCATTGATGTTCAAAGTCGACGATTTGGTCACAAAAACGGCATCTTTTCATTCCGGGACAAACGTGTGCCTTTGAGTTATTGCTCGAATAAGATGTCCACAATCTCAATAATTTGCAAGCACTTTTCTGCTGGTTGACTTGTTTCATACGATGTAGTTTGTAACAAGTGGGGCTGACAAATGTTCGCCTGCCAGAAGAAAAATTAATTCGTTATTTGCCTTCAGAAATGCATGGTTTAGACGCTAAACAGACCCGACATCTCTCTCCGCAATAAATGTGTTGATCTCGACAGGAAAAACGTGGTCACATTTCTCACAATAATATTCGTATTCAAGAAATCCTGTGATACTAGTAAAATGCTCTTGATGATGATACACGTGAATGTATTTTCCCTCCTGGAAATCGGGTGATCGAAACACGAGAGCGACACGAACGACTTGAGGATACACTCTCAACGAATAGCGAGGAGCCAAGACGTCTTGAAGTTTTTGCATTTCAGGAATACCACACATGGTCTCTTTGGAAATGCCTGCCTGCTTCAAAAGGAGTTATGCTTCTTTTCGTTGTTGGGGTCTGGCCGATCGTCTAATGTTCATCCATGATCTTTTCCATTATGTGGTCTCATTTTTCTCGGCATAAGTCCGCCCCCACGACGATGGCTCTGGATATGCACACTTGATCTTATGAGTTGTCAATTTGGACGATACTGCGTTTGGTACTGCAAATTTTGTCCACCAATAACACTTTTCTGCGTGGTCCACTACCTCTAGGTGGTGAAACGTGGGTCATGTGAAGAGTGGCTTTTCCATCGGTCATATTAAACTCGTCATTGGATTGTTGAACGTGTTCAATTTTGTCGATGACTTTGGAAGGTGTTAATTCTGCCGGTGTACTAAACTCAATCCAGACAGGAGACTTCAAACTGTCGTGATGAATGGAAAGTCTCAAACGATCGTCCTCTTTAGCTTGGCTTTGTCGTTTCAATGTTTCTAACAAGGAATCCCACAAATCTGTAATGAAACCTGCTGATTTCTCGGGTGGCACTTCAGACTTGAATTCTTTAAATTTCACTTTGTAGATGTAAACCGTGGTTCTAAATTTTCTGGAAGTTAGTATTTGTGTCTCTCTAATATGTGAACTCCTTTCTTTTTTGGTGGCTCTGTACTCTCTTGGTCTTGTGGCAGAGGAGGTAAAAGGTGTTCGTTCAGACTCATTTATGTCATCTTCAAATTGACTGGCATGCACTTGAGCTAACACTTGAGCTAGCGTATGAGGCGACAGCAAACGGTGCCGTTGCCTCTTGGTTTCTTTTTATAGTTTCTTCTCAGCAAAGTGTGATCGTTTCATCTCGATTCCAAACTTTGATTTGACTAAGTTTTACTAATATTTGCTCCCTTTATTTAGAGAGAGCTTCTCATCCTAGGAGTATATATTCATTTAGCTTTTAGACTGTGAAGAAGAAGAAAATGGAAGAGTCGAAACAGATCACCCTTCTCGTCAGAGATTTACAGAGAGTCATTCGAAAGTACACCACTTTCAACAAGACTACGGACTACTCTTCTCTAGATAAAAGTCTAGATACTTGCTGTGTCTGTCAAGAGAAAGATCATTGAGCTCCAGAATGTCCACAACGTAAAAGCAAAGGAAAGACAGGACAAAAAAGAGATAAGGGTAAAGATACCTGTTATCATTTTCAGGAAAAAGGAAACTTTGGTCTTTGGAATGTCCTAGTAAAAAAAGAGAATAAGCAGGAGGAGAAGCCGGAGGAGGACCGTTCTTCAGAAACAAAAAAAGAATCCATACCCGTCAAGAAATGCAAGAAGGCAAGACAACTAGAAGAAACAGTACAAGAGGAAGAACCCATACCAGTAAAGAAATTCAACAAAAAAAAAGAGACAGACAGTGAAAGAAAGAAATGGACTTTTGTGATGTGTTATGAAATTTTCTTTGTGATTCAAAAGTGAATATACCAAAGAAAACGTAAGTGTCTCATTGTCTTGATTTTGTTTTATAGTATGGATAAGAGACTTCAACACACTCACACACGCACACATAAATTATGGGGAAAGAGATTTAAGTTTTACTTGATTTGGCAATCAATGAGTAGTATCTCTTTTGTAAGAGATATAGGTGGCCCTGAAAAGAACCGTTGTTGTTTTTTCAACAACAACAACAACAACAAAAATTGTGGACTTGACATCATCAACTTTAACTGTCTCAATCCCTTTCTACGACCATGTGCTACCTGCGGAGACGACAGAAGATCAGCCAACGCTAAATTAAAGTCATCCTCTTCTGGAAGAAGAATACTGGTTACAACTTTTCATTAGTAGTCGTAGTCACCGCACTATCACTCCGAGTATACGAGGTATTCGCAGCAGGCGCACCCCAATACATTGTCTTCATTGTTTCAGCTATAAGTATGGTACTCAAACTGTGGTGCAATGGTAAACCATATGAATGCTGATGCACCTATACATTGAATGTGACGTCACGCGTAGGCTGATTGGAAAAGAGACTACACGCTCTGACTGAATTATGTAACGCGCGTTTGGATTGGAGTAACATTTCAATCCGTTTCGATCCGGTCTTAGGCTATATATACAAGCGCATTCTCCTGTGGTTTCACCTGTTCTCAGGACAATTCAAGCAAGATGTAGACTAGTGTAGAGTCATCAAGCATTGTTTCGGGCATGCTCTTCAACCCGGACTACCCAATGTATGTGAAGGCATCGTGGGCTATTACTAGGATCACGGACACAGCCATATGGAAAAAAAAACATTTATGTGAAGAGACAAAGGTGTCTGAAGCGAGTCTTGCTCCACGGACCCGCCGTGCGACGATGTTTTAGAAGAAAAACACCAGTGAAGCGATGCCCCTTATGTTGACTCTCTTTGGTTAACAAAACCCCAAAACTAGAAAAGAGAGATACTAATCCTATCTGCCAAAATAAATTTGTGTATATATGTCTATGTGTTTGTGTATGTCTTTCACAAAAACA
This sequence comes from Margaritifera margaritifera, assembly GCA_029931535.1. NCBI lineage: Eukaryota > Metazoa > Mollusca > Bivalvia > Unionida > Margaritiferidae > Margaritifera > Margaritifera margaritifera. Next base: position 665,500 of record JAQPZY010001551.1, on the reverse strand, counting down.
AAAACTTAAATTTACCCCTTTTACCCCTTCTGTGGGATAATGTGTTTGTATGTAAGGGCATAGTAGTGTGTCTATAAACACTTCCTACCTTTGTGTGTGATAGTATGTTTGTGTGTAAGAGTGTGTGTCTATTTAATTCCCCTTCTTTTACATTCTACCCTTCTTCTTGTGTGTTTGTATGTATGTATGGCATGTGTGTATCAACACTCCTGCCCTTTTCGTTGGATAGTATAGGTGGTGTGTGTTTGGATAGTCATAAAAAATTAACATTACATTTCCCATACGGCTGTATAAACTTTGGCTCTATCAACAGAACCAAACTTAACATTACATTTCCCGTACGCCCTTTAAACTTTGGCTCTATCAACACTTTTGGCTCAATAATACCATTCCCATGTTGAACCTATGTACCATTTTAACACAGGATTTCCCGTACGTACATATAGCGACGCATACTGAGGTTAACTCTAACGATGTTACCATGTAACTCCAGCTGAGGTCAGCCACATCTAACAATGTTACCCATTTACCCTCAGTGTTAATCCTATGGACCATTTTAACATAGGATTTCCTGTTTGGCTCTATAGAGTCCCCGCATGTTAACCTAAGGGCTAATGCTGATTCCCGTTTGGTTTTGAATAGCCACATACAACTACTTCTGTGTTTCTGTACTATGGTTCAGCGGTTAGAGTCTAGCGAGTTCTAAACCTGCACCGACCAAGCCTTGTAGGTAGTCTTAATGTGTCCCTGGGCAATGAGCTTTACTGCAATTGCCCCGGTACGATCCAATGTTGCATGTGTTGATGTGTTGTGAAAAAAAAACATACAAACATACAAACTGTCTTTAGACAAGCACTGCAAATCTTGGAATAAGGGGTATTGATATCTGTACACAGCTGTATTGAAATTTGATTTGCCTCATTATTTTCTTGTCATCACTGAGCATAATGTTGAAAAATCATATATGCGCTAAACTCTGAGAGCGTCTAAGTTAGTAAAACAAGGAAATGTCAAAGGTAAGAAGGATCTACTGGAAAAAAACGGAAAATAAGAAAAACCTACAGCGACATAAAACTAATAATGAATGGCTACTACACAGTTTATCCTACTGTCAGTTCTATATATAATATCACTGCAATTAAATATTATGAGAAGAATATATTCATGTATGCTTATTACCTCTGTTTCTTAACTTGGTTTATGTAATTGATTTTTAAACTTTCCTTGTGGTATGACAAAGTTAATTCAATTGACAAAAGATTCACTAACCCCCTCTTGCATCAACTTCATTTTGAAGCGTCTGAAAAAGTAGTACTTGTCATTTTCCTTCTCAAGACATAAATTTGCATATCTGTCTTCCGCCTGGAATCCGAATTCTTCAATTTCTTGTTTTTCATTCAGAAGAAGACATGTGGGTGTTTTCAGAGAACTAAGGTTCCTTTTCCCGCCATTCCATGTCTGTGGGGAAAATATCTTAATCGGATCTTTCTTAAAGTCTTCATATAATTGAACAGCATATCCCGAGTACGACGTCCCTATGTCAATGGCTGCAACAATGGGTGATTCACGGCCACGAGCCGCCATATCTATGAACAAAATTGAAAATATTACGAGTATATTTCGTTATATAATTACACAGGTAAACACACGTAAACGATGCACTTCATATACAAAGATAGTGATTGCATATCATAAATGTACGAGGTTATAATTTGGTATCAAAAATCATATGAAAGGTGCAAAGTAAATGATAAAATAAATGTTCTTCCTTGTATTGTATCTCTACTGGTCAAAAACCCTGTCCCTGTATTCTCGAAACTTTTTGAGCATGAAAGTGAAGCTCAAGCTTAAATCTCAAACTCAGAGTTGATATTAGGCGTGCACCTACGTACTTAAAATTTGTCAGTCTAGTACAGGGACTGAAGTTTAGAAATATCTGAGAGATCAGTGAATCAGGCTTTATTCAAATTAATGTTATATACTGCCAAAGTTTTGGACCTGGAGCTTGAATTTTCTAACTCAAAGTTTCGAGAATACAAGGTAACAAGAGTTTATGTGATGGCCTGTCGTTCGTCGACAGCACGTTTACCATCAGTACACCTCCTAAAGTATTGGGAGGATTGCCATGAAATTTTACCGCACGCATTTACCCCAACGTCTAGTTGGTCCAAAATGAAATGGTGCCCTTCGGACGTCCAATCTGGCCGGCCGCTTAGGCAGCCCTCTTTAAAATCTTAATTCTCCTAAACGGATGGACGTAGCGTCATGAGGTTTTTACTGAAATGCTAATTATGATCTCTAGTTGGTACTAAATGAAAATTATAGCTTCGATTCTCATGGCGCTGGGATTCATCTTAAGCACAGTTGTGCTGGCGATCACAAGCGGCGCAGGCGCACCGACGCCACTTTCCATCGTCCCGATACCTCAACCTGACCATAGCAGTCTGGATGATGAAAAAGCTCGCAGAAAAGGCTTTGGAAGCGCTGCACGGCATTGTTGGCACTATTGTGTCATTTATGTTGTAAACAGCCGGCAACATCGTTGGCTGAGGAGTCTCAATGACAACGTAGTATTTAACGAAATGTCCTGGGCGATAACCTTTCCTTCATGATATGCAGGGCCCACTATTACTCGTTTCACCGGCAGAAAAAATACAGATTTATATTCGATAAAGATGCACTATGTCGCATCACAGTAATCGGCCAAAAAAACAAACAGTCGGCGAAATCTACGGGCAGAGACTGAACAGCTGAGCACTCTATACAAAAAGTACAAGCGCGCAGTAAACACGGTGGATGGTGTTGACACCACACTGACGACTGTGTCTCTGAACACCCAGTGTGGCAAGGATTGGAATATTGTAAATAATCTTTACTCCCCTCATATCAATTGCCCTTGAGATCACAGCTTTGAGCTGTGGTCTGATTTGTTTAGCTGGGAATTTTATCAGCCAGCGACTATTCACGAAAAGTAAAAAGCACGATGAAATCCGCGTCTTGGCCTAATCAAAGCTCAGTACAATCGCAGACCAAATATCTAAGGGGTTACGCCATCTCCGAAGAAGAGTTCAAGATTATCCTAGATGAAGTCGACAAATACACAACTATGAAAAATGAACTGCGTGCTGCATCGCACAAGGCACACACTTCGGTTGTAACCGACAAAGTAGCAGAAAACGAGTTCATAGCTCGAGGAATAGACGAAGCCTGCGAGAAGATCATTTTTTTAAAATCCCGCTGGAAATTCATCATAAACTGTGTGTTGTCAGCGTTTTCAGTGTAAACCTCGAGAACGACAGAATATTCTGAGCGTGATAACTCAAGACCTATTCCCTGCGCACCTCCAGCATACGATGCGGTTTTTCAATAATAAGACCATGCCGCTGACTCTGTCTTTTAGTCCCTTGAGGCCGGCTAAAAAAAAGGTGATTTATTCATGTAAAAATTTTTTAGTATTGTTGTTAAAATGTGTGCCTGATGCTATCCTCTCAATGCCTTTGTGCTTTGGTAACGCTAATTTCAATGGCTTTACTATTGGTGGGGTTTGAATTTTACGAAGCAAAGCAGGTCAGCAATGTTGACAGTGACACTGGTAGTTCGCAGCTTTCTACTGTGGATTTGCGCCACACGAAGGAGGTATAGTAGTAAAAAGTGCTGGGACAAAATATCCCTTTAACATCTACTCAGGTAAATATTCTTGTTTAGAGAGGGGCATTTTCAATAAGCAGAGTGGCATACAAGTAGATATTCTTACTAATAGAGAGGCATTTTCGTCCCAGAATGTTGCTTTGAAAGTTGGCTCTCACTTATACTTTTCTGGCATAGAGGATATGTCGCCGAGGTAAATTTTCCGCGGACTAGAGCAAATTCTCTGGCTTTGAAAATTTACAAAGAATCTCGTTTCTCTGCATACTTTTTCCTCACTGACTGTAAGCGAAGTGCTGCAAAGATTGATTTACATCAGAAACCGTCGGTAGTAAGGATCATGGTATGACATTGAAAAATAGTAATTACTTTCAGATGTCATGAAGTAAAATTTGCATTTGCTGTTCAAACATGCAGCTATTTTGAAAAAGGTCTGGAAGACTCAATTTTCATGTAAATTTAAATGAGTTTCCTTAACTGACAGCTAATAAAGTGTCGTATCAGAACATTTAAGTGAGCAGAAATTAATAATTAACACCTGATGATTAAGTAAAGTTGACAAAGTATGGCAGCTTCCTTTAAAAATAAAGAAATTTCATTACACAGAGACTGATTTCCGACATGTATTTTAAATGTTTTCACTAAATGAGTATCTCAGCAAGCAGCAAATGGTTCATATAGGAACAAGGAAGAATGTTTTTTTTCAGCAAACAGCAAATGGTTCATTGTCCTACAGAAACAAGGCAGAGTGATGTTGTTTTCAGCAAGCAGCAAATGGTTCATTGCCGCACAGGAACAAAGTAGTTATTTGTTTTCAGCCAAGCAATAATATTTCTTTTCATTTAACGATGAAGTTAAGAGGTCTGTAAAAATAATCTGACCGTTTTTCGGTGAAACATTAGGTACTCGAAAAAGACATTTTAAAAAAAATCTTAATAATCGAAAATCTATCTTACTATCTATAATAATAATAATAATAATAATAATAATAATAATAATAATAATAATAATAATAATAATAATAATAATGGGAGTTTATATTTTTAAAAACCATTTTCCGAAATTATATCTATACTACTACTACTACTACCAATACTACTACTACTACTAATAATAATAATAATAATAACAATAACAATAATATGTATTATTATTATTATTATTATTATTATTATTATTATTCCTAGATAATATGGAAGAATTTTGAGACCGCTGAGTATCAGTTCTCTTACACACTCAGAAGGTTTCTGGGTTAACGATACAAAGAGCTCGCAGTTAACGAGGAAAAATACACTTAACTGGTGTTGCCTCACGAACTGGAAATCAAATAGCATCGCTACATCAACTGACTTTTAAAACAGAGTAGACTGTTCATTGACAAAGGTAGCATTTGACTGGTCAGTCACTAGTTGTACTCAGCAGACAATGACCTCCCTAGCATAATCTGCCGATTCTAACTATATACAAATAAACTGTTCTGAAAGCAGAGACACATGTCCACGCTCGTCTATTATCAGTGGCCGTTCATATTATTAACGTAGTGCTCTTTTCACGAAGAAAAGCTTTCGCTATAAAGTCACCTTTCACGCCTTTTTCTTTAAAAGGTGCCCTTTCTACCACAAAGTTTACTTATCGTGAAGAAACTGTTTTCTTCGCGATGATTTGTTTAGCTAAAACTGTCAAAATATTCAAGAAAAAACTGATCAATTTTTTCACGCAAGTAGTGAGTACCATGTAAAAACATTTCCAAAATCAGAGATTTTCATGAAAAAAACGTGTTCTCATGAATATCTATACTATAGATACACACAAAAAATTACATATTTTTCACGAAATTTTGTTGCATCGACGTACAACGGCACATTTTTCGTGGAGAAAATTACATTCATCGTGAAAATTGCACTTTTTTACGAAAAAAAATTAACTTTTACGTGAAAAGATAAATTTTTTCGTGAAGGTTTGCATCGACGTTCAAAGGCACTTTTTTTCGGGAAAAAAGGCTACTTTCTACATGATTAAAGTAATATTTTCATGAAAATTTTGCAATTTGCCTAACTCCGCCCCTGCCAGCAGAGTATAACCTAATCATATTTACACATGTAGTACCAAATCTGTCTTTACCTGCCTAATCCAGTTTGCCGATTTGGAAAACTTGCCCGTGGGATCATGTGTGTCCTCCATGAAGACAGTCAATAAATTAGGACTAGAATTTTGTAATTCTAGCCCAAGCAGTAAATGAGTATCAATAAATGTACTTTAGCTATATATGTTATCAGAGGGGTTTGGGGGAAGGTGGATATACTACAGGGTATTAAACCCAGTCGGCTCATTTTTGTCTTACCTAATTATTGGTTAGGTAACCGATCTTGTATTGCACCATTATCTTTTCAAGCGGTGAGGGTTCCCTTCAAAGTGTCGCCGTGTTAAATGATACGAGCAGACAGTGATACAATCTTTATAAAGACTGATTTCTTCGAAAAATCTTCACGAAAAATTGCTTTCGTCACGAAAAAGAGTAAAATTTTCATGACGAATTGTTATTTCTTAATTGAAAAGTTTATAGCAAAAGCCTGCACACAAATTTTATGAAGAATGTCACTTTTTTCACGAAAGCGTGTCTTTACATGTTGATGCAAACCTTTCATGAAAGATGTTTTTGCTAAAAAGTGTCATAGTCATGAAGAATGCCACTTTCTATACGAAAAACGTGCATTTTCTCTTCGATGCAATTTTGTCACCAAAAGAAGATGCGTTTTTAGTTCAAAAGTACAGTCTTTACAAAAAATTCGAATTTTTCACGAAAAAAAAGTAACAATCTTCATGAAGATTGGTGATTTTCTCGTGAAGAAAAAGGACTTATCAGAACAAGTTTCTTCGTTAAAAATAACTTTATTTTTTACAGATAGCTGCGGCAGCTCAGTTGGTAGAGAGTCGGACTCGTAATCAAGATTCGCAGGTTCTATACCCGCCCAAGTTTGCCCGTTGTCTGCTTCCTCGGTGTGTCCATGGAATAGGCACTTAGCTCCCATTTCCTCGGCATGATATAGCTAATAATGTGTTAAAAGTGACGTTAAAACCAACGCCACCCCACCTCACCACCCCCCCCCCCGAAAAAAAATAGTTTTTACATGTTCAGCCAGGGTACACAAGTTTTAGGTGAAAAAAGTGAGCCTTTAAAATGACAATTTTGACAATAATGGCCAGAAACATTGGAAATAAAGATATTTTTTTCACAAAAGAAGGTAATCTTTTTGTAAAAAGGACATTTTTTACCAAGAAAGTCACATTTGCTTCGTGAAAGATCGCTACGTTAATAACACGAACGGTCATTTATAGTCTATTGTGTACCTATTAGGCATTGAAGGTACTAGAAGGAAATATTAAAATAATTTGAAACCCTTAAATTCAAACAATTTGGAATAAATTGCATACATTATTAAGCATAAATTAGTTTTTTTGTTGTTGTTTTTTTTTTTGTTTTTTTTTTTTTTTTTTTTTTGTTGTGGTTTGTTTCTTTGTTTGTTTGTTTGTTTGTTTGTGTGGGGTTTTTTTAAATTTAAATTTCAATGTATGTTTTGCGGTGTAAATGATGGAAGATTATTGCGCTGCACCTCAACGCAGTACATACTATTTTGTGTTTGGAAACTAGACCGGATATGACCATTGTAGGTTGTTTGGAGTTTTCGATATAGTAAGTAGCTACCTATTTTCCGAAACAAACCCCAAACAACAGAATAGAATGGATTCCAATAAATCAAACCGACCAAAATAACGCAGTGACGAAATGTGACCGAGTGCCATCAATTCAAATTCGAACCACTAAGTCAATACATAGCACACAAAAAAAAGAAAGAAAAAGAAAAAAAAACGCGTCCATAACAGAGATCTTAAAGTAAGGTATGAAATTTATTACATTTCCCCAAACTTCGTCTAAGTCTGCAAAATGTCCGATGTAAATCAAAATTTGCGGTCGTCACCATGATCAGCTGAACGTCAAAATAGTCTATGGAAAATATCATATGTCTGTATGTACGAATAATCCATTCAAAACAGCAGAGAGAAGTGTAATTTAAACATGTATTTCAATTTGGTTTTAAACATATTTTATTGCCATAAATGTTAACAAATAGGGTCGGGCTACAAGTTCTCACAACTTAGAATAAGCCCTTCCCTTACAATCGATAAGAAATTTACATGGATAGCGGCAGTAAATTAATATGATTTAATACAATTATATGTAAACATACATGATTCAGGCAAAATAGGTATGATGGAGAGAGAGAGAGAAAGAAAGAAAGAAAGAGATGAATACATTAATGATGAATTAATGATCGTGGCAGAAGTTGGACAAGAGTGCATACAAAAAAATGAATTAAGTAGATAACAATTAAGAAAATAATGTCTTTCTTAATTAAAATTAGCAGCAATTAATTGAGCAGATAAATCAAATTGTGAATACTCCTTTATTATGTAAATCGTTTCGTGTCTTTAATATATGTTTGGAACAAATCAAATAACCGATTATTAAAGTTCCCTGTAAAATCAGATGATCCGTATAAAAAATTATTTGTAGTCGCTGGTACATAGATATGATTTAGATTCTGAACCAGTTTCCTACTCTGTTCAATAAAGTATCTGCAAGTAAATATGTAATGGTATGCATTTTCTATATCATCACCACAAGCACATAATGGATTATCTCTCAGATGATTATAATATAAATAATTATGTAAATCACTACAGTTATTTCTAATTCTAGTATTCAGAATAGATCATTTCCTATTAGCAACGAAAAAATGGGCAGGCACATGTGTTGTCTTTGTCTCTGTTTTACTTCTAAAGATAGAATAGTTACTTTCACCTTTTTGCTGAATCTGGGAGTGAGTTCCAAACATGAATAGAAGAGTGTAGGAATGAGTTTCTACTTATTTCGAGTCTGGCATTAATTCGATTAAAATTATTCTTATTTCTAAGATTATACCTGTTTGTCTCACCAACCAGTGGTGGTAGAAGGTCAGCAAGATGAATAGGAGAGACACCGTATACTATAAATGAAAGTAACATAGTTTATGAAACTTTCGTCTATCTGTCGAGGTAGATCAACCAGTTTCTTCATAAATCTTATGACACGAGACACTTCTAGTAAGGCCAGTTATAATTCTTCCTGCTTCTAATTGTAATATTTCTAATTTAAGAGTCTTCGACCGAACAACCATCCCATACAACATCAGCGTATTCTAGTAAGGGGCGGATGTATGTAAAATATATCCTTTCTAAAGTCTTTCGGCTAAATTTATATTTAAGTATTTTCAAGGCAGTTATCATTTTTAGGTCGACATAAATATGTTATCAATATGTTTGGTCCAGTTGCCTAGACTACTAAAAGTTACGCCAAGATGTTTATGGAACTCACAAAAGATAGGATTTAGTTTTTGAATTTTAGTTCAGGAAAAACCGGTTCTAGCTTACGCGACAATAACATTGCTTCAGTTTTGGTTGGATTGAAGTCAACTAACCACTGCCTTGACCAATCGTCAACCGTTTGTAAATCTGTGTTCAGAATGTATTCAATTTCGTAAGTATCATTAGATTAATACGCCAGTGAGCTATCATCAGCAGAGAGTCTAGTTGCACTCAGGAGGTCGTCGTCTACATCGTTAATATACACAATAAATAATAACGAACCTAAAAGCAGCCCTGTGATACGCCAGCCGCAACATAATGGCTACTTGATTCGGCAGTATTTACAAAAACTGTTTGAAGTCTGTTCGATAGGGAGTCAGAGAACCAATCAATAAGAAAGCTATCAATGCCATTGCACTTTAATTTATGTATTAAACCTTTATGCCAAACCGGATCAAATGCTTTAGAGACATCACAAAAGACCACACACGTCATCCTTGTTATCTAGGGCAGTACATATACTGTGGTACATATTTATATAAATATATATAATATATATGAGCTGAAATACTGTAGAATTGTTGGGAAGAAAACCGGATTGATATTTGATTATACGATCATTTGAGTGTAGGTGGTTGTAGAGATGCTTAAAAATAATTATTTGCATAACTTTCCCAACACAACTCAATAATGAAGGATCAGTGGTACATCCCTTTTTATAACTGGCATTACTTTCCCGGTTTTCCATAAGATGGGAACACTTTTTTAGTAAGGGACATGTTGAATAGAACAGAGAGTGGTTTAACTACGGATGAGACGGTTCATTTGAGCATATGGTGACTTATTTTATCCATGCCACATGCTTTGTGAGTTGGTAGGTGTTGACTACATCAAAAACGTCTTGTTCAATTATTAATATATTAGTTAGTTTGTTATTAGTTTTCAAGCGTATGTCCGGTAGATTGACATTAGTGTCATCAACCTTCACTGTAGCAGCAAAAGAAGAATTTAAGACATTCTGCTTTTTCGCCATCTGAAAATGCTACATGTAACGATCCATTAGAATTAATGCTTTTTAATGGAGGTATTGAGGTTAAAAACTTTTCTTTGACAAAATGACCCACAAGTTTCCAATATTCTTTCGGGTTTATACCAATATAATCAATATTCTTCAAGTTACGAATAAATGTTTCATTTGCTCTTTGTTCTGGTTATTGACTTTGTTACGTAATATTTTGTATTTTCCCCAATGACTTAGATTATTACTTTCAATAGCTATTCTTTTCATGCGGTCAGGCTTCCTGCTTGTTCTGCGAATTGTGCTGTCATACCAACATATGTCCCTCATCCGAACGGTTACTGTGCGAAATGGCATACAATCTTTAGCAAATTTAATATACGATGAAGTAAGTGCTGCAACGGCATCATTGACATCACCACAAGCTCCTAACTTAATTGTCCAGTCAATTCCTGTTATAAGATTATTACATTTTTGGAAATCCGCTTTTTTTTATAAAGCCATATTTCTCTCTTATAACAGGTGGTATATTCATAATGCAGCCGAGTAATTAAGTAGGAGGCCTTGTGATCACTTACATTTGCATCAACAGAGATAATTCCAGAATGAAGAACATCTATGGTTGGAGATATAATAATGGGATCTAACAGAGTTGTAGAGCTATCTGTTACTCTGGTTGGCTCAGTTATTATATTTTGCATGTCATTAAACATCATCACCTCTCTGAGACACTGAATTCAGCACTGAGTCGGTACTCGTTTAAATCACCCATAATTATAATATTATCACAGACACTGAAGCCCCGCTCAATGGTGATATTCAACGAGTCCAAGAAGTGTAACGACGCAGATGGAGGACGGTAGATTGCAAGTAACATATATTTCACACTTTTTACGCATATTTCTATCCCTATCCCTTCAAGGTTACGTAACAACAGATCAGCACATGGTTTGAAAATCAAATTTTCTGCAACGTAGACCATTACACCTCCTCCACGATTTGTTCGATTAAACCTAATTGGTTTAAGATAACCGTCTAACTTAAGATCATCGTCATTAATGTTATCATCTAGATGAGTCTCTGTAAGTGCAATAATGTCAAAATCATCAAAAAATGTAGCGACGAAATCTAATTTATGGCGAACAGATCTAATATTTAAATGTACAAATGATAACGTACTATCTGTTGATGACGTAATTGAACTATTGTAGCTGTAGGAATCAGGTGAACCTGAATCTGATACCAATATTGGGCCTGGATTCAGCTCAATGTCCCCGGATAATATAAGAACTAGAAACATCCATAATATACAAATGAACAAGTTTGTGAACACTAGATTTGCAAAAGTATTACACCTTAGATTAATTTTATCATCTCTATTAATACTACTGACATGTAGCAAAAATTCTGATATTTCAACAATGCAACATATGAACGGCACGAGAAGAAGCCAACTGAACATTATTATAACAGCGTCTTTACCCAATGTAATAAGGAGATTGATGAATACAACATCATTACCGTTCAACCTTTTCTTACTCGGTACAATTCTAGCTCTACTGAGGAAAAGTCCTATGCTTATCCTATGTAAAATATTATATTAAGACATAACGTACAGTATGATTTAACGTTAATGATGAGACGGACTTTGTCTCGTGATTTAACTCGACAGAACACATTTCATAAAATGTAACATATAAAATGCAACCTGCCACGGTCAAAAGTAGAAGAATGAAGAAATGCAGAGTAGTAATCACAGAATGATGGAAGAATGAACGCATATATACTGAAAGAGATAAAAAACAAAATAATATATGTGTATGAATGTTGATTTGTGATAATAATTCAAATCAGTAGTCTGCAATGAAAATCGTAAAGAATTCAAAATAACTGATCGAAAAAAGAAAGAAAAAAATTAAAAATCGAACAAAAAGAGACGAGAGAGAGAGAGAGAGAGAGAGAGAGGACATTCCAGGATGTACACGTGATGAATAGAGAATGCACATGACGAAGTCACCGTTCATTTTTAAAAAAAAGAAAAAATAAAAGGCAAGCATTTAAATAAATCAGTTAGGGCTATTTTTACTTACTGTGCTGTTTTCTGTTTAACAACAAACTGACAAATCAGCACATAAAAGATTTTAGTGCCGAGGCAAGAAAAGTCTATTGTCTTGCAATAGGACACACCCTGGAAGTTAATCTAGGCTGAATACAGTGTCTTTAACTTAATATTTCTTCATTTACAATTCATATCTTTAAGAATAAGTAGCTTAATAGTTTGTTATATCGTATGATAATTATTATTATGCCACTTTACTATAAATAAATAAATATGAAGTGCTCCATCAAGTAATCAATACATAAATCAAATATATACAAGAAAAATGCAATGGAAACTAAGGTATACAAGATAGTAAATTCAGACGATGAAGAGAGAGAGAGAGAGAGAGAGAGAGAGAGAGAGAGAGAGAGAGAGAGAGAGGCGGGGGTGGGGGAGTGGCTTTTCAAATGCAAACCCACAATACATTTAAGAATTAAGGATCAACGCATATATAATAACCAGTGGCGTAGCGAGGCAAAGTGCCGCCCAGGGCCAAGTACCAAAATTACGCACCCCCCCCCCCATCCCCCAACTCCATTAGTATTATTTATGATATATACGGTACTCTTGCCAAATTGCCGCCCCCTAGAAAGTGCCGCCCAGGGCCACCGCCCCCTTAACCCCCCTCCCATCCCCCCAACTGATAATAACAAAAAGTTCGTGATATTTCTATTATGAAATGATTTTACATGTCCAACCACTTATTATGAAAGGTATTTCATCATCGCCAATTATTAGGAAAGTTTTTCTTTGGGCCACATGTATTATGGAAAGTTTGCCCAGCAAGATGTCTGTGCGGCCTCCCTTGCGGAGGTGTCACTCCTTGCGATGTGTTGGTTACATCGCTGGGGTGCGAGAGGGGTACCGGGTTCGAATTGCAAAGGAGGCTGCAAGCACAAACAACTCTTCAAATGTAGAGAGAGACATAGCAACTTTTATTAAATTAAAACATTCCAAATAAAAACTACATAGGAATATATATATATATATTCCAAATACAAGAATACACATATAATTGATATAGTGATTCAAAGCTTGCCGACTTCATACATTTATTTAATTTCTATATTTTTGAATTCTGATGTAAATTACTAAATATTGAATAAACCAAAGATGGCCAAAATAACTTAAAATAGAGTAAAACTCAATATTTCGAACTACGACCAAAATATATATCATGTATCATGTTTTTGCAAACCAAAGATATTTTATTTCTAAATTAATTATCAAACGCATGAAGTTGGCAGCAAATCGTTTTTCCAAAAATTCAACATTATAATTTCAATAAAAATGCACACAATTACAATTTTTATACATTCCTACTAAAAAATCTACACAATTATAATGTATATAAATTACTAATAGAAAATCTTCACAATCCAAAAAGAATATAAATTGCAATTAAATATTAAGAATAAAAAGACATAATGTTCCAAGAGAGAAAGAAACATACCTTCCAGCACCTAAAAAATCTTACAAAAAGTCTTTTAAAATATGATAAAACAATTTTCTCTTACCTGCAAGCACAAACAACTCTTCAAATGTAGAGAGAGACGTAGCAACTATTTTCTCAAGGCGCGCAGCGCCTTATATCCAGTTCTTGGTCAAGGAATGCGCAACTCTTTCTATATAAGGTTATGAGTTTAGGTGATACAGGCTAAAGCGAAGTCTCATGCCACGAGATTTTACGAGACTTTCATACAACGCATTCCCCTTTCCAAAAATGGTTACAGGTTAGTTGAACTACGCTCCCCACACGAAGGTTGTTGAGCTGGTCAGGTGAAGGTGTTGAATTACGTAGACGTGAAGGAATTTTTGCTACCATCAGCATTTTGCCTTTACAATATCCCACCTGTGTATTGTCAGAAAAATCTCACTCCTACCGTAAAATATCAATGCTGTACACTTTTGTACTATAATGTTTTAGAGAACTCAAGCGCTAAAAATTCTGTTTTATTAGGAATTATAAACATTTGAATTATAAAAGAAAACTTACTCTTCTAAAAATTCCTTAAAAATTCATCGATTAAAGAATTATAAAATTGGAAATATAAAAATTTCTTGAGAATTCTATCATAACAATATTCTCTCTTAAAAAAAAAAAAATATTGTTATGATAGAATTCTCAAGAAATTTTTATAACTTAAATTTTTATAATTCCAATTTTATAATTCTTTAATCGATGAATTTTTAAGGAATTTTTAGAAGAGTAAGTTTTCTTTTATAATTCCTAATAAAACAGAATTTTTAGCGCTTGAGTTCTCTAAAACATTATAGTACAAAAGTGTACAGCATTGATATTTTACGGTAGGAGTGAGATTTTTCTGACAATACACAGGTGAGATATTGTAAAGGCAAAATGCTGATGGTAGCAAAAATTCCTTCACGTCTACGTAATTCAACACCTTCACCTGACCAGCTCAACAACCTTCGTGTGGGGAGCGTAGTTCAGCTAACCTGTAACCATTTTTGGAAAGGGGAATGCATTGTATGAGAGTCTCGTGAAAATCTCGTGGCTGGAGACCTCGCTTTAGCCTGTATCGCCTAAACTCATGACCTTATAAAGATTGTGATGCGCATTCCTTGACCAAGAACTGGATATAAGGCTCTGCGCGCCTTGAGAAAATAGTTGCTACCTCTCTCTCTACATTTGAAGAGTTGTTTATGCTTGCAGGTAAGAGAAAATTGTTTTATCATATTTTAAAAGACTTTTTGTAAGATTTTTTAGGTGCTGGAAGGTATGTTTCTTTCTCATTTGGAACATTATATGTTTTTGTTCTTAATATTTAATTGTAAATTATATTCTTTTTTGGATTATGAAGATTTTCTATTAGTAATTTATATACATTATAATTGTGTAGATTTTTAGTAGGAATTTATATGAATTGTAATTTTGTGAATTTTCTACTGAAATTATAATGTTGAATTATTGGAAAAACGATTTGCTGCTAACTTCATGCGTTTGATAATTAATTTAGAAATAATGATACATGATATTTATTTTGGTCGTAACTCGAAATATTGAGTTTTACTCTATTTTAAGTTATTTTGGCCATCTTGGGTTTATTCAATATTTAGTAATTTACATCAGAATTCAAAAATATAGAAATTAAATAAATGTATGAAGTCGGCAAGCTTTGAATCAATATATCAATTATACGTGTATTCTTGTATTTGGAATATATATCTTCCTATGCAGTTTTTATTCGGAATGTGTTAATTTAATAAAAGTTGCTACGTCTCTCTCTACATTTGAAGAGTTGTTTGTGCTTGCAGCCTCCTTTGCAATTCGAACCCGGTACCCCTCTCGCACCCCAGCGATGTAACCAACACATCGCAAGGAGTGACACCTCCGCAAGGGAGGCCGCACAGACATCTTGCTGGGCAAACTTTCCATAATACATGTGGCCCAAAGAAAAACTTTCCTAATAATTGGCGATGATGAAATACCTTCATAATAAGTGGTTGGACATGTAAAATCATTTCATAACATTTCTGCTCGACGTTTGCACGGTTATGTGTACTCGGACTTGTGCTTATGGCAAAAATGTCGTCCTGATTATCTCCAACTTTAGAAATGTTCACAAACTTTACATATGCACCTTTACTTAATGCGTTCTAGTGCTGGCAAAATGTGGCTTTGTACGGTAGAAAATCTCAGAGAAATAGTAGGGAAGAGGGTCTAGTCCAGACAATGTTGCCGTGTTGGTCGAGTTGCTTGTAGGTTTCGTTTCGTAGGACTACCTGATTAGTCGGCCGAGTTATATTTCGTTTTGCTTCTGATCGATTGTTTGATTCCTGTATTGAAGGTTTTGTGATGACACTGTATGGTTCTATTTTTTAGTCACGAGGATAACCCAGCCAACACGAGGGCCCGTGTTAGTGTTAACAAAGAGAAACGGGACTTATTAAAAATAGTCTCTAATATATTTATTTGATGTTTATTTTTGAAACTGTCAATATTAAATTAATTAATTACATTGCATCTTGAATGCTATTGTTTACTTTACATATTATTTTTTGAACACTGACCAATAAATAATAGGTAATTTTAGTCTTCATTTGGCATTTTGTTCTTAGGCGTTGCCCCCAAACGCCCCCCCCCCCATTTTTTTTTTTTTTTTTGTTTGTTTTTTGTTGCTTTTTTGTGTGTTTTGTTTTTTTGTTTTTTGTTGTTTTTTGGGGGGAGGTTGGGGGGTTTCCATTACATACACATATAAAGGTTTATCTTACACAAATTAGACGTAAGTCAGCGAATAAATAAATGGATTTCTCGTCTGTAATTATATATAGTCAGATTAACGTGTCTACCAGTTTTTAGAAATAGGCCAGATTTAGCTTATTTGACAGGAATCTCCCTGTTATTGCTGGGACTATAGTTCGGTCCGCACAGCATCGCGAATGCTATCCGTGTCTGTTTCTCATTTAATTTTTCACGTCAGCGTCCCGAAATGTGGCTACAATTATCAAATTCGCTTCGTTAACGAATGATTTAAACATAATTCTTGCCGACATATAGCGCAACACCATTCATTCGATATATGCTTAAAAAACAATGGTCTGCATGCATGTTATCTGTCATAGCTTGACTTCATTGTATTATGATTTTTTAAAAGGTAAATTATTTATTTTTTTTTTTATTTATTTATTTGAATCTATATCGTTTTTCCATATTTAAGTGTCCAAAATAACATTACATCAGTCATATAGCCCCTTTATTTTTATTACACAAGTCCATCGTTGTCAATGTTTGCCTTTTTACCTAGTTATAATCCAATAATAAATTAAATTTCTTTTTGTAAGCAAGGTAAAGTATTTTTTTTTTAAATAAATGAAAGATAAAAATTGTGCCTCCTGTTATAATTGTGAATAGCCCTGTTGGTTAATTGGAGAATTACGTGCTCCCCCCCCCCTCCCGCCAGATATTTGATAAAAATTCTGTCCACTTGTAAATTGTTTTCATTTTAAAGATAACATACTTGTGCAAGTCTGCCTATAAATATTATGAATTAGGCACTAGTATGGACAAAAACTATGCCATAGGTAGGGGAAAAGTGTATTGTCTTGATGGGGGAAAAAATAAAAATACTTTTTGGCCAAATAAAAATGATTGGCACTGTCAGAGAGAGGCTTCAATGGTTTAACATTTTTTGAATTTTTTTTTACATTTAATTTACAAATAAGACCTGGAAATTATGAACTGCAGCTGCAGTATGTTAAAACATTGCAATACAAACTGGCGTACAGCATAAACTACATCCAAAGAACATAAAGGTGACAAGAAATTGCAATTATTTCACTTGTGCAAAATGTGCAATATTTAATTCCAAATATTTACTTTATTTATTTACATTATATAAGTTATTTTGTATTCCATAGTGATTTTTCTTTATCCACACACGTTATAAAATAGTGTGAGAATATTAATTTCACCTCCATTCATCCATTTGTCTGTCTATTCATAAGCCTTGTTATCTATTGTACATGCCTTATGGCTATATTTCAATAGATCGAATATAAAGTTGTAAAAATTATTTTTATCATAGCTCAATATAGCTTGCTCTCTGGCTTACCAAGGAATAATTAGATATTAGATATAATTTATTATATATTTTACGCACACTTTTAAATTTAGAAAGCAACTATATATATATATATATATATATATATATATATATATATATATATATATATATATATATATATATATATATATTACACAATTTATTAATACTACATCATATTTCATACAATATTTATTTTAAATAAAATATTTATTATATTATTTATGAATAATATTGAGAAAATTAAACATAATTTGATTAACAATATGTAACTAAAATATTTTTCAGTGGAAACATGCATAGGAGGGTGAGGGTCAGAAAAAAAGCAAATTAACATGCAGCCTAAAAGCCAAGTTTTCTAACAAGACAATAATACAAGTTCCAATTTAATGATGATAGTAATAGATTTCTTCCCAATTTTTAGCTTTATTGGTCATGAACCAGTTAACACTTATTAAATGGCATATTGTCTGTCAACTACATATTATATAAATGTTCTATTGCTACTCCAGGAATATTTGGTTGTAAATTAAAAGAGTTCAGATTGGATGTCCCACTTGGTCATTTCATTATTTCTCAACATATATTCTTGGCTAGTAGAATGTCACTCACTTTGAATTCATATAATGCTGAAAAGAACTGTAAGAATTTTTACTCTACTATAGCTCTTTGATATACTTGATTTATGGTAGATTTATGAATGTACAATATTGTTTTCAAACATGTAACCTGCATAAATATGTGTGCATGTGTGAAAATTACAATATTAAATGTATAATGCACCTCAGTCAAAAGCCAACTCTATTATTATGTGCTCCATTTAATGTTTAAATTTTTGAAGGGAGTACAGTATATTTTGTAATGCTCAGATAATTCATTTTTGTCTCATCTGCTTTAGTAGAGAACACGTTATCAAATTTTAAAACCAAACTTAATTGATTTCCTGAACAAAAGTTCAAACTTCAAAAGAACAAAACAAATATTTTATATGAATATTTGTACTTTGATTATTCTGTACCCATATATATATATATATATATATATATATATATATATGTGTGTGTGTGTGTGTGTGTGTGTGTGTGTGTGTGCATGACAAATGCATCCTTTAAGAATATTTCCCTCATATGGTCGCATGTAATTAAATCCCTTCCCATGGACCACAATGCTATTTGGCCATAGACCATAATCTAACATGTTTCTGAAAATGAATATATTATCCTGCTAAATTTGACATATATTGTATATAAACTTTGATACAACAAGCCTTGACTCACCATTTTCAGCCATCAGCAATAAAATATAGCACTGCTTTGTTTTCAAAACTAAACTGCGGTGTACCGTCACACCATTATTTTGCAGAAAGGTAATTCCTCATTTTCACATGTCATATGTGATGCATACATTTTGATTAAAAGTATTAAAAAAGTGAACCTAATTAAACAATTTACTTCATATTTTTCATTTCGACTCCTAATTTCATCATTAAGAAATTTAACCTAATGTACCTTTTATCACAGTATTCACCACAAACACTCATCCCAAGTTTTAAATGTTACCTTCAATACAACACCACATCTAAACTGATTCTGTAGACTATAAATAATTATTAGGATGTATCCGTATACAACCTTAAGCAACACTTTTAACGGTTATTTCAAGACTTCAAATGCGCTGATTGTACTATGGACTAAGACAAAAATACAATATTTTCATACAAGTACTGGTATGTACCAACATATCTGAGTTAGTATGAGTTGGAGAGTTCCATCTCATTCTTTTCACCAGAGAACCAAAATACTAGTCACAGTGACCGAACTAGAAGAAAAGCCTAATATGTTTGTGTCATGTACTATGTACTATAAATGTCATGACCATTCACTCTATGAAGAGGTGACCAGCTTCATTTTTTACTAACCTAGCAAGCACAATGCAGTGAAAATTAATATTAAATTTTTTAATTTGGTATAAAAAGTAAAACACAGAATCATTTTCGAGAAATTTAATTAGATTAAAAAACTTTTCCTAGCTCGAGCTAGTTAGGATACTTAATTATCAGCACCTGCTCAATTACTGACAATGCTTTGCTCACAAAGATTTCAGAATATTTTCAATAATTATGCAACAACACAGTCAAGATTTCTTGCTGCTTATTACAATTGCAAGTCTATTATGGGTAACATTGACATATATCATTTATATTACGAGTTTATCATGAACTTTATCTTGGACAATAAATGAATAACAACTGGATTTTCAATTTAAATCTTGACATAAACATGGACTAATGTGATATGCCTCAATTCAATTCAGTTTCATATTTCTACAAACTTTTAAATGGCCATTGATAAGTAATTTCTATGCCAAAGGACAATTTGCTTTCAACGTGTTTCACCATCCCTACTGTAAGAAACATGCCATATAGTTACAGTGTACTAAACCTAGGGGGGATACACAGTGGCTGAGTGGTTAAGGTTGTGATCCAAGATTGATTTCATATCGAACAAGGAAATAAAGTCATCACAAGGACAAGAGAAAATCCAATTAGACTTTACAAACGACCACATAATCTTACATTAGAATAGAATTTTATTTAAGAATCATTGCTTCTTGGAACAACTGACCTGAGCCAGGTTTTAAATGCCGTGAGGTTAACCCTGACTGGAATGATTTGTCCTTTAAATTCTCTCCAGACTGTTACCAATGTATACACATCCCAACATTCCTATACGTTTAAATAAAAAATATGAAAAAGAGGGTCATGAAAAGTTCACAAAACAACAGATGACCGTGGATCGAACATGTTGTTAAGTAAGTTTTGCGAGTTTAAATACCAACAGGATGACCTTCAGGTTCTGAAGTATGGAGTTACTTTTGTTTTTTAAAACCCTCCTTAGTGCAGGCTTTCTTTCGATACATGTACTAGTATTAACAAATAACAAAACCTCCAAATTCATTGCTACATGTTATCAAGAAGTAGTTAGTACTATAAAACTTAACCAATCAGGGAAAACTGTGCAATAATAGGGTCAATGAAATCTTCATTTTATATATATTGAAGAAATCCATAATATCTAGCCATAACAGTTGTATGTGCTGAAACATATTCTGGCAACTGTTTAAAAAATGTTGGCCGTATCATGGTGATCATAATTTTAAACTTTATTTTCTCTATCACGAATATACAAGGTCACTACCCCAGTGCTGATTTATCTGTTACTTGAATTCGTTTACTTCATAATTTCTGCACAAATAACTTCAGAAGACAAATAGTAAACAGTAAAGTAGATTGCATGCGGGCGAATTCGGTATAGTAGCCTCGAACAACCACATTTCGTACACTTAACGTGAATTTTAATGCGTTCGTTATAATATTGTGAGAATCTATTCAAAAAACCATAGAAAGTGTTCAACTATATCTACTTCATTTAATTATAGTTAAAATAAATTTGCCATTCATGTACATTTGTTCAGAATTACAGTTTTTCCGAGCGTGTGTAAGTTTACTTATTTCCCCAAGTGACTTCCATGGTTCGTGACGTTGACTAAAAAGTCACGTGGCATGTGACCGGAATGTGCCAGTTAGGTCAAGGTATGGATATTATTATTTTATAGCGTCTCCATGTTTTTGAAATAAAATAAAAAATTAACAATGAAAAAAAAAATTCCGTTAATTCTATATGCAGTTTGTGCACTTACATTACTGCTTGCTTGTTCTTTACCATATAAATACATGACTCAATAGACTGAGAGACAGACAGACAGACAGAGGGAGAGATAAATTTAAAAATAGACACTGGTGAATGGATACACATTTTATTATAATAGATTCAATGTCTTTTGATGTAGAATATATGTTCATTATGAAATAATACTGAAACGAAAAAGGCCGTAGTAAATATACATTTCGAGTGTAAATTTTTCTTACGTTGTATAAGAACCCCACATGATTAAAACCAAATATTTACATTGGCTATCCAGTTGTATAAATTCCCAAAGTGGGTTTCCCTGTTCAAAATATGTAAACAAAGCCATCATGTGATCGGCGGCGCAATCTTTAGCATATAATAGAAAATTCAAGGGCAAAATGTCGGACACAAATAAGGCATTAGTGAAAATATAGATTTTCATTCTGATTTTTTTAAATTACATGAAATTACCTGTTTAACTGTCATTTGGTCTGATTTTACTATATAATTCAATGATGTCGCTCTAACTAACGCTGGTGACACAGTTGATGACGTCATTATCTCGAAACAAGCGCGTTAGATCGCGAGAAACATGGCGCACGATTGAAGGATCCCCACGAGATCGGGTGGTTGGACGATACAGATCAAGATTATACTGATTTTGTGTCAAAGTATATTTTTCATTATCATGCTACCAGTTAGCATAAGTTCTGTAATAAGTCGCCTTAATGCTAACTACTTGTCGATGTTCTATGTCTTTAAAAAAAAAAAAAAAAAAAAAAAAAAAATGATAAATTATTTGAAATTTCTAGTTAATGTCTGTTTATGCTTTGATTTGTCTGATGAGCAATAAAATCATAAAATCTATATTTCGATACAAAGGAAACGACTTGTTGCGAGAAGCTTAACGTTTGACAGACTTTAAGTACAGGTATATGTATAGCGATGCAACTGCCAAGAAATTGCAAGGGAGGCAACTACATTATGACTGAAGATAGCCGAATAGGAAAGCTTCTTAATAAGCAATCGACTTTTCCACAGGTCATGGTGTCGTCGATGAATTTGATGCAAACAGACTACCCTGTTTCTTCATGTATTGAATGAGATGTGTCACGCTGTATGTCGATTCGAGTGATGTTGAAATAGATCGTGCGCGAAACGAGTAAGGTATTTTTAGCTATATTTAACGACACTGACTTGAAAATTAACTGAGCTACAGACGTGGATATCATTCGCGATGCTGTGCGGAACGAACTATAACACTGTGTATGATAGTTTTTGATAATTGATAACGAGTTTAGCATGTACTCCCAGTCCCAGTTTAATAACAAATTTTTTTTAAAATAATCATTGCCTTTCTCTTTTCTCTAAATCCAATATAGTTTTGGTATACATGGTAGATATTTCAATAAATATTCCGGAATAATATTTACTTTCTACGTATAACTGACTATTAAGATTTTGCCTTCAAATAGATCGGTTTTCCAGTTACAGTGCAACCTTATTCAGTGACATTCTCGTGTTAAAAATTAAATCACAACACGAACCTTCAACAAAATGTGACACGATAGAAAAATATTTACGATATTGCTGTAAAATATCAACCCTAAATCAGCTTTTCACAAACGCCGAGCTCTGATTCTTCATTTCTTGTATTACTGCTTTCAGATATGTTTATAAGTGATATTTAACAAAAGAATGGAAAGACTTGATATTTTTCTTCAATATATCGATGTATCACAAGATGATATCTAGCAGAACCTATGCACCAAATATTATAACTTTACATTGGATTACGTAGTTGTGGCTGATGAACTGACGGCCACTCCAACGCGCATGGGTGACCGTGACGTAATAAAAGGAACACGAAAAAAACTCAGATCGGCCGAGGATATAGACTAGAGTGTATATACCAACAGACAAACAGAGATAGAGACAAATATTGGGCTTTATATGGAAAGACAGACAGGATATGGAAAGGTATATCAGAGATGGACAAGTATGTTTGCAGACAGGCTCCATGTCAGGCAGGTACTGTGAACTACAACAAGATTGTTTAGCAGTTGCGGATCCAGAAATATCGTTTAGTGGGGAGAACCAGTTAGCAAAGTGGTGTGTGGGATGGAATCCTTGATGGAGCCCATATAGGCAAAGTCCCCTAAAGCTTCTGCATTTTTAAGAGTTTTCATGGCATAATTGTAACCATCTAACTGTAAAGTAAACTTACTGTAAGAAATGTTTCGCAGTCTTTTTTGGGGGGGGAGGGGAGCGCGCGTAGGCTCCTCCCTGCCCCAACCTCGTACCCCCAGCCCACCCCATCTCGGATCCGCCCCTGATTAGCATCTTGATATAGTACTGAAGCAGTTTTTCTTTTCCAGATTCAGCGGTACAAATGCTAGCAGTATCCTACTCAGAAAATCAAAATTGTCGTGTTCTAGTCTGTTCGACTGTTTAAGTGTTATTCTGCCTGATACTGTCAAACCCTTCAAAGTCGAGAATGTATAGGCACAAAGCATTAATTGCAACAGTTGCTTAATTATTGAGACATAAAACAAAATGCTAAAGTAGAGACTGTTTGTATTTTTGGCATTGTTAATTGTCTACTAGTATCTCGTGTTCTTATTACTTGGTGATTTCCACCATCTTTATAAGTGCATATGAATTAATAAATGCGATTCCCCTGAATTTTATCATAATTTTTTGGAAGTACAATACTACTTTTCATTAATTTCCTTTCCACAAAATATCATTTTTTACCTTTATAAATGAACACAACAAGATGCTGAAACAAAACTAGCAATTATGTAAAAACTTTCTTGCATATTGTGTAATTTAAACATGAAAATAATAACAAAAAAGGCACCAGAAGAAAAAAAACTCTTTTGTAAAAGTGAAAGTAGCTTATATTTCTGCTAATGTAACTCTTTTTGCATTTATGTATTTATATTGTACGGATCAAGGCTTATTGGAATTTGAAACTGAACCCTTCATAGAAGAAACAGCTCTCTCTCTCTCTCTCTCTCTCTCTCTCTCTCTCTCTCTCTCTCTCTCTCTCTCTTTCTCAGGGATGTAGAATAGGCCTGATGCACCCTCCTGCATATCAAAAGAGACAACTAATAGATACAGGAGCCGCGGTGGTTCAGCGGATAGCGTGCTGGAATCTTGACCGAAAGGGTGCTGGTTTGAATCCTACCATCGGATCAGTCCGGGCCGTTACTGTGGTGCATCATTTGGCAAGGCACTTTACTCCAATTGCCTCGGCATTAAAAAACCTGCTAGTGTTGCTGTGCCGTGAAACACCAAACCAAACCAAACCAAACCAAACCAAAACAACTCTTTTATTATTTGACGCAGCGCTTGCTCATTTGCTGCTTTATAGCAGCCACTTCGTACTTGTTGTTTATTTATCTTTATATGTTTCATTTCCCAATCCGTATTTGGAAAAATATAGACCTTTATTATAACTGCACGACAACTTTCTTTTCAAAAAGAAAAGTTGTCTTTTAGATCTGTTGTGATAACATGTTTAAAGAAATGAGCTTTATTTAAGAAAAGAAATATGGCCACGTAAGAATGCTCTCCATTATGTAGAAATGTACTTTCTTCTTGCGTTTGTTGGGGAGAGGGGGGTAATAGAAACTGAAACAAAATGCACTAGAGAGTTAGAATGAAAAGCATCAAATCACAGATTGAAAATAAATTATGATTGTTTTACCTCGAAGCCTTTCACAGGTATCCTTTATATTTCGAACCTATAAACGAGTATTGTACGTATGTACGTCGTTTCTTCTTGAGTACAAGCAATGGTCTACACTACAGTAATGGTATTCCTGACCAAGTTCTAAATTTAGCTTTCCAGGAAGTAGTAATTATACAGGTAAAATATCTCGGCCATTGAAAAGAGTCACGCTAACGAGCACATGTTACCTGTGTAAATCCTAAAGAATACCCTGAGTATGTATGTATGTATGTATGTATGTATGTATGTATGTATGCAATCATTCGTGCATGTATATATGCATGCATTCATGCATACATGTATATATGTATGTATTTGTCACTTGGAGTCATTGATGTTATGTTTCGTAGACTCATCTTGTATATTTCGGTATGTCATGACGATATATAGGGCGTGGGCGTATGGGTACGGTTATTTCACTACACGTTGTAGTTTATTGAAGAATTTAGTGATTATTGTCACGTG
Source organism: Margaritifera margaritifera (assembly GCA_029931535.1). Taxonomy (NCBI): domain Eukaryota; kingdom Metazoa; phylum Mollusca; class Bivalvia; order Unionida; family Margaritiferidae; genus Margaritifera; species Margaritifera margaritifera. Next base: position 639,876 of record JAQPZY010001551.1, on the reverse strand, counting down.
AAAAATCTAATCTCATTTCTTTTCTCCTTTCAAATGAAAAATAGGAATTTGTTGACCAATTTCAATATTTACTTCGCCAAGGTTTGAAAACAAAATATGCAAATTATTTCATAATTACATGCGAAATTAACACTATTCCTTTAGGTTCGGTGTATAAGGTTCAAGAGGGATATTTCTGCTGATTATGGGGCCTTAATTGGAACTATTAAATCAAGGTTTAAGGAGAGATCTCGGCTTTCCTTATCCTTCCCACTTTATGCAAGGTCTACCACTTTATACAAGCACTGACCAATGTATCCTGCTCATCTTATGCAAGGGCTCTTTCCTTTATGATCTAGCACTGGCCTACAGAGTTGTTTGTAGATCAACAATGGCTGATCATCGATGAAAGTTTTGGTTTCTAAAAGAACAACTTTGTAAACTAGCATATTTCTCGAAATTGAACAATAATGTGTCTATCTATCTATCTATCTATCTATCTATCTATCTATCTATCTATCTATCTATCTATCTATCTATCTATCTATCTATCTATCAAATGTGAGTAACAGTCCTCATGGGTTAGCTAATCACTTTCCATACTCATAAAAAATGAAGCTTCCTTGGTATCTTGAGACAGTTATAATACATTTCTCTAAATAAATCATTATTTCATTTACAAAAACCAAATATATTCAAGTTTTGTATATGTTTAAATATTTAAAATTAAAATTTAAAAAATCTCGCAATGGCAGAAGTAAATAAGAGCGACGTGAAGCTGGTGTTGGGTTTGCCATCAAATCACAGCTAGTCAGCAAGCTCACAAATCTCGCAAAGGGGGTGAATGACACACTAATGCAAATGAGACTCCCACTGTCTGGAAAAAGACATGCAACTATCATCAGCACCTATGCACCCACTATGACCAACCCAGATAACATAGAGGACAAATTTTATGACGACCTGGAGTCTCTTATCGCACAAGTAGCGAAGGCAGACAAGCTCATCATCCTCAGTTGATTCAATGCTCGAGTTGGCGCAGATTACCAGACATGTTCAGGCGTCATCGGGAAAAATGGTTTTGGCAAAGGCAACAACAACGGACTCCTCCTACTAGATGAATTGAAATTAACACGACCTCCTAATCACCAACACAGTCTTACGCCTGCCAAACCGCAACAAGACGGCTTGGATGCACCCGCGCTCCAAACACTGGCATCTCTTTGACTACGTCAACGTCAGGAGAAGGGACAGGCAGAAAGTCCGAGTAACGAAAGCCATGAGAAGTGCAGAATGCTGGACTGATCACAGGCTCATATTCTCCAAGTTCAATATCCGGATTCAGCCTAACAGAAGACCACAAGGCAAAAAAAGCGCCCAAAAAGCTTAATGTCTCCAAATTGAAACAGGAGAATGTGAAACTATAAAAAATGTATGCTAACTCCCGTGAACGTCGAGGAAAACTGAGCATCCTTCAGAGACTCTGTATACTTGGCTGCATCAAAAATCCTCGGTCCCACCACACGTAAGTATCAAGATTGGTTTGATGAGAACAATGCTGCCATACGGAGACTACTGAACGAGAAACATCTGCTCCAAAAGGCAGCACTTCATCGTCTAAGAAGGCAGCATTCAACATCATCAAGAGGACTGTCCAATGCAAACCCAGAGAGTTGCATGACTCATAACTGAGCAACGAGGCAAAACTGACTGAACTCTTCCTGTCAATGTGGACTCAAAGAACTATACCCCAGGAGTACAATGATCCATCTATCGTCCACTTGTACAAGAGGAAAGGCAACAGACATCCCCGTAACAGCCATTGGGGCATCTCCTTGCTGTCAATGGCCGGCAAAATCCTCGCCAGAATTCTGCTGAATCGCCTTGTGCATCACATCGATCAAGGGATCCTGCCTGAGAGTCTGGCTCCGGGAAAGGATGAAGGACCACAGACATGGTGTTTGCAGCTCAACTCCAAAAGAAATGCCAGGAACAGAACTCCAACCTGTACACGGCATTCGTCGACCTAACAAAAGCCTTTGACATAGTCAGTCGTGGGGGTCTATGGAAGATCATGGAAATATTTGGATGCCCTGAGAAATTCATCGTAATGGTTCGGCAATTCGATGATGGCATGCTCGCTCGCGTCGTTGAGGACGGTGAATCATCTGAACCATTCCAAGTGGCCAGTGGAGTCAAGCAACGCTGTGTGATGGCCCCAACAATCCTCAGTATGATGTTCTCTGCAATGCTTACAAATGCCTTCCGTGACTATGACAGATACCGGACTGATCGCAAGCTCTTCATGAGGAGACTACGGGCGAAGACGAAGTTACGGGAAGCGATTGTTCGTGATCTCCTATTGCTGACGACTGTTCTCTGAATGCCAAATCCGAGTCTTACATGCAAGAGAGTATGGGCCATTTCTCTTCAGCTTGTGACAATTTTGGTCTATAGTCAGTATCAAGAAGACAGAGGTGATGCACCAACCTGCACAAGGAAATCCTTACGTAGAGCCTACCATCACAGTCAATGCAAAACTCTCCATGCAGTGAACAAGTTCACCTACTTCGGCAGTACACTGTCACGTGCAGTCCACATCCATGACGAAACCAACGCCAGAATTGCCAAAGCAAGTGTGGACTTTGGCAAACTACGCGCAAATATTTTTGAGCGCAGAAACATCAGTCTGCTAACAAAACCGAAGGTCTACAGAGCCATTGTGTTGCCGACCCTGCTGTATGCAAGCGATACCTGGACGGTGTACAGACGCCATGCCAAGAAGCTGAGCCATTTTTACATGGGCTGCGTGAGCAAACTGATGAAGATAAGATGGCAGGACAAGGTCCCAGACACTGAGGTTCTCACACGGGCAGGCATTCCAAGCATCCACACTCTGTTGATGAAATCACAGATGAGATGGGCAGGCCATGTCACCAGAATGTCAGACTAGCGACTACCAAAACAGATCTTCTACGGCGAGCTGAAAGAGGGAAAGCAATCTCATGGAAAGTGTCAAAATAAGGTTCTTCTGAGAAGTTGAATTTTAATACGAAGCTTTGGGGTGGGTGAGTAAGTTTTTGAAAGTGAAACCAACAATGTTTGTAAAATCAACAAACAATTTATTTCTAAATAATTATTGTGAAAATCAAGAGACACTTACAGTAACGTGTATTAAAATCAAAATAATCCAATAATTATTAGTGTCCTAATCACAAGTCCTAAATATAAAAATTATAAAATGTTCCGAATGAATGAATGTTCCGAGTTAAAGAATGTTCCGAACGAATGAATCTTCGTAATGAACGAATGTTCCGAATGAAAGATTGTTCCGAATGAATGGGTCTGGAATGTCCTGATGTACCAACGATAATGTAATCAAGATCATCTTTAAGAATGTTCACAGGCATCCAAAAGTCCTAAACATAAATCCAAACGTTAATGAGTACTTCAGGTAACTCCGATGAATGTTCCAATACATAATTCCTTTCGAATTATGTATACAGCAATGCAGCGTTACGGCATTACAGAACTACAAGATTACAGCACGACTATGATTCCAAACATCTGATGATTCCAAAGGCTGATCATAAAAAAACATGTTTTTAAAACAGGATTTAAAATTGAAATGAATATAATGCGTATATCCAGGTCTTATATACTCTTTGCAAATGGCATTTTTCACAACATAAAAAGGGGTCATATTACGACCCAGAATGCAATACTAAATGCGTCGATTTAGTGGAAAAATTCTTAAAGGAATGGTAAACAACTCTGACCTTGAACAAAAGGCCAGTAAATACCTTGTTGACATCTTTTTTCAAACTTAAAGTGCGACTTACTATTTGATGCATTTTTATGTACAGTCATAGACCAAATGAAACTATATTATAATTTAAAAGATGATACATAATTCCATAACAAAAGCTAAACATCCAACATGCAAATTTTAAAATAATTTGTTACAAACGGCATTTAATATATGAAATGCGAATAAGTTTTTGTTCAGCAATGAGAATAAAGCGTCTTGATGAAAGTTATTGGTGCGTGTCAGAAAAAAATAGACAATACCTGGTTTTGTTCGGCTGAGCCTGCTTTCGGGTATTTTTGCATAAAAGGCACACTAGAGCAAATCATTCCCAAAATTGACAATATGTGTAAAGCCAAGTGACAGAATGCAGCAAATTTATTCACAAGGTTGCACACACTCTATTCTTTTTCAAACTAATCTTACCCATAATTTATGTTATCCACTTAGATTGTTACTTGTTATATTTCACTTTTATATTTTTTCTTAACCTTATATTACATATCATTCAATTTAATCCTAAAGATGTATTATGCTGCTAATTTATAACTGGTTTTATTGAAATTTATGCATCATGTATTCTAAATTATTTGGCTTAATCCGTTTCAGTTTTTTTTTGTAAGGGGAGAATTCTATGTAACCACAAACTTGTGGTTCTCAATTGTTCACATTATAGTTTACTTCCCTTGCTTCAATAGGCAAACTGGCATGTACAAAATGCTTTCTATCAAGTTGGTCAAATTCTGTTCAATTGTTTTGGAGAAGTCACTTAAAGTTTTTCTATGTTTAGTAATGGTGGCCATATTTGAAGGCAGAGAGGTATCATTTATATAAATATAGGTCTTTTCATGCCGGGATGCTTTCTGTTAAATTTGGTCAAATTCTGCTGATAGATTTCTGAGAAGAAATCATTTGAATGTTTCTCTTTGAATATTTTTAGTAATGAGCCATTTTTTAAAGTCATTTCAAGGTTTTTCTATTTATAGTAAGAGTGGCCATATTTGATGGTGGATCAATTTTGTTTAAATAAATTTGGAAGACCATTCCATGATGCTTTCTGTCAAATTTTGTTCAGTTCTGTCTAGCGGTTTTTGAGAAGAGGTCTTTTAAAGGTTTTCTATTTTTAGTAACCGTGGCCATATTTGATGGTGGATCAGCATCATCAGAACGAATTTAAAAGACCTACATGCCAGGATGCTTTTGTCAAATTTGGTCGAATTCTGTTAAGCCCGTTTTTCAGAAGAAGTTGTAAATAGCAATCATGAACATACGACGCACAAAGGATCATACCATCAACACATCTCTCTTTCATTTCTCTTTTTCTCATCTTAGTCAAAGTATGTGCATGTTGATGAAGTACTGTAGTTTTTTAAAATATATTTCATGTGTATATTTTAATGTTGCTTTATGATCATTTGAAGTGGAAGTGAAGTGGAAACATTTTGTATTGTCACTCGTGGCTTCGCTACTCGTTACAATACAATGTTTCCCACTTCACTCGTGAAATATTTCCTTGTATCAACTAAAAAAACATAGATATCCTCTATTTATCCCATGACCAGTGTTAATTTTCGTTAATATACCCATCTCACAATTTATATATATGTAACATGTGTAGTAACACCTAATGACGTCAAAAATGACGTCAAAACGTCATGCAAAGTAGAGGCGTAATGACCGAGGCATGCAAATGTATTTCAAAATCATTTAATTACACTATTCTGTGCTTTCGTTACATAAAGTCAGTATTTTTTGTCATCCAATAAATAGAATCTTACACCTGTGCTCATTTCAAACAAAAATTTTTTAATTCGTCTAATAATTTCATTTTTTGCTAGCTAATGCTCGCAAACAAAAGAAACTATTTGACTTGTTTCATAAAATTCATTTGAAATGAGCACTCATGTAAGATCATCTATGTACAACTAGAGGGTACAAAATTGTTTACACTGAATAAACTTACAATGACCAGGTTGCATGCCTTAGACTGAATTAGTGACGAAAGTCTAATGTAGGCAGGGGACACATTGTGCTGCAAAGCAACAACAGCCCAGTGCTTTTGTTTATCTTTTTCCCTGATGGTCGCATCCAGAATCATTTTCATCTGGAAGGTATGGATCTAAAGTCTATTCTGATTGTTTCCATAAAGTTTCAAGTTTGTACCTACAACAATTTTTGGACAAGAAAAACCAAACATCTCTCTCATGTACATATGCATGGCCATGTAAAATTACGTAGTCCCTGCATTTTCTTCAAAAGAGGAAGTTGTTAGTTAAAATTAAAATGATAAAAGTTGACAGAATGGGAGAAACTTTTATTAAATGATGTTGCTGGGTGTTTTAGGCACATCATTGGATTACAAGTCCAAGGCTCTATCAACTGAGCTACTGCAATTCTCTTTTATTAAGTGAACATTATTTTTTTTCCTTAATACTTCATATGTATTTTAGCGACGAACACAGCACATTCATAAAAGTTCACATAATTATATATTTGAGAACAACCAGTTATAACTCAAGTCCATTACCAAAACCTTGTAATGGACTTCTGTTCATGGGTGCAGGCTGATTCGGATCAGGCTAAACCAGACCATATTATGGGCCGATTCAGACCACGTGAAATATTATTAAGTTTCATCTTGGATGTAAATGTAACATTTACAGTTGTTTAAAATATGCTATTTCACAGGTGCGTTGAGCAGTTCACAACTAATGCAGTTGTGAACTGCTCAACGTACCTGTGAAATAATGGAAACGAAACGATGATTTTATGGGAGATAATGGCATTGTTCTGTACACAAATCCAATGAAATAATGAGCCTGTTTATCTTGCATTGTCAATTTAATAGTGAAATGTTTTCAAAGCAACTCATTCACAATCGAACAAAATTGAAATAGTTCACTTTATTTTATTGAGAAATAGTGCAATTATGAACAGTGAACAAATCGTGAAAAAAAGTGTTCATGCAGTAACATTTTTGTCTATATATATATCGGTCTGAACATGTTAATGCTTTTGTTAGATTTATGTAGAATTTATCTTTATGCTGTATATTGTACTATATACTAACAGGACTAAAAAAAAAAAAAAAAACACTCTAATGAAACCGAAATCCTGTCAAATTCATAATTTAATTCAATTCAATATCATACGTCGATATTTTGCAAATCTTTTGGATTTCGTATTAATTATAATAAAGAAAATGATAACATAATGAAAATGGTGGTTATCTCTGTTGAAAGCTGAAATATATTTTGTCTATTATTTTCATAGATGAAGTGATGTATCTAGTTTTTATTATCATTTAAAGTGCTATATATAGAGAGGATATTTGCTTGAAATGAGTGAATAAAGGATATATTTCATCAAGTGGGTGAAAAACTCAGTATTTTCACGAGTGGCGATGCCAGGAGAGAAAATGCTTAAGTTTTTCACCCACAAGATGAAATATATCCGTTATTCACTAGGAGCAAGCAAATATTCTTTTTATTTTATGCTCAAGCTTATTGTCTAGCAATTTGTATAACACACTGAAAGTACCTAGCTGATTTCTTACTGTATATCCCGCGCGATAATGTCAGCAGTTTACTGTTTATGTTCTGCTCTGTTTTGTGTATATTTGTGCATAAAATATCAGTAGTTACATAATGCTCCTCCCCAATTCAAGGTAAAACAGCAGATAAAAAGAAAATGGAAAAAAAAAATTTTCTGCTGGATTTGAACCCGGTTCGCCTGGATGCAAAGCAGCGATCTTAACCTTTACACCACGGAAATGTCTTGCAAAGAGATCGGAATTTCTTAGTTATAACGTTATCAATGTTTATTGTGAAATATGACAATTATTTTACTCAGAAAATCCAGTAATTCACTGCCTAGCATAAAATAATTCCAATTTATTGAACTTGATTCCCAATAATGAAAATCTAATCATTATTGTTTTCCAAACATAATAATTAATTACATTTAATTAATAAATTAAAATTGTCTCATCATATTATCACCTTCTGTTTAATATGTTGTTTGAACAGTACATATAATTTAATTGCAAGCAATAATAGTGAGATGATCTTACAGACAATTTGCAAAACCCGTTTGCCGCTGCAAGTAAAGCACACTTTTTAGCAATATAGAACACAAAATATAATGCCGAATTTAAATAACTTTGAAATCTTTGGTTACATGGAAGTGTTATTTTATTATATATGTGTTAACATAATAACATCTCAATTAAGAAATCAAACTTTTAATGGATTTAATATGTCCTTTAAATGAAATATTTATGTTCATCAATATTTGCAATTTTTCAAATGAATGAAATTACAATAAGTTGGCTTTTGGTTTGAGATTTCTCTCGCAAGATAAAAATTGAATGATAACAGTAAAGTACATGTTAATATTGTGTTACTGATCAATAACTCTTTACACAATATTTATTTGGTAAATATAATGTGAAGAAAACACGATTTGCATGAGAAATCAATAATTGCCACGGGTCAATTTATATACGTTATTGTTTGATACTGTTTAAAGTCAGCCATACTGGCATGATTTATGAAAAGTTTCAAAATGTTTTTCATAGATATTAATTAAAAGAATAGCTTTAAGTCGTTTTTATTGCAAACATTGAAATGTTTTTTAGGAAAAAAATTTAAAAAAATAAATGTCACTGCTCATATCTATTTTGTTCTGATTTCGGAAAGAAATTTACAAACAAATAGTTTGAATTGACATGTTTGAGGTAGAAGTAGATCTTCACATAGAAACTATTTTATGTAAATTTACTAGGTGAAAATCAACTTTTAACATTCTCTTAGTTTGCAAAAACAGTAGTAACTACCGGTACTAAAATAAAACAAGTATTTGTGTTCCATGGATTTTCTTTATTATATAATACTTCATCATAAGAAGTCTTCTGGTGAAAACTCCATGCCAATATGATTATCCATTCGGGTGTAGCAATTACAAGATTTTCAAGATGGCTGCAATGGTGACCATATCGGATATCTGATTCACACCATTTCCATTTAGGACCAACTAGACATCATAAGAAGTCTCTTGGTGAAAGCACAATGTCAATATGACCAGCCATCTAGGGGATGCAGCGATAATAAGATTTTCAAAAAGGTCATCGTGATAGCCATATTGGAGGTCAGATTGGCACCATTTTCATTTACAACCGAAAAGTCATCATAAGAAGTCTATTTGTAAAAAGCCCATGCTGATATGTCCATCAAGTCAGGAGCAGTGATAACAAGATTTTCAAGATGGCCACTGAGGTGACCATATTGGATATGCAAGTGGCACCATTTTCATTCAGGACCAACTAGACATAATAAAAAGTTTTGGTGAAAATCTCATGTCAATATGACTTTCGTTCAGGAGTGGTGATAATAAGATTCTCAAAAATGCCACTGTGGCCGAAATACTGGACATCAGATCGGTGCCATTTTCATATAGGACGAAATAGACATCATAAGAAGTCTTCTGGTGAAAACCTTGTTTCAATATGACTTTCCATTCAGGAGGAGGAATAGGTGATAAGATTTTCAAGGTAGCTGCCATGGTGGCCATATTGGATGTCAGATTGGCTCAATTTTCATTAAGGACCAACTAGACATCATAAGTAATCTTTCGTTGAAAATCCCATGTTGATATGACAATTAATTCAGGAGGAGTGGAGATATAAAGATTTTCAATATGGCCATGGTAGTGGCCATATTGAATGCCCTAGATGGCCATGGTAGTGGCCATATTGAATGCCCTAGTGGCACTCTTTTCATTAAGACCAACTAGACCATGGGATGACTGTGTGTAAAGTTTCATGGCAATACTCCAAGTAGTTTAGGTGGAGTACTGATAACAAACTTGTGCTAACCGACGGACACATGATGGAGAACGGACTATCCCATAGACTCTTCTGGTCTATGACTAGTAGAGCTAAAAAAAACTGTATAATCAAACTTTTCCAGGTTGAACTGCAAGGCTCCAGGTGAATCAGATCCAACAACTGGGTGGTTCACATGATCAAAAGTCCTATATCTCAGTGGATGGTATTCTAGACCAATAAATCTGTCTAAATAACGAGGTTTTTTATTCTGATGTCCGATCATCGCCATCAGAATAAATATCTGGTTATTGATACAGATTTATCTGGTATGATTCATATTTGACCACAAACACTGGGCAGTGATAACTACAAGTAGTCATGTATGTCTTACATATTGGTTACCAAAGGTCAAGGCCAAGTATTTTATTGACAGATAGATAGACTGATGGAGAGGGCTTGAGACAGATAAAAACTAAGTTGGATGAATGGATAGAAGGGTGGATGGCTTGATGACTGGATAGCTGGAAGCATAGAGATGAAGTGTGATAGACAAGCTAAAAGGAATTCCAAAAATTGTTTCAGCTTTGACTACATCAGTTACTGTGATGAATTGATGATGTGTTGAAGATGAATACACCCATCAAGTTTCATGACTGTACATACAGCAGTGTTAGAGAAACTGAGATCAATGCAAAAACTTGACGTTGACATCTACGACAACAATGCCATTGCAGGGGAGACAAGAACTAGTCCAAGGGACAGGAAGAGCTATTTTTATAGATTACCACAGCTACTGACATCAGTCTAATATAGTTTGTTAAATAAACTGTTTGAGCCATCTGCACATTTCTTCTTGTTAACATGATTTATGAGTTTATGAAGGACTTTTCAAAATGACAGTTTGAGCAATCCTGGGTGTCTGAGCTATGCAGGTAACACTGACTATGATTGCAGAATACTGACTATGTAACTAGTCATGGAAACAATGAACAGATGAAAGTGTCCTCATCTTTCTTTCTAATTCATATTCTACTCACTTAGGAGACTAAAACTTAGTTTCTATAACTGCAATTGATCCAATTTGTCATGATTAACATCTTCATCTGGGTAATACTGTCTTCGTTATACTCAGTATTTGCCTAGTAGATTTTCAGCAAAGAGATCTTGGAAAAAAGCTCAACCCTAGCAAATGTTTTGTCTCAATGATGACGTGTGCCAAATTCTTCTGCACTTTAGATGTAATATAGTAACATCAATTTTTAAAAAGGGGTGGGGGTGGGGGGATTACAAGGCATGATTTCTATGCACTTTTTGCCGCACCCATTCAATTTTCAATTGTTAAGTAAATTATTACCAATCAAAGAACCAACCACCTTCATCCATATCAAAAGATAACATAGTGAATGAATTTCCATGTGATAAATCTAAAACCGACCTAAACAGATTAGGATAGTTTCCAAAACCTTTTGGCCTGTAAATGCATTCAACTGAAAATTGGAAGTGTTGATATACTTAATTCTCAGCTTAAATGTATCAAAAGGTAATCACATTCCTTATGGCAGGGGATAACAATCTCTTAGCCCAACTAGCCTGGTTAACTAATAGTCATTGTTGGGCAAGTGAATTTTCATGTAAGTAGTGCCCGATTTTAATGCATTTATACCTTGTAAATAGAATAAATACGTTGGTTCATCCTTGCCTGCTAGAAGATCAAAATTGGAAATTTCACACCCTGCTTATGGCAGGTGTGGTACGCCAACAAGTAGTAAATTCATGCATCAATACCAAGACAGTTATAGCTCCCAACACCCTTTTCTAAAAGTCAGTGCTAAATAATTTTGATCACAGAATTTCATTCAAGTGGTTTATTGGTATTTATGCATAGCATTTAACAAAACGACGATCTTTATAAATACATCACTGTAATTTCTACTTAAATACTTGAAAACAAGTAGAAGATACCAGTGAGGAAGTTTTGCATATACCATCCTAACTATATGTATATTGTTGGAGATTTTGTTTCTCCAGGCAATTCTCAAATTTATTTAGAAGTTAATTTTAGCTCAAACCTAAAAAGAAAAATTTGCTGAGCATTGACAATGTTTAGTGTAACAAATGTAACATGTATTTGTATTTAATGATATTCTTATTTGGCAATGGACATAAAATTAGTCATCAAATTTTTGCACAGAGCTATAATATACACTTACACAACACAATCTGACTTTGGAAATTTTAATTACAAGAAATTTTATGTTTTGAAAGTTTCTGTGTTATAATATTTGTGAATTTACTCAGAAGTTTTAAAAGCAAAGTCTCCAACATGACCTTGTCAATATTTACAGGAAAAAGTTCTACTTGATTGCTGAATCTTCTATTCTTCTAAAGACAGCTAAAAATGTATCTCCCTTGTTTCTTGCAACTTTCTTCCCTTCTTCTGTACTTACATACAGCTTTTCAACAACAATATCCTTCTCCAATTCATCATTTGGAACCTGTTTAAACAGTGGAAATTCCTCTAGATGTTTCACCATCCACTCATGAAGATCTTTAACATCTGTGATGGTATACATAAGCCCACCTTCTCTCAGTACATAGGCATACTCTGCTAAGAGGGTCTGGCTTATTATCCTCCATTTATGCTTTGTTTTCTTGAAATGGGGGTCAGGAAAGAGAAAGAACATTTTGGAAAGCTGACCCTTTTTGAAGAAGTTGGGAAGATATTTCATGGCATTACTTCTAATACAAGCAATGTTTTGGTACTTCCCTGGGTCTTGAGCCCTCAGAGCCTGAATTCTGTCTTTCACATAATCAGATACTTTGACACGAATTTCTATTCCCAACATCAAGGTATCTGGAAACAAGGGAGCTAACTCCACAAGAAGCCCTCCATAGCCACAGCCTATATCTGCAAATTCCACCTTGAATGTGTTCATTACATCAACCTCCATACCTGTGTTACTCTTATCAAAATACTGTGGATAGTATTCGGACCAGTCCATTTGATCTGGGTGAGCAGGATATTCAAAACTGTGATCAGACATAGGGTTGGAATGTGCACGCTGTCGATAATACTTCTTCTGTGGAAGTGCCATATTTGCCCTATTTATTTATTTTTTTGCTAGTGAGAGAAATTTGAACAAGTCTCGAATTGAAGACAAACTTTCTCTCGAGAAGGTTTGAAATGAAAACTTCCTCAAGATCTAAATTGAATTTTGTAATATTTCAAATAAAATTAGTCTTCCTTCTTGGACTGAGAAAAATATTTCTTGTTATCTTCATCGATATTTCTATGATAAGGTGATTTATTTGCTTCTCTTTTTGCAATTCTCTGTGAAAAAAAAGAAGATGCATGTCAATGGCTTTTCAGTTCTTGAAGCATATATTGTCTAATTTTTATTTTTACACTTTTTTTACCTGCTTGTTTACAAGTCTATGACATCATTATCATATGTCTACATTTACAAGTATGTTAATTTCATCATATGTCTACATTCACAAGTATGGTAATGTCATCATATGTCTACATTCACAAGTATGTTAATTTCATCATATGTCTACATTCACAAGTATATTAATGTCATCATATGTCTACATTCACAAGTATGTTAATTTCATCATATGTCTACATTCACAAGTATGTTAACAATTATGAAAGATGAAAAATGAAAATGTAACTGAATAACTCTGCAGACTGCATATAGGAGCAAATAAGACAAAGCAGCATACAGTCCTTTGGATGACAAAAATATACTAATACTGAAGCTTTTTTAAAAGTAAAATAATGTGAAAGAGATATTGAAAGATACCTCAAATTTATGAAATAAGCACTCTGCAGAACGAAATGTCTCACCTGCATCAGTGCAATGAGAAATCACTTATGTATCTAACTTGTAAAAACTTCAACATAAAATGTTAATGCAAAATTTGAATAATTATGCCACCACCGGAAAATGTATACCTATGTCTCAGCATCCTTATGCATTCTAGAGAAGAAAAAAAATTAACCAATTATCCAAGGCAAATAGACCCCCAATTAAACTAATTTGTTTTCTTTGAGTATGCTTTTCTACAAGTTGGGACACAAAAATACCGACCCTTTTCCCCAGCAAATCACGGATGGACAACATTACCTATCTAGCTGCACTGAACAAGTTACAATTTTGGTGGACAAAGAAATTTCCACATACTTGTCCACAATTTTTACAAACAAAACATTTCTATTTTTTTGCAATCTAATGAAATTCTTAATTGAGGCAAACCAATTTTTTTACAGATTTTTTAAACCTTGAAATTCAAAGTGGAATGTATTGTTTACAAGTTAAATATGTACATTTGTATGTACAAAGTATACAGGGAAATGGTACGTACATTTGTATGTACAAAGTATACAGGGAAATGGTATGTACATTTGTATGTACAAAGTATACAGGGAAATGGTATGTACATTTGTATGTACAAAGTATACAGGGAAATGGTATGTACATTTGTATGTACAAAGTATACAGGGAAATGGTATGTACATTTGTATGTACAAAGTATACAGGGAAATAACAGACATCAAGAGTTTTACTCCAGAAATTAAAGTGTGAATGGCGGATGGATGATCAAAGACAAATGAACAAAAACATTACAAAATATTGAAACCAAACAATTGTGAACAGCAAAATGCACATCTAGACTAATAGTCTAATGTGTGTACTAAATTTAAAATGGAAATCTTGAACAGTTGTGGGGTTGTGTTCAGGAAATGAAAGTGTGAATGATGGATGAACAAATGGATGAAAATGTTACAAATATTGAAACTGAAAAATTCTGAATAGCAAAAAGGTACACAACTTGTCCAATAAGTACCAAATTGCAAAGAGATATTTTAAATGGTTTTGGAGTTTTGCCCAAGAAACTAAGTGTCTATATTGTATGGATGGGCAAACAGATGAAGACATTTAAAATAATGAAAGTAAGAAGTTTGAAAAGCACAAGGCACATCTACACCACTGGTCTAAAAAGGGTGTGAAATTTCATAGAGGTATATGAAACTGTTTTGCCCCTGAAATTAGGTGTGAGCAATGGATGGATGGATGGAAAGACAGACAAACACATTACAAATACTGAAACTTGAGAATTGTGAATAGTAAAAGGCACATCAGGACCACCAATCTAATAAGTTCATCAAATTTAATAGAGATATCTATAATGGTTTTGGAGTTATTCAACAGAAACGGAAGTGGGAATGATGGATGGATGAATGAACAGAAAAATGGATGAAAATATTTTTTTTAAATTGAAAATGAAGAATTGTGAATAGCAATAGGCACATCTGGGCCACTAGTTCAATATGTGTACCAAGTTTCATAGAGATACCTTGAAACGTTTGAGAGTCATAAACAGAAAACAAGTGTGGATAATATATGGATGGACACAAAAAAACAACAGACAAAACCATGAACAAGTCTGGGTGATGCCAAGCTTGAATAAAAAAGGTTTCATAAATCATTTGGCTCATGAATATTGGAAATTAAACATTTCTTTGTTCATCTGAAATTTTTTAAAGGGGTCCTCAATGTGATCACCTTTTACCCTGATTCATGTTAATGGTGGCCACTATAACAAAGGACACATGTACCACCACTGTAATGGCCTGTACACTACTATATAATTAATCAGACTTTTTTTAAAAGCTACACAAATATTAATACCAATCACCCAACTGAAAATTAACACAGCCACAAACTACAAAGGGCAACCTTTAGTAACAATACAGCAAAGAACAACCTACTGGTAATTATTAGATCAAACAATAATCTGTTCATGCCTTTTGTGTCAGTCTTCAACTTTAAGCATACTGTAGTATGTTTCTTTCAGCTTCTTAAGAATAGCAAACTTTGAATCAATTGCAAGTAACCAAAAGTCAAAAGGAATTATTCTAAACATGCTGAACTGAAGCAAATACTGACATTACACAGCACATTTCCTTGCATGCCTGTCCATATTAAAACTGAAGCATGATTCTAGGTAGTATAGTATGCACACCACATGTGAAAAACTCATGTGGTCATGAGTGAAATGCGAAGTTGAGCTAAGTCAGTCCAGAATGAAATTGAGGTCAGAAAAAACTTCTTTTGTTGTAAAAGTGTGGTAGTAAGAGAGATGCATATTATCATCAATTTTATGATTCCAGCATGAATAGTGCCTGAGAAATGAACATCAAAACTCAAAATTTAAAACAAATCAGTGAAGCGTACAATATGGTCAATATTGACTTACTACTGAAATGAGGGAGTAGTACTCATAAAGATGTATCTCCAAGTTTTATGATTATGTAAAGAGCGTGCAAAAAAAATTAAGTGGTTATGAGCTAAATACAACAACTTAACCTAAGCCAGTAAAATGTGAAATATAGATCACAGTGACCTTATAAGTCTGGCAAAAAGAACAACAAAAAAGAAAGAATTACAAAAGAGTGAAGGTTACTTTATTTTGGTAACAAATACACCAAGTACAACAAGAACAGTTGGACAAATGATACTAAATTAGTGCAACGAACAGAGGAGAGATGGAGCTAACAGTAACTTTAAATTATCAAAACAAGACTATCTTCTTAGACCCATTTTGGAAATATGTTTCACAGAGGACACAAGATACAGTTTTCAATAATAACATTTCTTTCAGTCTCTTTCTGAGACACTACACTACATCAGCTATAAAAACAACAGCAATATGTGGTAGAGCTATAAAAACACCAGCAGTATGTGGTACAACTAAGAAACAAAAAGATTTTGGAAAACAGAATACATTATTACATTGAAAGTTCATAGTTTTATCTCAATGAAAGTTTATTAAATGATTTGGAGGAATCAAAGATTGTGCGAAATACAACAGAACTTAGAAACTGCTTTTGGACTGTATCCTCTACATAACCAATCCAACCTGCTCCCCAGCGTAATTCCACAAATTTGACAATATCACAAGTAAAGAGCAATAAAGCTTCCAAAATAACTATGAAAATATTTTTTACAGGTCTGCTATACCATTAAGAAAATATGACCGTCTCATATTTATATTTTTAAATGGAGAAATTATACAAAAAATATGGAATTCAAGAATAATTCTTTCATATCCCAGTCACAAAGGGAAAAAGTAACTTTAAGAACCACAACGTATCTATCACAACTAACTTTTCATTGACCAAATGAATGCAGTATTCCAAGAGCCAAAACGTTTCTGCAAAGTATTAAGCTTCGAGGAAAAAAGAGGCAACATTTTCCTTTTTATGGGCATTAGGAATTTTGTTTGGAACACATTCCATGCATAATGTGAGCATATTCTGTGAAGTCATTTTGTATACCTTTGTCTTTGATTATCACCAGTGAAGTTTCTGGTCAAAGATTCTCAGATTTTTCAAATCAGGTCTCCAGTTTTCTATCATGAACTAGACTCAAGGTTTGAGAGAAATGTGCCGTTGAAATGAATTCTTAAAATCCAAGAGAGCTCTATGATTGGGAAGGTGGTTCTAAAAATTATGTTAAAAATAGTAAATGTTGATGGATAAATGACCTAGCTGAAAAATTCTCGTACCTCTTTTTTGGTGCACTTATTGACTTCCCTGTCTAAGTCATTACATATTCCAAACATCTGCTTATACAATGGTTGCTGAAAAGATAAGAAGAATTAAATTTATAATAATGAAGAATTTGCAATCCATTCTTTTAAAGATGATAAAACTTCTCATGGATTTTCACAAGAAACCCCTTAATTTTGCTAAAAAAATACAAAATGTCATAGGTTTCCTGGTTTAGTAGGATGAGATATTACTAATGTAGGACAACCTGAATCAAGTGAATGCTGCTATGAGCAACCACCTGTTATTTACAACCAAAATCATCATGTATGGATGAATTTTATTATATAAATGCACTGTTCTGAACAACCACCTGTTGAATACAACTAATGGACATGATTTTTTGACAAAATATGTATTTCAACACAATTATGATCAACTTCATCACAATACCAGATATAAACACTATCTCACTTTTATTTAATTCATGGTAACCAAAATCATTGAGAAAGATCAACAGGCCATCCCATAAGTGCTGATTGTTATGAACACAGATGAAAAAATAAGACTTATGCTCTACTGTCTGAAAAGAATTTCTGGGAATCCAAGATCAGGCCATTTTTTATTTTGAACCACTGAGTACTGAAACCATCTCTGATATTCTTGAGTGACCATAAGATTTTAAATCAGCTTCTGTGGTAGCCATATTGGATGTCAGATAGGCTTCATTTTCAATTAGGACCAACCAGACATCATAAAAAGTCATCTGGTGAAAACACCATGTCAATATGACCACCCATCAAAGAGTAGCGATAACAAGATTTTCACGATGGCAGCAATATTGGTGGATGTTAAATTGGCACCATTTTCATTTAGAATCAACTAGACATCATAGGAAGTCTTTTGGTGAAAACCCCATGACAATATGACAATTGATCAAGGAGTAGTAGTGATAACAAGATTTTCAAAATGGCCACCATGCTGGGTATACTGAATGTCATATCAGTACCATTTTCTTGTAACACCAACTAGACATCATAAGAAGTCTTTGTGTGAAAACTCCATACTGATATGACCATCCATCAAGGAGAAGTAGCAATAACAAGATTTTCAAGATGGCCACTGTCAGCCATATTGGCTGTCTGAACAGCACCATTTTCAATGAGGACCAACCAGACATTGGGATGAATGTGTGTGTAAAGTTTCATTGCAATCATCCAAGTAGTGTTGGAGGAGTAGAGATAACAAACTTGTGCCATCATACAGACAGATGGAGGGACGAGGGATGACATATGGTGGACAACAGGCCATCCCATAAGTTATACTGATCTAAAAAAATTAAAGAGCTCAGTCTGGATCATGGTTTCCTTAAATATACAGATAAGGTTGTATCTACAAACCATAAACATGTCTAAAGTACATGTCACTAACTGCCATAGTAGTGTCGAAGTCATGTACATACACAATACGATTAACCATTCCCTTTGTAAAGGAATCCGTCATAGATGTACATAGTTCAAAGGCTCGTATTCTTTATTTTTGTGAAAACCACACAATCCCAATAATGTCATAATGAGATCATCTCACCTTACTTTCACTGTAGTGCATCAAGTATCATATATTGTCTGTCTATGGAGTTATAATATGCAATGTCTGCAGTGAATGAGGTCTTTGTCTCTTGTAAGTAGCATTTCCAGACGAGTTATTCCAGTCAATATAAAGGTCCCTACTGTGTGTTGCTTTACTGATATCAGTTATGAAAACCCACACACCAAGTCAAAAGTGACACTGATAGAGACCTTGTCAACTGTTCACCATGATGTGTTGGTTACGTCCTTTGTTTATTGAATTAATCAATTTATGTCAGTTGTGAAATAAGCCTTTGGTTTTTGTTTTCAAACAAATTCATTCCTTCTCAAAATTCTGTCTTTGATTTAACTAAAACATGTGTATCTCTATAATTATATATATATATATATATATGATAAAAACTGCTCAAGTTTTATGATAACTGATCAAGGATATGTTCACATCACACATAAAAAATGTGAATGTTTTATATATTTTTACTGCTACATACAAAATAATTTTGACCTAAATGCATGAAATATTTTAACAAGAACTACAAATAAAGAATGAAATAAATGTACAGTCATTGTGGGTATTTTTCCATCTTTAAACATTGTTGAATTTCAATTTTTAAAACTGCACAAACCAGGTAATGCAAGTGGAGACAGTTCCAAACTACACAGGCTATTAGGTGACGCACTTGACTGATTTACAACCCATATTGTTACCACTTGCAGTCAGACAGTTGAATGTACCCTAAAATTGGCCAGGTATACTCCACTCATGCCTGTGAAGTTGAGTCAAAGTTTCACTCTGTGAGAAAAGTACTGCCAGAGCCAGAATATTTCACTATCATTTTACAAGCATATATCACCTAACTACTCTCTGCAGTACCCTACAACACAAGTGTAATATATTCTATATACTTTGTGTGTACTGTAGTTTGGGAGTCCACAATGTGGTAAAAACAATGTGATATCCAGGTAATGCAAGTGGAGTCAGGCCTGAACTACAGTGATATTGGATGACACGCTTGATTGATTTATGACCCATGTTGTTACCAACTATGGTCAGACAACTGAATATACCCTCAAACTGCTGGCCAAGCAGACTCCACTCATGCCTGTGGAGTTGAGTCAAAGTTTCACCCAGTGAGAGAAGGACAGCCAGAGCCAGAATATTTCACTATCATTTTACAAGCATATGTCACCTTACTATACTCAGGATCATCCTACACCAGCACAAGTGTAAAATGGTCAATACACTTGGTGTGTACTGTATATGCAAGGTACTTGTATGTCATGTGGATATCTAATCTTGTTATAAATGGTCATTATCACACAATCTTCATTTTATACAGGTGGCAGTCTTCTCATCATCTTTTGAAGATGCTGGCTCAAATTCAAAAATACAAATAACGAAAAAGGTTTGGTGTTGTAAAAATAGCTAAAATTTTACAATATGTAAAAATTGAAGGTTTTTCAGTAAGCTGCCAACTTCTAATAAGACTGGTCTAATGTGTATCAGAACTGACCTCTCAGAACCAAAATGTGACCAGTCTGCAAAGTAAACTATGTTACAGAAGGTTGGTAAAAAGAAAGTTTCGCTGTGCACATATTTGTTATTATCATAGTTTCCCCAAAGTTAATTGCCACACTGACCTATATAAATTTTAGGAAATTAAAATGCTCAACAAAAAGAAATGAATGTCAAAATCATGTCAGTGTTCCCTCCATATTTCAATACAGCATAACATTTTAGTGTCATGAAATTTTCGTAAAATGCACAGAACATATTTATCTTAACATTTTTGCAAATTATTGCTAGGAAATATGTAGCTTCTACATTTTAGCATCACTTTTAATTGTTTTAGTTATATCTCCCCTTTTGCAGATCTAGTGTGATAGGCCATGTCTGTCCATCCATCCAACAGTGTATCCATTGATTTGTCCATCACAGTTTTCCTCATCATCAGAAGTCCATCTACACAACTGAAGGGAGAATCATCATATTTGGTATGATGTTTTATTGGGATGAGTATATGTTCAAAGTTGTTCCTGGTTAGAAGTACAAGCAGTCTCATCTGCCATTATTGAAAAGAACCTAGAATCTCTGAGATCTTGTGCAACTTCTCATAACATGGAAGCTAAACTGTAATACCTCAGTTCAAGTGTATTTCTCATGATTTCTGTCATCCGCTCACTAATGTTTCTATAGTCTTCACCTCAAAGTTTCAGGAGCTGATTAAAACTGTCATTTGTCTCATCACAATCACCTCAAATTGCTAATCCTTGCAACATGAGAAGCACACATTTAAAGATATCTAAAGTTGGCACACACAATTCACTTTTTCTCCTCAGAATGTGCATGCAACAGAGTTTCGCCCATATCGTTAGTCACTTCAGCATTGTAAGCACTGTACCCATAGCTTCATTTGGGCAGTTTAAGACTGTTTATGTTCACAGATGCATCTTTCCAGCTGCTGTATCCATTACTTATAAATGATTTATCAATACTGAAGTTGCAAAGTTTCTGTTCTATAGGCAGTAATACATATGTGATAGAATGATAAGTTTTGTGACTCTTCATATTGTAGCCAGGGTTGAATCTTAAACCACTGGGACTGGAGGAATCTCTGCACAGGATTTTTCTTCCCAAAAGAAGATTTGGGAAAGTTAAAGCCTAGGTCTGATCGGTTTGGAAACGGATGGCATGTTTTCCTCAGCATTCACAGAGTACAAGTAACTCATAGAGGGTCCACTATCATACATAATGATAAAATCATAATAGACTGTAGAAAATATACTGGTCTTTCCAGACCAGATAATCATCAATTAACGAGAGTAATAAATCTTTAAATAAAGACATCTACAGCAGCAATGAATTGATTTCTTTAATTATATCTTCAATTAAGTATCCCACAAACTTGTTAATCAGCTGTTAATATTTAACAACCTGAACTAGTATCAGGTTTCACTCTGCAAACATGTACCTGAGTGAGCACAGAGATTAAAAGACATCGATGTAATGTTGGCCTAATCACTGTTTATAATATAATCTACAGCTGGCCACTGGCATTTAAGGGCAGTTACTTAACACACAAGTTTAATGCTAACAGATGCTAATGCATGATAAACAAAGTATGTAATAATTTTGTGGACTCATTGAAGGAGTTACATTTATAAACGACATGTGAAACAGGCTTTTTTCTGTATTAACCAAGAATAGTGGTACCATATTTGTAAAATTGTATTATTATTATTATTACTTTTGTGCCAAAAAAGTGGTACAGCCATGTAGTAGTGGTGAAGACACTGCTTGTAAAAACCTGAACACTCCATCTATACTGATCATGGGTGAATGGGTGGTTTAAAGGCAACAACAAAGTGAAGATATTAGTGATGACTTCCATACATAGTTTCAATGTATAGTTGTAAAAAAATTTCACTCAATTCATAATGGTTGCTAAGTCAATATTGGGCAGGAAGCTCATACATCATTTAAGGATATAATAAGTCATTAAATGGCACCATCCCATGTAGCTATTAAAACACTCTTTCAACTGAATGGTGACAAGCAAGACAATATTTGCTGTGAATACTATTAGAAAGGGAAGGGACCCAGTCATGGCAAGGCAAAATCAACTTCACTTTCCCATCATATCCGAGTGACATCACAAGACTGAGTAATTAACTTGAATCACCCCCTGCAATGGACACTGCTTGTACCTTAGAAAGATTTTATTTGCATATGAATATGACAAATGTCTCCTAATTTAGGAACAGTAACATATCTTTGAGGTTACTGTTAAATGCAATAATAAAGTTATCCAGTAACTTTGTTTCTTCAAAACAGGAAACTAATACCATGATTATAAAGTATAAAAAAGAAGAACAAGAGTCACACAAAGGGACTGATGCTCTATTGTCTGAAAAGAATTTCCTGGAATTCGAGATAACATGATTTGTTCTTTTTAACTGCTGAGTGTTGAAACCATCTTAAATATTATTCAGCAATAAGATTTCAAATTAGCCCCTGTGGCACCAATAGTGGATGAAAGATTGGAACCATTTTCATTTAGGACACACTAGACACCATTAGAAGACTTTTAGTGAAAAGCCCATGTTGATATGACCATCCATTCATGAGAATTAGCGACAAGGTACTTCTATTCTCTTATATTTTTAGAATTACAGAGATAATAAAATACTGGCAAGCCAAAACTTTCTATTGTACATTTGGGCCTTGTTAACTTTCCCCCATCACTTCACCCTATTTCTGAAGAAGGGAAAAGTCACTTTGCCCAATAATTTGATTCCAGAGTAGACCGTAAGACCACACAGTTCCCATTTTGTCATTAAAAATAATACAAGTCTTACATTTTTATGGCACTGTATCAGAGCCCTTATCACCACATTACATTCTTCTGTATGAAGATGCTCTGCCAAATTTTGATGCATATCTACAAAAATAAGTCCTCAATTACTCCAGCTCCTTGTGTAACTTCTCAACTCTAGAGTGGAAAGCATGCTGAAATAAATAAAATAAATAAGTAAAGAAATAAGTAAACCCTATTCATGAATAAGCTGATGTTTTAAATCATAATATATGACCTTGCAAATATGTTTGTAAATGGTGAATCCAAGGCACCAGAAACCTAGGCACCATTTTTATGTCTGGAGCAAAATAAAAACGACTCTCTAGAAGGGACTGGTGCTCCACTGACTAAAAAGAATTTCCAGGAATTCAAGACCATTTTTTCTTTTTAACTGTCGAGTGTTGAAACCATCTCATATTCCAGAGCAATAAGATTTTCAAATTAGCCACCATGGCAGACGTACTGGATCTAACATCAAGACCATTTTTATTTAGAACAAACTAGACACCATTAGAAGACTTTTGGTGAAAACCCCATGTTGATATGACAATCCCAATCAGGAGAATAAGAGAGAAGATTTTCAACATGTTCACTGTAGCAACCATATCTGAGGTCAGATCAGCACTATTTTCATTCAGGATCAACTAGATATCATAATTAGTCTTCTAGTGAAAACCCTATGTCGATACAACTTTCCATTTAGGAGAAGTAAGGAGAAGTAGCAATAACAAGATTTTCAAGATAGCTGCCATGGTGGCCACACTGGATGTCAGATCAGCACCATTTTCATTCAATATGAACTAGACATCATAAGAAGTTTCCTGGTGAAAAACCAATGTTGATATGACTTTCCATCTAGGAGGAGTAGTGATAAGATTTTCAAGAATGCCACTGTGGTAGCCATATTGGATATCAGATCGGCACGATTCTTATTTAAGACCAACTAGACACCGTAAGAAGTCTTCTGGTGAAAACTCCATGCTTATACAACTTTCCATTCAGTTGGAGTAGCAATAACAAGATTTTCAAGATGGCTGCTGTGGTGGCCATATTGGATGTCACATCAGCATCATTTTCATTTAGGGCTAACAAGACATGATAAAAAGTCTTTTTAGTGAAAACCCCATGTTGATATGACCATCCATTCAGGTGGAGTAATAATAACAATATTTTCAAGATATCCACTTCGGTGGCCATACTGGATGTCCAGGCAGAACCATTTTCATTTTGGACCAACCAGACATTATATGGCATCTTCTGGTGAAAACCCTATGTCAATATGACTTTCCAATCAGGAGGAGTAGCAATAACAAGATTTTCAAGATGGCTGCCATGGTGGCCATACTGGATGTCAGATCAGAACAATTTTCATTTAGGGCAATCTAAACATCATACAAAATATTTTCCAAAACAAAAACATGGTGATATGACCATCCATTCAGGAGAAGCAGCAATAACAAGATTTTCAAGATGGCTGTTGTGGTGTCCATACTGGATGTCTGAGTGGCACCATTTTCATTTAGCACCAACTAGACCATGGGATGAATGTGTATGTAAAGTTTCATGTCAATCCTCCAAGTAGTTTAAGAGTAGTGATAACAAACTTGTGCTAACAGACAGATGGACTACAAACCATCCCATAAGCTCTTCTGGTCTATAACTAGTAGAGCTAAAAAAAACAAAGCCAAAATCACAAACACTATTATTGAACAGATATAAAGCTGTTTAATTTTCTTTCTTTTCTCAACTTGAAGTCATGTATATCATGATACATCACCATTAAGTCCACTAAATCTAGGTATTGTCACATTTGCGATGCAATATGTATTGGGATATTCTGGCATAAATTCAAATACTGATGCATATATCATAACAGAAAATGACAATACTGAATCAACAGATGAATTATTACACCTCTAATTCTTGTTATGGCAGGAAGTTGATTCACCCGTAGTTAGTACGGGCATTTGTGAGGATTTACTGATTGGAAAAAGAAGAGTATTAGCTAAATTGAGTTTTTTTTCTCAGTCTTTATCTTTGTAGCAACCCCAGCTGATTTTTCATTGTCATTGAATTACTTTTAAAACATTGTTAAATGAAAGATCTCATTGCTAGCAGCACAAAACAGTTTAAATTTTGAAAATATCTCTACTAGAAGTAAAAATGACATTTTAAAGTTGCACATTTTTATTCAATTTGCCCACTTTTTCCCTTATAATAATATTTGCCATGCGATAAATCGATGACACCAGAAAAAAAGGAAATTGGACATAAATTGATGTAATTTTTTTATTTTTAAAGATAAATTAATAAAACTTTCCAACTTTATGTAAAACAACATGCTGGACTCATTTTTGCAATTGTTTAAGATGTATTTTTACAAGAGGGAAAGTTATTGCAAGAAACATCTCACCAATATTTAAATTTTGTTTTTAATATTTTGTACGATAACACAAACAGCAACAACATATCAATATATGGTGTTTAATCAAAAATGTTTTTTTCACAGCAAAACCATTCAAATAAAAATTTTACTTAAGTTATGTATCAAGTCCAAAGCTTTACTAATCATATGGACTATGCATCAAATTCAATTTTTATTAAATTCATGGTAATTGGTAAACCTCACTTGCTACTTTAACATAAATGTCACCATTCTGTTGAAATAATTAAGTTGTAAATTGTTTTCATTGTTTAGAAAACACATCTTAGTCTGTAAAGTGCTTCACACATCATTTAAAAGAATTTGTTTTGGTACTGTTTAAATAAAGAGTCAATTTCACTGTGTTCTTTAAAATACCACTGTCTGTCGGAATTTACACAATCAGGTAAGAAACCACGCTTTAACACAAAGTCTTTTTTTACAGACTGAATGTCTTCTCGTGCAGGCCAAATAAAGTATCCTGGTCGCCTACAGGCGGCCATGAATTTTACAATGGCTTCAGGTCTAGATGACTTCATGACACATCCGGGATACCACTGGTCTTGGTATGCCACTGCAACATATTCGTTGTCACTGAATTCATTTATGACTGGCAGCTTGTTTGTAATGCAGTCATAGTCTTCTTCGGGTTCATTGCCAATTTCAGAGAGTCCATTTGTCTTTCTGCGTTTTCTAGGATTCTCCTTTTCTTCAATCATGTTTCGATTAATTTACATCTCAACTTCTTTTTCAACATTCATATTTTGTTCACGCAACACTCGGCCTCCTTTCCTTGCCTTTTTCATAATATCTTCTTTCTTATTTGATGGCATATCTGATAGCCAGTGCATTAGTGATTTTCCGTTTCTTTTCAAAAGTTGAATAGTTGTATGGTGGTGCATGGATGCATTGGGTCTTCATTTTTGTGAACTGTCCAAGTCACCAAAATGATGTTCACAGCCTAGGTTGGTCGAGTGTGAAAAACTTGTCCTTTACAAATCGGCTTTGCTTGGTGCCTTACTATATTTGCCTCCGGGTAGTAAACGTACCACTGACCACAACAGAGGTTGACCACCCGATCCTCAGGGACAAAGTAGAGGCTGCAGTAAAGGCGCTAAAGAAGGGGAAGTCAGCTGGGGTAGACAATATACCAGCAGAACTTGTTAAAACAGGAGGAACGTCCATGATAGATGTCCTCACAACAATCTGCAACCAAATCTGGCAAACAGGAGAATGGCCCACCCCATGGACCCAGCCTCTGATCGTGACTCTTCCTAAAAAAGGGAATCTACAACTGTGCCAGAACTACCGAACAATCAGTCTCATCAGTCACCCAAGCAAGGTTACGCTTAAGATCATCCTCAATAGACTGAAACCCCAAGCAGAGCACATCATTGCGGAAGAACAGGCAGGTTTCAGAGCAGGACGTAGCACTACAGAACAGATCTTCAATCTTAGAATCCTCTGTGAAAAATATCTCCAGCATCAACAGAACCTTTATCATGGTCTTCATTGACTTCAAGAAGGCTTTCGACAAGGTATGGCATGCAGCCTTGTGGGCCACCAAGTGAATATACAACATAAACGTAAAACTAATCAGCACTAAAGAAACTCTGTATGACAAGGCGACTAGTACAGTTCTCGTCAATGGCAACATAGGAGACTGGTTCAGAACCACAGTCGGAGTCAGAGAGGGGTGCCTTCTCTCACCCACTCTCTTCAACATCTACCTGGAAAGGATCACGTCCGACGCCTTGGAAGACCATGAGGGCAGTGTCAGTGTTGAAGGCAGATCAATCACCAACCTGCGCTTCGCTGATGATATCGATGGCTTAGCAGGAGATGAAGAAGAAATGGAAACCTTAGTGAACCATCTCAATCAAGCATCACTAAAATATGGGATGGAGATCAATGCTGAAAAGACAAAACTAATGACAAACAACCAGAGTGGCATCCAAAAGGAAATAGAAGTGATTGGACAGAAGCTGGGCACAGTAACAAGCTTCAAATACCTAGGTGCTATCGCCTCTGATGAAGGTTCAAAACCCGAGGTTCTTTCCAGGATTGCGCAGACAACAGCTGCTCTGGCTAGGCTGAAGCCTATTTGGAAAGACAGCAACATCACGCTTGGGTCCAAGATCAAGCTTATGCGCTCCCTCATCATGTCCATATTCCTATATGCATGTGAGACATGGATCCTAACAGCAGAATTAGAGAGAAGAATCCATGCCTTGGAGATGAGATGTTATAGAAGGATCCTGAAAATCTCATACTTAGACGTCTCAAATGCGGAGGTGCGCTCTAAAATCCAAGGCACAATTGGACCTTATGAAGATCTGCTCACCACTGTAAAGAAACGCAAACTAAGATGGTATGGTCATGTCTCACGCTCAACTGGCCTGTCAAAGACAATCCTACAGGGCACAGTGAGAGGAAAGAGAAAACGAGGCAGACAGAAGAAGAAATGGGAAGACAATATATAAGAGTGGACAGGCATGGACTTTGCAAAGTCCCAAAGAGCAGTGGAGAACAGTGCGAAATGGAGAGAGATTGTGGCAAAGTCATCAGTGGTGCCCCTACGACCAGAAAGGTTACGGGAGAAATGAAAAAAAAAAAAGGAAAGGAAGTCCACTAACTGGTTTTCCACAGTCCTCAACATTGCAGATGTCACTGTTTTAATGGTTTGGTGTAATATTCCTACTGTGCTTTGCGCAACAACAAACAATTTCTGTGCAAGTCTTTTGTGGTGAGGAACTGCATAAAGATCTGAAGTGTCATCAGATTTCCAGTGTCCTTCCGGATTCAGCAGAGTTTCTGGAGTTGAAGAACATTGCTTTAGAAAACTGGCCAGGTCCTGTATATGTGTATACAGCAAAAGGTATGGAACTTCACCCATTGTGCCCAGGTTCCAGTAGGGGCCTGTTACCTTGATGTACAAAAGCCCAAAGCACTGCAGCATAACTTTAATGATGTCACACTTGAGGTCTGCTTGAACTGATACAAGTTTCTGGTTTGGCTTAGTAACGGTGTCTATTACATCCATGATATCTTCAGCATGAAGAAGAACTTCAGCAGCCATCTGAAACAATGAGTTGAACCGATTGTCTCGGTAACTTCCAATGATAGAATTTATTCTGTTCTGCAAACAATACGCTTCCCAGCGGTCACGTAATCTGTAATGGTCACTGACAGCTCCAAAGGTATCAGAAATGGTCCTTGCAACAATATCAACCTAAGTTTCCTTTTTAGTCCAGAACTTAAACTGTGGCAGTGCATCTTGACCAAGTCGTCCACTTTCTTTGAATATTGTGCTTTCAAGACTTTTCAAGTTGACACAGGCATATTTATGGAAGCCCAGAAGAACATGGGCCATACAGTGGAAGTGCAATACAGATTGTTTTTGGTCATCATCACACTGGTTAAGAACTTCATCATGCCATTGGTCCAAGAGTTTATCTGCTAGCTTCTCATTGCTAGCTCTATCACACATGGTAAATGCAAGTTTACTTAATGAGTCGGTAATAAAGTCATTGCTCACAGATGTATTTATAGTACGGGATGGTGTTTGTAGTTGACACATGTTGTTATTTCTAATAGGGGTATGTTGTGGAATTGGCACAGATTCAGATACAGTCTTTTTCATTTGTTCTGCAGACAAACTTGTTTCACTTTTCAACTGTGCCAGTTCTGTTATATGTTTCTTGGTCACATCATGGATAGTTCTTGCATTTTCATGGGCAACACGGGTAAACCCCAAACTTATTACATCACCACTGTTTAGTGTAATAGATGTGTCCACTATTTTCTTTTTCTTTCTGGTTGTGCCATCTCTGTTAAGGCCCCAAGACCTCACAGTGTCTAGTTTTGCAGCTATGAAAGCCTTTGCAAGGTAGTGTCCTTCATTGACAATTGTTTGCACAGATGTACTGTTGGGCAGATCACTTTTCTCAATTTCGCGTGTAAAAATATGTCGCGATACTACTTGTATAGCTGGGGAGATTTTTTTAGTCGCAACGTCGAGTGCAGCAAGTTCAATCACACACAGCTGTACATTGTCAGTGTATGAGCCATCCAAATTTTTAGTACAGTGTTTTTCATTTAACTCTTCTGTCAGCATTTCAACTTTAACTTGCAGATTGTGTAGCTCTTGGTTTCCCCGCTAAAATGTGTTTAAGTTTATCAATATTAGGACTCTTCCCACTCTTTATTTGCTGCTGTAGTTTCTTTGCCTTCATTTTGTAGTAACTTGCAGACTTTTGGGCATTGAGGTTTTTGTTCTCTGCACTGTCAATTATCAGCTTTTTTGCATTTAGCATATCTAGTTTCTTTTTCAATATTTAATTTTCAAGTGCAAGTTGCTTATTTTCCTCTTACACATTTTGGAGCTTTCCAATGATTTTTGTAAGTCCTCGCACATGAGCTTTAGATTCTCGTAATGCTTGTCATGTAATTCTAGCCTTTTCATCACGCTTGTTTACATTTCTCACACCAAAGTGCCCAACCTTATTTTCTAAGGCTTTCACTTCATTTTTGGATTTTTCAATCTCATTCATCAATTTGTTTAAAGTCTTTTCTTCTTATTCAGTTCATAATCATACACATCAGAGTCTTTTTCTGGGCTTTATCAAAATTATCCATGTCAGTTGAATGAGAAGTTCCATCATAATTTACAGAACAGTTGTCTGCCTGAACAGATTGCTGGCTGCACAAATCTGTATCCTGTATTGGACTTTCAAGTTTCATCTCAGCCTCAAGAGTTACAAATTCAGCTGATTTACACTGAGTCGCAAATAACGTTTTAGACTGAAGTTCGAATGGCTGCTGTTGTAAATTGTCAACAGAACAAAAACCTTTTACTTTTTTCTTTGAAACAAGTTTTTTCTTGACTTCAAGCAATCTGGTTAATTTTGTCCTCAACGTTGCTTCACTAAAAAACAGACAAAAATGGGCTGCAGACATTTAGCAACATCTATTACTTTTGCTGCACTTTTCAAGAAAGTGTTAAGTTTCAACAAAACACCAATTTTCACATGACAATTTTCAAGAGATTTTATTGAAGTCAGTTCATTCAAGTGTTCTTCACTAAGCTGTATTTCAGTACAGAAAGGGCCTAGCAAACTCCCTTCCATATTGAATCAATTCATATCCACAATGGAAGCTTCTATATCTGTAATTATTAAAAAAATTTGAAAATAAATTTTGCGAACTAGCATTGTTTTACAGGTGGGTGGGGGTATACATAATTTCCACATTATTTAGAAATAACCAAAGCGATAATGTCATATTCTGATCAAAACAATTGAATTTGCTATTAAAATCACAAGAACAAAATATTTTGTAAGATTATGAACAAATAGTTTGTAAATAGATAGAAAATTTTCTCGGGTCAAATGTCCAAAATAGCGGACGGGTCACCCGAGCGACAAGTCTGTAAATTTTGAAAAGTTTGGTGCTAAATGCGGGGTACAAAATATTTACCGAATTTAATGATTTATACATCATTTTAAAGAGAAAAGCTTAAATTTTATTTTGATATATGCCTTTTACCTGTATTTAGCTTAGATGGCACACAAATACTCACCGACTTTGACCCGTCGTACCTTTGTTGTTTGTTAACATACAAAAAAACGTCAAGCACTGGGTTATAGCGAATTCATTTTTCTCATTGACCAAACTAATCCTATGAATATTCATAGCCATTTAATGACCTGCAAGAATGATCAGGCAACTGACACGTGCTATTGCTGGTGTACGCGCGCCAAAAAGGAAAATTACCTGAAAATACCATAGCGTATAAAGTTCAATGTATGAAAACAAAAGCAATTTAAAAATATAAAAATTAAAAGTTATATCAAATGATAGATAATTTAATGCCCTTTTGAAATATGTATATTTTTATATAGGTTGATTTCTATTTGTGTGTGACACTTATGAAGTTCCAACACTAGGTATTGATTTTCATCGATGTTCTTAATATGTGACGTTGATCAGCTGGGGTTGCTAATCTTTGCTTCAATTCAAAACTTTTAATGATATTGTTTCCACCCACTTTTCTGTCCATGTGGATCAATGTTGACAAGTGTAAACAACTGCTGTTGTCTAATCCAAGTTTCCTCTAACCCTTTACACCCCATTTTAGATATTCCGAAGAGTCAGAGGGAACTCGGACTATATAATTGTCTAGTTGTCTATATAATTGTCTAGTTGTCTATATAATTGTCTAGTTGTCTATATAATTGTCTAGTTGTCTAGTTGTCATTGAAAGAGCAAGGCTCAGGAAAAGCACTCATCCACGCGTCCTGACCGGGTAAAAATTGACTGGGTCAAGTAAAACATTACTACATTCTCGTGCCTGGGCCAAGTAGACACCAAATCGCACCTCGAGAATAAAGCTGAATGCATTTTCTACCCTTAACAAGCGCTGAAGTTCAACATTGCTTAGCATATGGTGTGCATCAGTTATAAGTAACTTATGACTAATCTGCCTACTTATTGTCACTCTAGAACATTTTTTTTTTAACAGGTACATGATGTAAGTTTGATACTAAAATGAGTAAATATTATGAACATATTATGTTGCAGATTTACACTTACCCTCAATTTCTTAATGGCGTTTGCATTTACAGTGACACTTTTCAGTAATTTAGGCATAATTCTGATGTGGAGAAAGATTTCCTTTCAATAAGGTATCTCTCATTTTTATGAGTCAGTACTCTTATAGAAGTTACAAGACAAAGAATATCAAAATTCTAACTCATAGTGATGTTAGATAGCTCATTGAAAAGTAAACTTATGACACCTAGAATACTAAAAGGTTTCACTGTAAAAGTGAATACCACTAGGAAATCATGGGCAATATGTGCAACTGCAATTTCACGACTTATAAAACTTGTATCTTATTATATGTTTATCTAAGGAGCCATGTATTTTGACATAATATTTTCATGATTTTGACTCATTTTAGTATCAAGCCTGCATCAGGTACCTGTCGTTCTTTAGTAAAACGGTAAGTAGTGTAGTAGAAAAGTGTACTGTGTTGAGTACAATGAGGACAGGGCCGTGTAACTCTTTCAACCTGGGACGAGTGCTTGGAAAAAAAATTCCCCCAAGCCCTGAAGAGGCGGTTGGTCTAAAGTGCGAAAAGGACTCCTTTTCGCGAAAAGGACTTGCCGTCTACAAAAAGGACCCAGTACGTTTTTACTAACAGTTTTAATCAATATTTCTATTTCACAAATGAATTTGTTGTAGTAACTCATTTTACATAGCATTTAATGCGAAAAGGGCTCAGTACAGGTATATATAAAGATTTTGGCACTTTTTTGATTTTTTTTCATTTTTTCTATATAAAAAGTATTTCATTTTGGGACATCGCTCTTGCTCTGTCCCTTACTTTTTATATTATATTGAAAAAATAAAAAAATAAAAAAGTGTTATGAGATTAAAACGGAAGATATTTACCAAGATTTGTATAAAGATCGTGAGCTATTTGATTTAAGTGATTATCATGACAATTCTGGACTTAAATGTCATGATTATAAAAATGCAAGAGGCAAATTTCAACACGAAACTATTTTTATTCCAATTAAAGAATTTCTCGGGCTAAGAAGTAAGATGTACTCAATTAAAATGGACGATGACAAAATAAAGAAGCAAGTTAAAGGCATAAAGAAAATAATTGTGAATAATGTTTTTGGATTCAATGATTATCGTGAGGCGTTAATAGAACAAAGACAACATTTTGAGATGACTGAGTTAAGAGGCAACAAGCATAAGTTACAAACTTCAGGTTGTAAACATAATTGGATTGTCGGTATTTAATATTCTGGACAGGTGGACCAGATACATTAGTAAGTATTATTAATAATTACGTATGGAAGTGGGTTAAGTAGTTGTATATATATACAGCATTTGGACACTTTCTTGAATTTGTAATTTTTTCAATATAAAAAGAAGGCGTTGAGGGACAGAGCAAGAGCGATGTCCCAAAATGACTTACTTTTCATATTGAAAATATGAAAAAATCAAAAAAGGGCCAATATTTCTATTTCAATGATAGGTGACGAACACAGGTTCGTACAATGGCCCTATTAAATTCCTATACATGTAGTTTTCATTTAGCATAAGGTGTTCATGACCGCTCTGCGCATTTACGCTTCTTCTGGTTTGGCTTTTTTCCAACTGAAGCAGATATGTGTACCATTCGCCTTCCGTCTCTAGACACTACAATGTTTGTATTGGTTTTACCACCATCGTTGAGAAATTTTCTTACTCTCCCGTCTTTCTGTTCCTGCGACATGTTTGTCCATTGATCTATATCAATCCAGTGATGTTGAAATGTTGTACTCAACTTAAAATGTATACAAAACACAACGATTCAGATACTTAGGTAAAATTAGTATGCAGACTGTAATATATAACTAGTTTTCTGTACATTCAACAATTATCATTATCTTTTAATTTAAACACAAATTGGGGCTATTGAAGTGATTCTTCTTTGACATAAGTGTTCAAATATAGTCACAGATCTGTAACTCAATTAATTTGATGATAATTGATGATAATTATCGCATTCACAACCGTCAACACACGTTACCTTTACTTAAAGAATTAATTACGAGGTTGCAATAACACAATTATACCAAACACACGTGTGAGTATCAAGTCCATTTATCCATTGGGAGCAGCATTAATCAAACAGGCTTTGCACATTGATGGTTAGGTGTTCTCGCTATTATTGTTTGCAATTAAACTAATTAAGGGCTTCTTTTTATGTTTGCTCTAGTACAGTGTACACTTTCAATAATAATGTGCATACAATTAAAAAATACATTAAAAAGTATAAAGACGAAAAAGAAGTAACCACATGGCCACTGTTTTGACGATTGTTTTTCGGTGTTATTAATTATATTATTTCTCAATACAATAAAGTAAACAATTTGAATTTAGCACAAAGGTGAATGAGATAAACAGACTTACATCATTTCATTTCATTGTATATAACAACGCCATTATCTTGTGTATAATCGGGGTTTGTTTCATTAAATGCAGATTTTAACTGCTGAACATACCTGGGAAATAAAGATAAATTTCATATTTAAAAAAAATATAAATAACACTTTTAAATCCAAGTCGAAACTTAATAATATTTCACATGGTCCGAATCAGCCTAGCATTTGGACCGAATCAGCCTGTAATTTGGGCCGAATCAGCCTGTTCCCCCATTTTTTACACTTCATAGTAAAAATAGATATGAATTGCTATGTAAAATGAGTTACTTAAAAAAAACATTTTCATTTGTGAAATAAAAATATTCATTGAAACTGTTAGTAAAATCATCATCGGTTCACTTTCGCAGACGGTAAGTACGTTTCGCGCGAAAATGACCCATTTTTAATACTTTATAGTACAAAATTTATATTAAATGCTATGTAAAATGAGTTACTACACCAAAGAATTTCATTTGTGAAATAGAAATATTGATTGAAACTGTTAGCAAACACGTACTGGGTCCTTTTCGTAGACAGCAAGTCCTTTTTTCGCACTTTAGACCAACCCCTGAAGAGGCATTCTTTCGAGAATCAGCCGTTTTTATGATGCTGCGTCAAAACACGAGACGGGACGAAACTACATACAAAGAACACGCTGACAACATAAAATCATTGATTGCTTTTCTGAGATTTCTGTCTGTAGTAACGTTCTGAAGCATAGTGGGCTTCGAAAATAGGTTCTTTGACCTCCACGTGGGCAATAACACTGATATTCTTTCTATAAGCACAACGTCGTACTGTCTAAAATAAGTGTGTCGTAGACCCACATCATCAGCGTTTTATCATTTATAATATACACAAATATCAAGTTTGATTTTAAATTTGTAACGCCTGAAATTTCTTACGGCATGTAGCTGATCAGGAAGGTCAACATGCGATGCGACTTACGTCATCGGGTTATGTGTAAAAATAATTAGGTGTCAAAAAGAATTCATTCCGATTTATATATGTCCCAGATGCTATATTAACACTCAAAATTTTCACCGTACAAGTTAACTATCAGAGAATATATTCCTTTGTACAAAGTACCCTAAAGACTGACTGCTTCTGTTGTATATCGAACTGTATGCTAATAACAGTCTGAAAACTGACTGTCATGAAAATCAGAAGAATATGAAGTTTTTTTTCTTTCTTCTGTATACATTTCAACCAATGTTAAAAATATTAAAAAACAAAATTTTAAAAAATGGACATCTCAGTGCTGTATATTGCTGTTTCTCATTGTTGATGTTGTGAATTTAATCTATCTGATCTGTATTGTTTTATTGTAAATATGTACTCTCTGCCTACCTGTTCGCTTTTATATGTTGCATTTGTTTATGTTGTGTCCGTAAAAAAAAATAGCTCGTTTAGAATTGTGTTTGTATGTTACCCAGACTAACAACGTTCAGTAAAGTTTCTGGTATCTTGTTGTACCATGGTATCTTGTTGCACCACGGGTGACTGATTTTGACGTGTGGTGTAAAAATAAAAAATAAAAAAAAGAAGAAGAAGAAAAAAAAATAGATTTTTCTAGTCATCAACTTTCTTCCGGAATAGGATCAAGCAGGATAACGCTTTTTAATCAATGTGGGACGAATGATATTGCATTTTAAAACATCTCTGATCACAAGTATTCCTCAACACCCAATCCCCCCTTCCCCGTGCTCTATTTAAATCTGATTAATACTAGTATCTTACAAGTACACCATCTTACATCTATTCAAACCTATTCTAAATCTTTGACACGCTGTTGATCACATTGTTTTTGCATTACTGAATTTTGGACAAATCTTTGTTTCCAAAGTTGTGTGACAAGAAATTAAAGCAAAATAATGATTGAAAAAATTAAAAATTGTGTATCAGCTCGATTCGTGTATCAGAATTGTCCATGCTGAATTTATGCTAGCCGATTCTAGATTTTGTACAGTGGTGTCTCTTGTAAATAGTGGCTTGAAGTTGCACCCTGCCCTTCCTACATTGCAAGCTGTTTAGTAGTAGGCATAATCAGAGTTGTGGACCATGACATTTAAAATAGTATCAGAAATTAAAATTCATGTTCTTTCAAATTTTATTTTTCTCATTTTGTATGCATGATGTGTACTGCTTTGTGCAGCCTATCCAATATCGTTATTTAAGTGGGTGCAGACTACCTATTCTTACCCTTTGGCGTATCAAGAATCGAAGTCTTCATTTTGATTTATTTAACCTGAAATATTTCAATATATATTTAGCTATTTTGCACGTGTATGTGAACTTTAACATTTAAACTTTTACCTCAATCATAAATTTTAGCAACATACCAACCTCGTTGTCTATAGATTCTTCTCCTGGAAGTAGTTATATCTAAACTGCACAACTTACCACCCCCACTGCCTTTTGTGCCTTATCTCCTCCTTGGGGTCTTTCAGACTTCCTAGGGCACTTCTTTTGCGTTCATATGGCAGCTTTTGCTCATTTGTATTAACCTACTTCTTTTTATTTATTTATTTTGCCATTTACTCATGCATCAACCCCGCACAATACCAGATCCTCTCTGGAGTCTTTCTTACTAAATGGATGCCTTATGCGCTCACATAAGAACAATGTAAGCCCTTTCATAATCGCTAAATTTATATTTATTTTTTATCGCGGAGTGTATTTCATCTACATTTTTATGTGGTGACCTCTACAGACAACGAAGTGGGATTTTTTTCCAATCAATATTGAAAACATTTTCACCTCTCGCAATGACTGAACCGCGGACCTTTCGATCTGTCATTTCGCGCAACATGCCTAGACCAAGTTACTAACGCGCTGTAAAAGTAAATTATATAAGCTTTACATGTATGCTGACATTTTTGTGTTCGCTGCACTATGTCCAAGACAAAGAAACTGCGCCAGCAATAGTACCTTTAATACACATTCTCTGCATAATAATTTGCTTTTATCAGATTTGCTGATTTTATCATCTCCATAATCATTGGACTGTACTACTAAATATCGTTTTTTTTTATAAGATAATATCCTCCTAATCTTACCATACAAGTGAATATTGATTTTTATAAGACAATATGCCCATAGTTTTACCGTGGCAGTGAACATGGATTTTGATTTGAGTGTTGGTATATACCTATATGAGAGTGTTGGTGCGCTGCGCGAGTAATTATCTTCAGAGTCTGGTTGGTATAGTTATTGCTCGATTTTGTCTGATTGGTATAAGAATTTTTATAATAGTTCATATACTGAGATAACTGGAATTTTAAGTTCTGGCAATTTTTGAATATATTTAATTATTTGCAGGAACAAATCGTACTATTTTAAATTTGGATATGTTTCTGTAATCCACTACTTCTGTTGCCCTGAAAATGCACCCTGTTGCTCTGATAATAAAGCTGCCCTTTTGCGATAACCTTTGGGTTTACTCGTTTTTTATCGCCCGTCCTTTTCTGTATATTCAAATGAATTATCAAAGATTTTTTTTCTCAATGTTATTATCTGAAAATCTTAAGAATAACTATTCACATGCAATTTGTGATACTTTTCTGACCCCAAAACAAAATCGGCACTCAAAAAGGATTTTATTTATTCATCGAAATACAAATATTTAAGAAGCTAAAAGTCGAATAAATCACCCTTTTGAATGATCCTACTATTTTAAATAGTGGCTTTTGATTGGTTAAAAGTCGTATAGTATATGTAATTATAAAGTTATGGATATATCTTGAAGAGTATTAACAAACACCTAGTGATTTTAGTTTTAATCGATGTTTAATCAGATTGTACTGTAAGATATTTAGAAGAATCCAACGAACAGAATTAGTGTTTATCCATCTGTGCGCATGAACAGACAATGACTAAATGTGGACTCAGCTAATCCCATCTGTCAGCATGAACAGAAAATGACTACCGTCTATACTCGCGTCTATGCAAATACCAACTGCAAACTGCATAGACTCAGCTCTGTCGTCGCATAATGCGCCGGCAGATCTGAGTCTATGCAGTTTGTAAGGACTAATCAGTAGAACAAACAACATAGACCCTGATCTGCCGGTGCATTTTGCGACGGCAGATCAGGGTCTATGTTGTTTGCATTTGGAACTGAATTATACGCGAGTATATACGGTATATGTGGACTCAGCCAAGTACATCTGTGAGCATGAACAGAAAATTACCATCTTTGGATTCAGCCAAGTCAAAATAAGCGATTTCGTGATCAAGAATATATAACTCTGAATCCATCTCAAAGACTTTAATCATTATCACGACTGGTAAACTATCGAGTCATTCTACTCGTCATGTAATACCTAAGTACCTACGTATACGTTTACCTTCACGTATATTAAACGTCATTACCATTGTCTAGCTATTTCTGTCAATCAAATGATATTGATGATGATGATGATGATGATGATGATGAAGTATTTGGTTTAGTCTTTTGAAGAAAAAGAAGAAGAAGAATAAATAGGAGGAGGAGGTTGTATAAAACATGCCTTGTTTTAGCAACTGTTACGCATAATTTATTTTAGAAATTTCAGGAGTAGTATATACACACAAGAAGTGAAACTTTTCAAGACAGAAACCACAGTAAACTTAAATCCCCTTAACATCGAATATTTAATTTCTGGTCACTGTTTTATTATATATATTTTTGTAAATCTCAGTAAGCTTGAATTCAGTAAACTGAAGCCCTCTACTCTGACAACCGAAATAAGTCTTCGGTCACTAATGTCCATTTTATACTAAAATGTAAAACCATATAAAACCGAAACTTAATTAGAGCATGTGACCAGCCAATTGTCTTGGTCATCCAAAGTAAAATTAAATCAAACATACAAACACATAGAGAGGCAGTGAACATTCTATGCATAACAGAGATCTATTTTAAAATATGAATGTTTATTAATGTTTCGTCAAGTCATTTGTATGTATGTATGTATGTATGTATGTATGTATGTATGTATGTATGTATGTATGTATGTATGTTTGTAGGTGTGTATTTATGTAGTGTTTTACGGCACCGGGACATTTACTCATATATGACAGAATTTGCATTCCAAAGTGAGAATAAGCAAAGACCCATTCTTAGCGTTAAAAAACATATAATAAGCAGTCCATCAATAAATCAATCAGTCTAACCAAATAATAAGCAGTCCATCAATAAATCAATCAATCAGTCTAACCAAATAATAAGCAGTCCATCAATAAATCAATCAATCAGTCTAACCAAATAATAAGCAGTCCATCAATAAATCAATCAATTAGCCTAACCAAATAATAAGCAGTCCATCAATAAATCAATCAATTAGCCTAACCAAATAATAAGCAGTCCATCAATAAATCAATCAATCAGTCTATCAAGCAAGCAACTAATAACCAACCAGTCAGTTTATTAGGTAGATATGATACAAATCGAAATAAAGATCTTTCATGAGGGGAGATAAATAATGAAATGGAACATATCAAGATCAGTAAAAATAGCAGTTTTTCATGACTAATATATTTCAGAATACTCAAGGTATTGATTTGACTTGAATATCGCACATTTTTTATCAGCATGTAAAATACTTGGCTGAAATATACTCGATAGATAGATAAATGGATGGACGGTTTGATCAATCTCGTTTACATACATACATACATACATACATACATACATACATACATACATACATACATACATACATACATACATACATACATACATACATACATACATACATACATACATACATACATACATGCATGCATGCAGTCAAACCTCTGTTAAGCAGTCACCTCAGGAAAGGATAACAAGTGACTTCTTAAGCCAGATGGCTGCTTAATACGGGTCCATTTATTCTCAGTATAAGTTGTCGGGCCTTAAATATGTGGCTGTTTAAGACAGATGGTTGCTTTATAAAGGTAACCTTTAAGACAGGTTGTACTGTACATATATACATACATACATATATACGTACGTACGTACGTACATACATACATACATACATACATACATACATACATACATACATACATACATACATACATACATACATAGTAATCTTACACAGAGGGATGTTTGAGTACTAACAAAAAAAGGTCTATCGACTGACACAGTCGTTGACAGAATTGATAGGTTCAGTTAATGGAGTCGTCTTATACATGCCCGAAAAAATACAGGAATCTTCAAAAAAAACAAAACAACGTAAATTAAGAAAATAATGATTCATGACAGTGATTTTGGAACTGTATGCAAATCTTTAAACCGGCGAAATATAGGATAGTTGACCAAAATTATAAGGATGACGCAGACAGCTGCATTAAATTCATTGATAATTAGTGTTGAATTTTGTCCAAATTAGTTTTAAGCTCAAAAAGCACGTACACACACACTCACACACACACATACACTGGTTAAATTTCATGCGCTAAGCATGTTTATATGTCAGCTTGCAATGATTCATGTCCATAACATGTTTTTAAAACCATTTTCAGTCATGTACATAGATATAATCTGTTAGATCTTACAGTCAATGCAATACATAGGCCCAGTATTTGTACCGGCGTCACGTGATATTCATGATCCTGAGAGAGTTCGGTCTTGAAAGATTTCACTGTATAAATGGCAAGGTAAACATTGATGAGAACATATCCTCGATAGAGCTCTTTCTCTTGTTGCTCGCATAAGCTGACTTGCTGTGAGCCTGTTACACTGTTATGAGGATACACATGTTGTATTATCAGATTATCAGCCTGTTACACTGTTATGAGGATACACATGTTGTATTATCAGATTATCAGACGGAAAAATAAATGTTGCTATATGGCAATCTTTTTTTTTTTTTGACTTTAAGAGAACAATATACTGAAAACCGTAAAACTAAGAGAACAATATACTGAAAACCGTAAATCTAAGAGAACAATATACTGAAAACCGTAAATCTAAGAGAACAATATACTGAAAACCGTAAATCTGCATTAAATCCATTACTTCAACTGCAAAGACCCATCGACCACAAATCACACAAAACATGAAACAAAAGTTTGCAACAGCAACAAAAGGCAAAGAATCCAAGAATGGGAAATAATAGGTTCGAACAAAATAAAGGAATCGTCGTCTACCATTCATCATAGAATCCAAAGGAACATCAGACTATCACAGAACACTGAGGATCGAATACGAAAAGCTCGCAGAGCACTTTATGCTATCATGGATGCAGGTCTGCATGATCCAAACGGAGTTAACCCGATCGTCTCCCATCAGATGTGCATACTATTTTCTGTGCCAAAGATTATTTTTGGCTTTAAGGCACTGATAGTACAAGAAATACCGTCTGTACTCGCGTATAAGTTTGGTCCAAATGCAAACAACATAGACCCTGATCTGCCGTAGCATATAATGCGCCGGCAAATCAGGGTCTATGTTGTTTGTTCTACTGATTAGTTCTTACAAACTGCATAGACCAAGATTTGCCGTCGCATAATGCGCCGGCAGATCTGGGTCAATGCAGTTTGCAGTTGGTATGTACCTATACGCAAGTACAGACGGTAGATATTACTGGGCGATGTAATCTTGCGTTAGATCCAACTTTGCTTTATAAATGTGTCCTAATTCGTGTATATATAATGTTAGGAACTATCCCTATATCTGCTAATACTGAGACGAAAACTCACTTTATTTGGCAGTAACATACGCCAAAAATATACAGCAAAACATGAGATAGCATCCCAACAAATCGCCTTAAAGGACGAATCAATCCACAAACTGTTTTTTTTTTTTTTTTAAGATCTGTAAAGTACTTTACAAAATACTTTCTACCTTCAGCCTGTGACCTAATGAAAACCACTATCCAAATACAGTTGGAAAAGACAGATATCCAGTGCCTTCGATAGATTCTGCCAGGGAAAATGTTGAGCTTCAAGACGGAATGGGCCCTCTTTTGGGTTTCTTCTCTTGCAGGAAACCCACATGGCATTCTCAGACTGGGTACAAGATTTGGATCTACCTTTATATGAGACGTCCACCATCATGGCGGACAATGGTGGCCCTCCCTAAAACCCGCGGCCCATCTTCCCTCAGGCAGACTGCCAGATGGAGCACCCCGACACTGCGACTTGGAAATCTACATTCACGATGGACTTCAGTGGCATATAACGCCAGAGAAGTGGCTTAAGAAGCGATCAAGGCGAGAGTTATTACAGACACTTACACCGTATAACCAAATCGTCATAAATTCAATCAACGCTGTATCCCCACCTGTTCCCTATGCCAGTCCCAAGCTAAAGCTTGGAAACACTTACCTCTTTATCGCAATGCTTTAGAATTGACAAGTACTAAAAACTAGTGCAGTTTAATTTTTTTTTTTTTTTTTTTTAGTAGCTAGTATAGAGTTGAGAAAAGCGAGTACCGTGCCAAGAAAGGCGGGTATCAAGTACAGAAAAAGTAGTATCGAGTACCAAAACGCGATAATCGAGTCAAGAAAAGCGAGCGTCCAGTTCGGAAATGCCAATATCAAGTAGAGAAAATAAAATTTAAAAAATGAGAAATGAAACCAGACGAAGAAGAGAATGCTCATACATAACAGAATATGTGAATATTTATAAACACGAGTTTTAATTATTCACTCTTGTCATGAGATCGACCTTTGATTCAGTAAATTCAATTTGGTAAAGCACGGTTTCCACCTTTTTGTTACTGACCTTAGCATTCGTGTTTAGTACATTTGAAAGGATATTATCCCCCGTTACCACATGTATGCGTCTTCGGCTGCAGAAAAGTTTAGTTTTTCCCCGTTCCTAGTTATAACAACCATCTTTTACATATCTATCATATGTTCCCTTTTGTATATCACGGCATATCTATAGAGGCATGTGACTAAGTAAATCGCTTTTGTATATCACACACACACACACACACACACAATTATATATATATATATATATATATATATATATATATATATATATATATATATATGTGTGTGTGTGTGTGTGTATACATACGTATATATATATATATATGCATACACACATACATACGTACGTACGTGCTAACGTGTGTACGTACATACGTACATACATATTATGTATATATGCTTATAAATGAGTCTATGCTCTAATGTGTTCGAGCGTATATCCTTCAACCATAGTTGTCTAATTATGTTGTTGATATTCTATTAATTCTTTTTTATGGATTTATATCTCAATATCAAAAACAGTGCTGATTTAGATGCCTTAATCCAGAGATATGTAAAGCAAGTGTGCCATTGATGTCTCTGTTCAAGCACACTCTTGTAAGATATAATCGTATATTTTAAGTTTTACAATGTTCATTTTTAAGACCACTCATTTCTTTTATATGAGATGTAAAGGGATTCTTCTCTTAATAAGTCGAAAATTCGTGCAAGATATTTTTTCTTTCTTTCTTATTTTCGTAGAGAAACTGTCTAACCGTGTTCCGTTTTCCTGATCACTGACCTTACTTTGTCCGGGATATGATTCATATGGGATAATTACATTGAGCGCCGTTTACATCATCATTTTTGCGTACACAGGAAGGCGCCGAATTTGTATTGAACTTGTCAATAACAGAAATTATTAATGTGAAATATTACGTCCATTGCACTTTTGTACACCCATGTGATGAACATGGAAGTAGACATTCTTAAGCGTTGCATTGGTAAATGCAAAACTTCAAATATTTTCTCCGTTTTGAAAAAATGGAGTTTTTTCTCCTCGTCTGATATTTCTCGTCTCGAATCGTCAGAAACAGCCAAGGGACCCAAGCGAGCCCTTGTTGGATTCATAGCTGAGATTTGTTCGGTACTTAACGCCAATTTAGTCTAAGGTTCTGTTAAAATGCAGGGATGGTACATATTTCTACAATGTAAGACGTCGATCCTGATATGATGTGGGAGTTGACATCTTGGAGACCGGCCATTTAATTTTCTTTTTCGGTGCGTTGCTGTGATTTTCTTTTGAGACGGGATTTTTTTATTTTCCTCAAGATAATTTTTTGTGTAAAATAATAAGACGATATAATATTTTTTTAAATGTAAATTGGAGCAAGA
Source organism: Margaritifera margaritifera (assembly GCA_029931535.1). Lineage (NCBI taxonomy): Eukaryota > Metazoa > Mollusca > Bivalvia > Unionida > Margaritiferidae > Margaritifera > Margaritifera margaritifera. Next base: position 595,275 of record JAQPZY010001551.1, on the reverse strand, counting down.
ATATTTTTTTCAAGCAATTTGATAGCCAGAAATATTTTTTTGAACAAAATCACAACCCATCCCCCCCCCCCCACACACACAAATGAAATGTTCAGTCCCTTACTAACACTCTAGCTCAGTTCAGTTCACTTATCCAGTAGAATTGCAGCTTAATTTTCAAGAATATCTGACATAGTTTGCAGCCGATATTGGCAGTGTTGCATCACTTAGAGCGTAATTGCCTTGGTCATACTATACTTACTCTGATGTCTTTTTTTGACCAATTTCAATCCAGGCACAATCAAGTGGTTTTGTGATTTTAAAATTCTGTTGGCAGCATTTCAGTTGCTTGAAGACCCACTGGAAGCTGAGAAATTCCAAAGTCAGTACATGTACCAATTTTCTTGAAATAAAAACAAGGCCAATCACATTTGTCCAAGTGTGATTGAACATATTTGTTTTGTTAAAAAATATTTCAGCTTCCATTGTTCTTCAACCAATTAAATGGCTGTCATCAGAAAAAAGCCTCTGAGAGGTCTGAATCAATGCTAGAAATTGTTTGAAACCTACTTCTGGTAATGATTGGACTGAATATGTCCACATGGTTTGATTAGCTCATATCAAATGTACTAGTTCCAGCCTTGACCGAAATTATGACATAATGTCCCTTTTAAGACACCAACTTCAGTTTCCTCAGCATAGATCTGTCTTTGTATTTTGCATAAAATGTTGGAACATATACTGGCAGAGATACTGCCAGGGCACACGAGTGTGAAAATCACACAAAATTGTGTCCAAATTCACGCACTTGGAAAGCTGTGATGCATGAGAACTACCGCAAATTAGTTAAGAGTCACGCATATAAAAATGTGCACTGCACAGTATATAATTTTTATTTAACTGTTAACCCTTAAAGTGCTTGTTGTGATATACTGTAATTCGTGTTGCCTGTAGAGGTTTTGTAACGCATGGCGTTTTTCAGGTAAGCAGCTGTTTACACATCTGTATACTTCAGCTTGACATAAATGGTTGTTAAACTAAATTTGATTGGCACATTGGGCCCTGGAACAAGACAAGCATTTTGTGGTAGTTTTAACCCTTTAGCTACGACTGCCGCATCTAAGCGTCACCTGTAAATAGCTCCTGAACCCCACTGACGCATATATGCAGTGTCGATAAGCCTCGTTTACTACCCCAGTGTCGCTTGTGTGCGTATAGTTCAGCAGTACTCGAAACCCCAGTGTCGCATCGATGCGGACGTGACCGCTATGTTAAATGAACGTTGATTGGTTGAAAGTACAGAAGTTTACATATTTTTGATTATCATAACCAATGAGAGGACTGTTTACTCAACATTTTGATACAAGTTTGAAAGCTGAGAGGTTAAATTTAGACACACAGGAAGGGCTTTCCTGCACTTTACGAAACACGTGTAGTTGAGATAAACAAAGATGGATTCCGATTCAGATATGAGCAACTTTGAAGGGTTCAATGCAAGCGATATAGAAGATTTTAATGGATCATTCTTAGAAAATGGATCAGATATTGATGTGAGTCCCGTTTCAACACCAGACGTAAGTGATTTTGAATCGGATGACGAGGAGGACATAGTCCCAATTGCACAATGGAGTGACGACCTCGCCGTGTTCGAGATCAATGATTTTGATTCTCATGTTGGTTCAACAATCGAGCTTGGACCACTAAGCAATGAGAAAGATTTTTTTCTCAAGTTTTTTCCTGAATGTCTGGTGGAAAAGCTTGTGAAAGAAACAAACGATTATGCCAAGAAAATGGGGGACCAAAAGAAAGACCCGAAATGGTATGAAACCAGCATCACGGAGATGTGGGCATATCTTGGGATATACATCGTCATGAGTATTATGCAGATACCCAAATATTCCATTGCCTGGATGACATCTGTATATTTTGGGATCCCAGGAATACCAGAAATCATGACAAGAGAAAGATATGAAAAAATAGGGAAATATTTCCATGCCAACGACACAAGCGTCAACCCACCCAGAGGCCAACCAGGACATGACAAGATTTTCCATATAAGACCTTTCTATGACACAGTCTTGCATAAATGCCTGGAAAATTATGACCCTCCCAAAAACCAGTCAATTGATGAAGGCATGATTGCTTATAAAGGAAGACTCTCATTTAAGCAATACCTGCCAGCCAAACCCACAAAATTTGGCATTAAAGTCTGGGAAAGAGCCCATCCCCAAACCGGCTACGTCCATGAATTTCAAGTGTATGTTGGAAAGCCCGATGGACAGAGAGGGAGAGTGGCAGAAGAAGGATTAGGATCTAGAGTGGTGAAAGACCTTACCAGAAAAATAATAAACAAAAATCACCATATATATATGGACAATTTCTTTTCAAATCCCCAGTTATTTGAAGATTTACGTCAGGATGGACTCTTCTGTTGTGGTACAGTCCGAGGAAATAGGAAAGGAATGCCAGAACCTTTAAAAAAACCCAGTGGTTTAAAAACCCAGGGAGATATGAAAATCATGCAGAAAGAGACTCTGGTCTGTGTTGCCTGGAAAGACAAGAAAATTGTCCATATTTTATTTAATAACATGGATCCCACACAGCTATCCAGTGTAACTCGAAGAGAAAAAACCGGCCGACGAAAAGAAGTAACTTGCCCAAAAGTTGCAGATGAGTATTCGAAAAACAAAGGGGGGGTGGATATTGCAGACCAAAACAGAATGCAGTACAGTTCTTGCCGTAAAGCAAAGAAATGGTGGAAATACCTTTTTTGGTTTCTCATTGATACAGCGATATGTAATGCCCTAATCTGTATGAAGGAGTCACCAAACCACCATATCAAAACCAAGTCCGGAAAAGAAAAAAAAAGAACACAGCTTGAATTCAGGATGAACTTGGCCAAACAGATGGTTGCTGGCTTTCAGGGAAGTAGGAAAAGAAAAGCTCTGTCCAATGTTGATACAGAAGGTTTAAGGCACTGGCCAGGACGGTTCCCGAAACGTGGGAGATGCAAGATGTGTGTAAGGGAAGGGAGGAGACATGAAGTTTTTATAGGATGCAAACAATGCCAAGTACATTTATGTGTGGATAATGACTGTTTTGAGAGATACCACTCTCAACTTTGTAATTAGAGTGTTGATTTCATTCATGTTTTTATATGTACATATGTAAATATTGGATTTATTTTGTGGGATTCAAAACAGTTTACATGACTGGGATTTCTTGAATGATGGGATGTAGGAGTATATAAAGTGGAAATATATGAATAACAGACACTATACAAGGTAAGCTGTTTTTTATTTCACTGAAATCCAGCAAAAACTAATGAATTAATGAATATAAATGTAACCATGTTTATATTGTCAGTTTCTGTAGTCAGCCATGATGATGCTCTAGTATTCAGCCTAGCAACCAGCCTCAGTAGTCTCAGTAACTGATATCTTAGCACTCAGCAGTAGTGAAACTGCACAACAGCTGTAGTAGCTAAAGGGTTAACCTTGCATTAATCAAGGAAGTTTTTCAAATGCTTGTTTTAACAGGCTACCTAGATTTTGAGCCTGAAAATGATGATGAATACGAGTCTGATGTACATGCTAGATGGACAAAAACAGATGGCATACCAGTCAGTCCCCATTTCAGCAGTATTAAATGTCGAAATGGAGAATACCAAAATACAGGCAATATAAAAGTATAGTGCAATTTTCATTTCTTTTCTCAAACAATTTAGCACTGGGGGACCTTATGCTACAAAACTATATAGCACCTTAAGGGTTAAGAAAATAAAACTATAATTATTTGATCAAAATACCTCTTTCAGAACAAGCAGACTATGGCATTGATGAACTTAAAACCCTGATACAACAAATATGGAACAGATAAGAAATCTGGCATAGTAGTCAGCAAAGCACTGATTCAGGAAAGTGAAACTTTGGCCGAGTTTATGTTAGTACAAAATCTTATTTTGGAGCAGAGATGTCCAAGAGACAATACCTATGAGCTGTGGAAAATTGTACATAACAATCATAAAGAACAGTTTCCCAACTTGTTCAAGCTGGCTAAGCTGGCTATGCATAATGCCCCTTCAGAAAACAGATTGTGAAAGGGGGTTCTTAGAGCACAGAACAATATTCATACTCAGATAAGCAACAGATTAAGCTCAGAAACAATCAACAGATTAATGCTTATACAACTAGAGGGAACATCTTTTAAGGATTTTGATTTCAATAGAGCCCAAAAAGAGTGGAGCAGGAAGAAAGAGAGACAGATACTAAAGTGTTAGGTAGATCCTGGCAGCATCTCTGATGTTATCTTTTGATCAGTCATATTGCACTAGCCTGCCTGGGTATCAAACCCATGACCCGTGGATTATGAGTCTGATGCTCTACCAAGTGAGATATCATGGCTCCCAAGAGAGAGAGAGGGGTGGGGGGTGGAAACAGTTAAAACTTGTTGTCTCAGTGGTGCAGGTTTAACAAAACTGTACCCCTATTTGTAGTAAACTTTGATGCCACATTGGTATATTGGCAAACAATCTCTTAGTCTTCTCGTCTGTCATACCTATTTAGGCCAGGCAAAATTTTGAGAATAACAAAGCAGTCAGATTTATATGATATAGAATTTATTTAGCCATGCAACATTTTGTAAAGGAAAGAAAACAAACCTTGATTGACAGTTACTTTAATAAGTGAAACAGATAACTTGAAAGAGACAAATAGATGCTTCTGCAATTCAAAATCCTGCTTTTAAGCAGTTAGCTAAGAGGTAATTAGGTAAATGGTTATTTCATTTTATATTGAGCCTCATTCAAAGCACATGTCAATTATCATGTAATGTAAACTTCTCAAGAAAGAGAATATATCAATGAGTACCTCTAGCTGGATTGAAACAGTGTGCCTATTGCTAAACTTTACTTAAGGGTCAATTTTATGCTCAGTATGAATGGTAGTTCAGTCCACTCCATTCTACATTGATGTGGTGGAACGAAGTGGATCAGCAACCCTTGGGATGCAAAACTGTGTCAAACAGGGCTTTTTAGTTTAAGGTTCAATTAATCACAATCACATCCCTGCATGATTCATTTTAGGCTGTGCCCTGCCAGTTATCCTTATTTTTTTCAACTCTGGTGCAAGAAAGTTCCCTCCATGGCACCCATAGGGTGCATGAAAGAAGACTCAAGAAATAAAGATAAAAGATCATTGGAGTTGATTTTAGACTGAACTGAGCACATTATAAGCTTACTGAATCTAGTGTGCTCATTACCAAAGAAGCATAAGATGATCAGTTTAATTGGCTGACAGAAATGTCTTACTGAGTTTGATTAGCTAGGGCATCAATTGAGAGCATATAGTTGATGGTCATTGATAGAAAATGTAAATAAAGAAGATTAAATTTTCAGCAAATGTACTGCAGCATTTATTTTCCAATGTAGCTTACACGGAAGAAAAATGTAGACTAAAATGTTCAACATCAATTCTAGAGAATTGTTACTCATAATGATTTTCGGCGCTTGAGTAAAGGATTTATAAATTTCTGCAATAAATATTCACCTTTCCATGAATAAATACTTTAAATCAGTTGTTATTGACTGAGACCATTTGCACTGTTTGCTACAGTTTCCTTGTCCACTAAAATAACTATGTCCTGAACAGTGGTCATGGTTATATAGAGGTAGAAAAGTGAGCTTTAGTATGACTCTGCAACAACATAGTCAGAGCATTTATTGCTGGAGAAATGAATTGCTGAAATTAATAAATCCACGACATGAGTGCCAGTGATAATGATATGTGTTTGAATTTCTTGAATAAAGAAGAAACAGGTAAAGACTATTGTGACCCCAGTTTTTGTTCTAAATGACTTGACTTTTTGACCTGCTAGGAGCCATTGGACCCCACTTTTTCTATTTCTGGAATGAACACTGTTCCAGCTACAATATAAATTCCATATGGAAATCTTGTTTTATCCACCTAAGTCTATCACTATTTTTTTTAATCATGTTGAATCACACTAATTTCATCATGTCTGCCTAGATCAGCTGGTCGATAGACAAGGCTTGTTTACATTTTAAACTTTTCATGTGTTGTTGACCTGAACAGAATAGAAAAGTAAATTATATTTTTTGTAGTGGGAAACTCTGACCAATGTCACTTTGATTCGCTTTGCTGATTCAGGTCAGCATGTGTGTATGCAATTAAATTCATGGTGCTGCTGTTTGAATCAGATAAGTCTGGTTTCAGTTACCTATATTTAATCAAGTGATGACACTCAGTGAGATCCATACATTATAATAGGGTGATCTTACATGTGATTGGCTGAGCATGTTACTACTTAGGAGCCCAAACTTCTGATCCAGTTTTGATCAAACTTGGTATCTATGGTTGTATTCTCAAGATTGTTGACATGTCTGATAATGAGTGAGATTCATATATATTAATGAGATGACTTTGCATTTAATTGGCTGTGTTTGTTATCACTCTGGATGTCATTCTTCTGATCTGATTTTGATCCAGTTTGAAATATAGGCTTATATTATTAAGATGAGTTGGATAATGAGTGTGTTGTACACATATTATTGAGTTGATCTTGTATCTGATTGGCTGAACTTGTTACCACTCTAGAGACTGTATTTCTGATTTTGTGTCAACGTGGTAAAGAGATTTGAATCATGAAGCTCTTAGAGTGTTACAATTCTGAGTGAGATCAACACATATTGACGAGGTGATCTTGCATCTGACTGTCTGAGCTTGTCAACACTTTAACAACTATTTCTGATGTGACTTTTATCAAACTTAATAAATATGCTTACTAGAGTTCGGTACCATGAAAAATTTTGTTCCGTGGTACATGTATTTCTGAACATACTGTGATACATACCACAGTATCCTGCAATTATATTACAGACCAACAATTTAAATTTTAGGCCCAGGGGCGAGGTGGCGAACATGCAATTTAAAAAAAAAAAAATTCCAGCTCTCAAATAGCTTGGAAAAAATATTCTTGCTCTGATTGATAGCAAAAAAATGACATATTATATCCATTATATTACTTGAAGAAAATGTTATCTTGAGGTAAAATAAAAGAAAATATCCCAGCTCAACAGAAATTCGTAGCCCTGTACCTTATAGTAGATGAATTTGTTATGTGCATGTCTTATAGTAGATGAATTTGTTATGTGCATGTTAATTGTTGCATAAGTTGTCATCTAAATACTGTAACTAAAGTGGGTTGATTTTGGTTTTTGTGGGTTTAACACCATTTTTCAGCACATGATAGACTATAAATGGGAGCCAGTATATCTGGTGGAGGAAGAACCTGGGAAAACCCCAGGAAGAATTACCAACCCACGGGAAGGTACTGGCAAGCTTTCTCACAAACCCACGCTGACAGAGGTGAGATGTCAGTGATATGTACAGGCGAGCGCCTTAGACCACTTGGCCACCTGGGTCAACAACTAAAGTGGGGTGAGTCAGTTTACACTTTTGCTGACACCCTGTAAAGACATTGTGCTGATATTTGAGAGCTTGTTGATCAAAATGGAAAGTGTTGACACTGAAACCCACAGTTTACTAGCTATATTATTGATATAATAGGCAGGGAAACTTTGAGTGGGATGCCAACACCCCATTGTTGCAAGCCACAGACAATTATCTGCTATGCTTGTTTATCACCTATAACTGCATGTGCTGAGATTTCCTTGTTTTTTATGAGTACACATGAACAAAAATACATCATCAACAATACAATAACAATCTCCTACACATCAATGAAAGTGCCCGTTTTATTAATCAATAAGTGACTGTTCTTGGAAGAGAAACTTTGATTGGCTCATTCAAACAGCATGAAAGGTCATGTTGGGTCAGAGTGGCAAGAAAAATTTATTCGCACTTGCAATGATTGGTTAAACAGGTTTATGCATATTCATGAGAAATGAGGAAATATCTGCACGGGTGGCCACAGGTGATGAAGGAGCATAGATTTTGATGAGACCTTGGCAGACTTTGATTGTCAGCATTCTATGTAATCATTTAACAGAGTTATTGCCCCTTATTCTCTGACCCCCCCCCCCACACACACACACTTAAGTTTCTGTACAGTAACTCCCATATTTATTGTATCACCATATGTCACTCAAACATTAACACATGCCAAATAGAGCTGAAACAAATGTCAGATTGTCCTGTTAGAATATTTGTGGCATGTATTTGGATAGAATTCAGAAGAGGCCTTTAAGAGCTGGGGATCTTTATATACAGGTGAATGTGCAGTAAGTTATGTTCAGGTGGGACTTCCTGTACCTGTTCTTTATATACAGGTGAATGTACAGTAAGTTATGTTCAGGTGGGACTTCATGTACCAGACCTTTATATACAGGTGAATGTGCAGTAAGTTATGTTCAGGTGGGACTTCCTGTACCTGATTGTTATATACAGGTGAATGTGCAGTAAGTTATGTTCAAGTGGGACTTCCTGTACCTGATCTTTATATACAGGTGAATGTGCAGTAAGTTATGTTCAAGTGGGACTTCCTGTACCAGACCTTTATATACAGGTGAATGTGCAGTAAGTTATGTTCAGGTGGGACTTCCTGTACCTGATTGTTATATACAGGTGAATGTACAGTAAGTTATGTTCAGGTGGGACTTCCTGTACCAGACCTTTATATACAGGTGAATGTGCAGTAAGTTATGTTCAGGTGGGACTTCCTGTACCTGATCTTTATATACAGGTGAATGTGCAGTAAGTTATGTTCAGGTGGGACTTCCTGTACCTGATCTTTATATACAGGTGAATGTGCAGTAAGTTATGTTCAGGTGGGACTTCCTGTACCTGTTCTTTATATACAGGTGAATGTACAGTAAGTTATGTTCAGGTGGGACTTCCTGTACCTGATCTTTATATACAGGTGAATGTGCAGTAAGTTATGTTCAGGTGGGACTTCCTGTACCTGATCTTTATATACAGGTGAATGTGCAGTAAGTTATGTTCAGGTGGGACTTCCTGTACCTGATCTTTATATACAGGTGAATGTGCAGTAAGTTATGTTCAGGTGGGACTTCCTGTACCTGTTCTTTATATACAGGTGAATGTGCAGTAAGTTATGTTCAGGTGGGACTTCCTGTACCTGATCTTTATATACAGGTGAATGTACAGTAAGTTATGTTCAAGTGGGACTTCCTGTACCTGACCTTTATATACAGGTGAATGTGCAGTAAGTTATGTTCAGGTGGGACTTCCTGTACCTGATTGTTATATACAGGTGAATGTGCAGTAAGTTATGTTCAAGTGGGACTTCCTGTACCTGATTGTTATATACAGGTGGCTGCTATATAGATATGACCATTATAGCAGGTTGTACTGAAATTCATTCAAGAACATTCTTTTTTTTTTTCTCCTTGGAAACTTCATTTGAGGCCATTCAGCTTTTTTAACCAACACTCAGCTTTGTTCCAAATTCATCTGCATGCAAATTTACCATTGAGACCCACAAAATTCAAATCTCGGAATATTACATCTGGATACTGATATGCCTTTTCAGAAAAGCTTGCTTCACGAGCAGATATTCATTGCACTCAAGCTGCACTTGCTATTACACCATTATATCTAAAGACATTTGTTATTGTCACTATAAATTTAATGCTTTTTTATATTTTCAGAAGAGAGACAATTTCAGCATTGAGGTGGCTGGAGAACTGGATTTACTATGTAAGACTTTAGTACTATTATTGTTCCCCACTTTTCATAGAGAAGGGGGCCATTAAATTGGGCCTGTCCTGTCCATCACACTTTTGTTTCCACACAATAACTCACTTAATTATTATTGAATTTAAGCCATACTTGATATGCAGGTAGATATTGATGAGATTTTGGCAGACTTCAATTGTCAGCATTCTACATCATCATTTAGCAGAGTCACAGCCTGTACAGTAGCTCCCTTAATTAATTTATAACCATATGTCATTCAAACCTTAACACATGCTGATGACTGTTGTGTATATATAATTTGCAAATATGTTTTGTGGTTTGTGTTCTGATACTAATTCACCTGGATTTTGCCCATTTGTGACATGAACTTTACCAAATGCAGATCCAGGTTAGTAGCAAAACTAAATGTACATTTTTCATACAGTTTATTGTAATTATGGCATTTAATATATAGATTACACTTTTTATGCTCAGATTACGCTTTTTTGCCACTTAGGTTACACTTGTACCTCTGTAGTGGTTGGCAGGTATGATTAAAGCAGAACTTTTTATTTTATTATTTTGTTATTTTTCTTTTTGCTAAATAACTAAACTAAATATATGTATCTTGATAGCATACTTCTACTACTAATAATAATAATAATGCTATTCGGTGCATAGTACATCTATTTGTCATGAATCAAGTTTTGGAGCTGAACCTGCCTTCAAGGTCACCTGTCTACAAAGGCCACTTTAGCCTTTTCCCATGGGTGGCCGCTGTAGACAGGTTTGACTGTATATCCTTTACATTGATGTTGGTTATGAGTGGCTGAATACACTGACATTATAAGCAAATTAGCATGGAATCTGCAATGGGTCAGACTTTGAACCACGTGAGTTAGTCACTTTGTGTTGATCGGGAGAAGTGGAGTGGGTGTTATTAATAGTTTTCCCTTTTTACAGACAGAAAGGATCAGCACAGTTGACTGCTGAACTGGTTTTAGGTGTCCCCACTCACTGGGTAAACAATTGAGTATTCTTATACGCAAAAATGTATTCTGATTTGAATGTTCAGTTATTTGTTTCAGCTCTACCGCAAACCAGTACTATCACTGGCAAATGTGTGAGCATCATGTTCTTTACAGGCACACTTGCAGTTTGTCGGATATTCAGGCCTAATGTCTGTTACCTATCCAACTGCCACTGCATATTATATACAAATTCAGATCATCATAACTTAAATATTTTGTGACCATTTTCACTAAAAAATGAACACTAATTCACATGGAGTAAGTGTCTGCATAAAATACTTTGATTTTTTAATATGTGTCATGATGATGAGTAGGACATAGTAATGCTATAAGTCAATTATTATTAGCTTTCAACCAGATTTGGTATGCATCTTGATATTGATGAGACCTTGGCCGAGTTCAAATGTCAGCATTCAGTTGCATCTTTTAGCAGTGTTATAGCTGCAGATTGTGAGACAAACCCACTTTTGTTTCTGGACAATAGCTCCATTAATTATTATTGGATTTTAACCCAATTTGGTATCGAACTTGATATTGATGAGACCTTGGCCGAGTTCAAATGTCAGCATTCAGCCGCATCTTTTAGCAGTGTTGTAGCTGCAGATTGTGAGACAAACCCACTTTTGTTTCTGGATAATAGCTCCATTAATTATTATTGGATTTTAACCCAATTTGGTATCGAACTTGATATTGATGAGACCTTGGTCGAGTTCAAATGTCAGCATTCAGCCGCATCTTTTAGCAGTGTTATAGCTGCAGATTGTGAAACAAACCCACTTTTGTTTCTGGACAATAGCTCCATTAATTATTATTGGATTTTAAGCCAATTTGGTATCAAACTTGATATTGATGAGACCTTGGCTGAGTTTGATGGCCAACTTTCTGCCTTATCATTTAGGGGAATTTTAGCCCATGATTGTCAGACCAAGCCTCTTATGTTTCAACACAATAATTTCCTTAATCATTATTGGATTTTAACTAAATTTGTTATGCAACTAGATATTGATGGGACATTTGTTGAGTTCAGCTGTGAGCATTCTACATATGTATTTAGCAAAGTTATAGCTGCTGATTGTTGGACCCACCCACTTTGTTTCCTCACAATAACTCCCATGATTATTATTATATTTCAGTCAGATGTGGTATGCAGCTTAATATTGATGGGACTTTTGGCTTAGTTTGATTGTCAGTATTCTGTGTCATCATCTGGCGGAGTTGTTGCTGCTGATTATCAATTCCATCCACTTTTTGTCTTTGCACCTTTACTTATTATTAGCTTTCAACCAAATTTGGTATACAGCTTGATTTCGATAATTCCTTCACTGAGTTTGATTGTCAGCATTCTGCATCATTGTTTAGCAGAGTTATAGCCCCTGATTTTAAGACTCATTCATTTTCTTTCCAGCAAAATCACTCCGTTGCTTATTGTATGATTTAAATCAAATTTGGAATGCAACTTCATATTGATGACATCTTGCCTGAGTTCAGTTGTCAGCTTTCTGTGTCATCATTTAGCAGAGTTATAGCTCCTTTTTGTCTGACCCACCCACTTTTTGTTTCTACTCAGTAACTCCCTATTATTTGATTTCAACCAAATTTGTTATGCAGCTTGATTTTCATGAGACCTTGGCTGAGTTTGATTGTCAGACCCACCCACTTTTGTTTCCATACAGTAATTCACTTAATTACCGGGTATTATTAGATTTCAACCAAATTTTTTACACAGGTTGATATTGATGTGGCCAAGCTGGGGACATCAATTCCTGGAATTTGCTTGTTGAAATACCATATATACTCACATATAAGCAGAGTCCAAATGCACACAGCATAGACACTGATCTGCTGTCACATAATGCACTGGCAGATCAGGGTCTATGTTGTTTGTTCTACTGATTAGTCCTTACAAACTGCATAGACCCAGATCTGCTGGCACATAATGCGATGGCAGATCTGGGTCTATGCAGTTTGCAGTTGGTATCGGATTAGACGCGAGTATATACGGTAAGCAGTCCAAGAGGGATCATTGTAAATTTTATATATAGATGTAAAATCCTTGTAACCTTAGCAGAGCTATTCAGTTATTGAACAAGGATATATAAGAGCAAGAGCAAGTTTATAAATATGAGAATACGGTTGGCAAACCACTGCACCATTCAGAACTTCTAGTTTGTGTCCAGAACTCTCAAGTTTCAAAATTTGTTGTGTGTTCTGCAGCTATCTTTGGAATGGCTTCATAAGAGAATGTGGCCCTGGATTTCTGTGCTGAAGATTGTACATATGTCTGAAGTCTCTGAGATTCCCTCTTTGTGTATTGTATAAACTGCCTCTGCAAGCTATTGCCTGTTTTTAGGAAGTACAGTACAGCTCATGTAGGATGGGGAATTCCCACTTTACCCCAGTGGACTCCCATACACATTCACATAGTTGTGGTAATTTCATCAGATATGGTAATCCAGAACTACTTAGCTCACCGGGATGTGGGATTCCCACAAATTCCTACATAGTAAAGAAATGCTTGTTTACATTCAGGTTTTAATTCCACTAGTCACGGTGGATTTCCACACCTCCTGCCTTGTACGTTATCTGTAGATTGCATCTTTGTATTCAAAGTTTTATGTTTGTAATCTTGTATAATTCATCTTTACAGTGTTTATATTATATAAGTGCATTTAATTTACCATATATACTCACGGATAAGCCGATACCAACTGCAAACTGCATAGACCCAGATCTGCTGGCGCGTTATGTGACAGCAGATCAGGGTCAGTGTTGTTTGCATTTGGACCCAGATTGTATGCTAGTATATACGGTAATTTGATACCATTTCATGATATCAGAAATGAGACATGTGCTCATTAATGATTTGCAGATTTTGTGTTATGCTGAAAGTGGTATTTCCAAATTGTGTGCACAGCATTTTACGCAGTGGTGATGATTTTACAATAGAGGCTTGAGGATTTTATTGGAAAGATAAAAATACAGCTATACCTCGTTATAATGTGGTATGTATGGAACCACAATATATTGAGAGTAGCATAATATACCAAACCATGATATAGCGGGAACTATCAAAATTTTATAAATAATGCTGTTTTGAACAGGAAATAAAGATATGAAACTAAACTTCACCTTTTTTTCAATCAAATTTTTTTGTTAAATGTTGATATGACTTTGGTCGTGGGGTCTGTAGTGGTATAGAGCTGTACATGTATTAAGTTCATCCCGTGTTAATTTTCTCAAATGCTGTATTTCTACAGAACCTGATTAATAAATATTAAAACTGATAATATGCAGTTTAACATGGTATTTGTGATGGAGTGTTTTGGTCCTTTAAAAAAGTACACTTTACAAGAATTTTATTAATTGTTAAGAGAGATTATGGGATAACCATCAAGTAAATCACCACTTGAAATATACAAGCAAATCCAAGTGGTTTCCTATTGATAAAAAAAACAACTCAAATATTTGATCTTTTGACATGTTGATGGCAGTGTGTGACAGTGATATAGTTAAAAACATAGAAAGTAAAACTAAAATTTGTGAATCACAAAGGGTGCTGAGGTGAATGAAAGGAAATTGATTTTTTAACAAATAAATTGTGTAGTTAATATTTAATGTGGATGCCATCATGGAACTCCAGACCATAGGTTCACTAAAATAGAGAGAGGGGGTGGGGGTGGAAGGAATAGCAAGGTCATTTATGGAAATATATATTCACTCACTTTTTTCTGTCAGTTTATTTCATAAACCACTATTCTGTGAAAACAGTTATACAGTAAGCTTTTGAAATTAATTTGGAACCACTGTACATTGTTTTAGACAAACTGGTTTTGCTAAGGCATATAACATAAAACATTATGGGACTTTATGTTTTGAGTCTGCTACCACTTGTCAATACATGTCATTGTGCATGAGGCAATGAAAGGATATCAGATGGGATGTGCATATTGTATAAACCAAACCATACAGGTCAGAGGGGAAAACTCAAATTCATTATTTTTTTTCTTCAAAAATTATGAGGGGGTCAGTGATACTTTTAGCACATTATTGGTTATATCATACTAAAGAAATCGGAGCTAAGTGATTTTCCCAAGGACACATGAGGCAGCTGACCTGGGCGGGTATCAGACCAGCAACCCTTGGATTGCATGTCCAATACCAACTAGGCTGTTGTGGCTGTGTTTCAAAAATTAAATGAATAGTAATATATGCACATATATTCCATTTGTTGGGTACTGTTGAAGATACTCTCTGCTTTTCTATCATCATATCTTATTGACTAGTATCTTAAGAAAAATATAAAGAAACTTCACAGTGTCAATTAATGGACAAATCTGGTCACTCATGGACATCAGCATTAGTTACTATATGATTTATTCATTGTGTCATTTTATAGTTCATTTCAGTTGTTAAAAAACTGCACAAAATGCAATACTCTTTATGTGCAATTCTCTTAATCCTTTTCCTTAAATTCCACCCCAACCCCCAATTTTGAATATGGTTTTAATGTTTACATGCAGTTATTTTCAACATCTGTGATGAACAATATACATTTTCTCTGGACATGAATAGCTGTTAAATGCACATGTTGAAAAACTGCACAAAATGCAATACTTCTATGTGCAGTTCTCATAATCCTCATGGCCTTAATTTTGTTCTAGAAATATATTTGCAAATATTGTTTCAGTTTTTACATGCTGTATTTTTTTACCTCTGTAGTGGACAATACACATTTTCTCAAGGCATGAATAGCTGTTAAAAGTATATCAAGTAATCTTTGGTATAAACAATATTTATTGTTTTATCATAATCAAGTTTATCGACATATTAATAAATATGTCCACATGGGGAGGAATGAGCAATAAGTAAATATGCTCTCTCTTTACACAGACAATCTTTACAAATTGCCTGACATGAATCAGTTTCAGATGTTTAGCAAATATTGTATAATTACAAAGAAAATGCAAAGATGGTGTTAAGACAAAAAAATTGGCTTATTTTATCACATATAAAATCATTTGAATTTGTAGGTGTTTGTGTCGATGAGACAGGGTGGTGGATGGATTAATAAATATGAACTTCATATTTGACTTGCAGTTAGGTTCTTTTATATATAATATTAGCATGAAAATTAGGATACAATAATATGATAAGAAAGGGATTAATGTACTTGTGAGTAAATTAAGTTAATATTTTATTTGCTATTGTATATTTGTGGACTGCATTTAATATCTCCTCATTTGCATCAAGAGATAGTAAATTATTTCCTCTTTTCACTTGTCTGAATAGATTCAAGAGAAATTCCAAATATATACCTCATGCATTCCAAAATGTTAGAAGTCTTGGATAATGTCCGTGTTGTTTACCCCAATACACAAGAGAATGTGTGTCAAAACAAAGCTTGTACACAGTATAGTTGATGCAATACTTCAAAACTTTCCAGTAGGCTCAGTACACTCCATACATATACAAATCGGGCAACACCCTGCAGAAGCTGATTTGTCATTCAGAACATTGTGACCAGCAGGTATCAAAATTAATGGTTTTGCATTAGCATGACATGATGCTGCCAATTTGACTGTACAGTGTGGGCCACTCATCAAAGCTTGTGAACTTGAGAGACTCAGCTACCGAACTGATCAACTGTGGTTATGTCTCAGTTACACATCCTAATGATTTGACATGAAAATATCTATAATGGTAAATAAATAACGAAGTAGTCCTCTCTCTCTCTCTCTCTCTCTCTCTCTCTCTCTCTCTCTCTCTCTCTCTCTCTCTCTCTCTCTCTCTCACTCACACACAAAACTGTCTGTCATGTTTTTGTTAACTAAAACCCCAGTCGGTGTTGAAACGAGAAATTGCTACTAGTAGCTCATTTTCATGAACACATGCGCGCACTCTGAAATTCTTAAAAAGATATGTATGACTTCTGAACATGAAATATTACATATCTGGATTTATATCAGAGGGTTAACTAACCGCTCTTAAATAACTGCATTGCCTATGACTCCCTCTCTCCCTCTCATATTCACACACATATTTTTTTCGGATAAATACAAAAATGATCCCGTGACATTTTTTTATTAGATATGGTTGCTATAGTCCTGATTGTTATTGTTCTTGCTTAATTAAATGGTCATCAAATCCAGGGTGTGTAGTGACAGCAGATCAGGGTCTATGTTGTTTGAATTTGCATATTCTAGCTAATTCTATTTAAGGAACCAGATTCTGTAACATTGATCAAGGTATAAACAATGTGATTGAACAAGTTGAAAGAGAGTACAAAGGGTCTCCTTTTGAAATCAGTTTGTTTTAGAATATTCTTAGTGGAAGATCTATGTCAGTGCACAGTGTTGTACTGCATTAAGAAATTTTCAAGCACACTTTATAATAATCTATAAACATTTGAAAGCAATACATTTTATTGTATACCATGTTTACTTGTATTTACATTCTGCTTTTCTTTTCTTCAACAGGTTTTCAGATTAACCCTAGCAAAAGAATATGGTCATGCTACCAGCTGGAAGAAAGCAATGGTAATTATTAATTTCATTGGCAGTGTGTTGTTTCTGGAAAAAAAAAATTCTGATTTAGAGGCGATATTTCTTTCAAATAAAGAAATTGGGGAATAATCTATTGTTTTCAAGTTGGTGTTGATGTTTGGAATGTCTTAAAATCTGTGCTGTACTGAGGTAGTTTTTAATGTCTCAATTCATTTTATTTTCCAATATTCCTATTGCTATCAGGTTAAATAGGTTATGAAATGTTGCACCTTCAATATGTGATTGCGAGTTTCCTGCAATTTTTGGTCCTATGTCTCCCAAATCTTGACTCTAATGTTAATCTCTGGGCATGTTTTTTCATTAGGAAAAAGAAAATCGAAAAATGTGCCTATTTTTCATCCGAATATAGGCAAAAGTATTCTATACACTCACGTATAATCTAAAACCAACTGCAAACTGCATAGACCCAGATCTGCTGCGCATTATGCTCCGGCAGATCTGGGTCTATGCAGTTTGTAAGGACTAATTAGTAGAACAAACAACATAGACCCTGATCTGCCGGCGCATTATGTGATGGCAGATCAGGGTCTATGTTGTTTGCATTTGGACCCGCCTTATACATGAGTATACTGTACTATTTTTCTTTAGTGCATGTCAGTCCACATCTTGTTTGATGCCAGCAGTAGCCAAAGTCACCAAAGGTGATAAAAGCATTCAGATGACAATTCATATCTGTTTTAAAATTACATATTTGACAATCAAATCATTCAAGGTTTACTATTGTCCTCTGAGTTGTAGTGCAAAGTCTCTGACAGCTGCTAGTGTAAAATATTTTTAATGTTGAATTGATGACAAAAGGGAGTCAATTTCTGGAGTAAAAAACATCAAAATTACACAGTTTGGCATTTAATCAATGAATTATTAGTTTGAAAACAAGAATAATTCAGAAAAAATAGTAATTATAATAATAAACACAGATAATGAGTTAACACTGAAGTTAAATGGGCTGCCTCAGTGTGTACTAGGGGAAAGGCACTTAGCTGCCATTTCCTCTGTATGATATAGTCATTAATGTGTTAAGAGTGCTGTTAAAACCAACAAAAACAAAACCAACTAAAAGTTAAATGAGAGCAAGATCCAGAACTTCCATAGTGCAGCTTTTTTCAGGCGAACCAGGTAATCAGACACATAATATTTTGTATCGATTACTTGCACACTTCATAAGACAATTATTACAATTACAATAGTAGGAATGATTCTTAGGACATGTTCTATACAAATAGTGTACAGGATGGCATTCATAGCAACCACTTGGAAAACTAATTTTTGTCTTTGCTAGAACAGTTGAGCCAATTTTGATTGAACTTGATAGGAATTCCTACGAGGACATGCTCTATCAAAATTGTGCCTGGGATGGCTTCCTTAGCATCAGGATGCTTTTTATAGCAACCAAGTGGAATATCTATTATTGACATCTTAGGCCCAGGTAATTCTGATTAAAACAAGAGTATGAATGTTCCTTAGGTTATTTATTTCCAAAATTGTGTGCGGCTGACTTACCTAGCAGCAATGTGGCTTTCATAGCAACCATGTGAAAAACTACAGACATGGTATTTTACAGTCAACTTAAATATACAATGTATAATTACATTTTAGTAATTCAGAATTATTTTGTGGATTTACTTTTACTACTTTTAAGTTATCCATTTGTCTAAAGATAGACTAACATATATCTTTTTCATGTGAGATCATCATAAAGAAGATTGTTCCATTTCTCATTCTCTTGTTTTTAGATGAAGATGAAGCATTTGATCCAGTCCAGTTAAAGCATAAACTGGGAAAGCATCTAAGGCTTTATTTTGATCCAGTAAGTGTTAAGTCAATTTGATCAAATTTTAATTAACAATAAGTTAAAGTAATTATTGTCTCACCTGTGTAAGAATGGTGAGATATGGTAGCAGCGTAAAAACTCCTAAAGTTTTTGAAAAACACATATCTCCCACATAACATCACTGTAGGTTTAATGTTTTTTGTGTGCTAGGAGTTCTTGTTTCACCTGCTGAAGCATCATGTGAACAATGTTAAAGTTTTGCATTACATTTTTTGAATTTTTGAAAGTCACTTATCTTCGACATCAGTGGCTGCATTGAAGTGAAACTTTAGGATATTACTGAGGGTCTAAAGTTTATACACTGATATGCTAGGGGCTCCTATCTTCCTTCTCTTGCCTGCTTAAGCAGAAGGCTTGGTTCATCAATGAACAGTGTTAAAGTTTTATAAGTCACATACCGTTTGTACTTGTGTATAAGCCGATACCAACTGCAAACTGCATAGACCCAGATCGGCGCACTATGTGACGGCAGATCAGGGTCTATGTTGTTTGCATTTGGACCCGGCCTAAATCCGAGTATAGATGGTATTTTTGCATTTGTTGCTGCATTCAACAGAAGGTTTTGGTATAATATTACAATCGGTCTAAAGGGTATATGCTGATAAGCTTGGAGTTCCTGTCTTATATGAAGATGTGCATTTCAACGATCACTTTGCACTTGCAATTTTTGTTATTGTCCTTTTTGTTGCAAATGAATGCACTTTATGACAGACTCTTGTGAACTCAGCTAGTCTCAGAATATTTGATTGATTGCTGTGATACTTATTGCATACTATGGTCATCATCTTAAGATATACATATCAACAAATCACTCTGCTCCTGTGATTTTTGTTAGGGGTTTTGCTCTTTGACTTGCAGCTGGATATATTGCATGACAGGATCTTGTGAACGCAGCGGATTTGAATGAATCATCATCAAAATTGGGAAATGTTATGGTTATTGTATGAAGATTTACATGTCAGCAAATCACTATGCTTCAGCACTTTTTTTTAGAGTTATTGCCCTTTTTTACTTGGAGCCTGATGTCATGTATGACAGAACCGTATCAAAACAAAAAATAGTCTCACAGTTTTCAGTGGCACACCATGAAATTTTTTGCATGTTTTGGTTATCATTTGAAGATGTTCAGATTGACACCTTTGGCTTGTAGCTTGATGGAGTATATGACAGAATCTTGTGAATGCAACAAGTCTCATGGTTTTTAGCTCTACTGGTCATCGACCAGGAGAGCTTAAGGGATGGTCTGTTGTCATCTGTCCATTAGCACTAGTATGTTATCACTACTTCTCATAGTGGCCATCTTGAAAATCTTGTTATTGCTACTTCTCCCGAATGGATGGTCATATCAGCATGGGGTTTTCACTAAAAGATTTCTTATGATGTCTGGTGGGTCCTAAATGAATATGGTGCAGATCTGACATCCAATATGGAAACCACAGAAGCCATGTTAAAAATCTTGTTATCACTATTCCTTCTGAATGGAAAGTCATATTGACATTGGGTTTTCATCAGAAGACTTTCTTTGATATCTAGTTGGTCCTAAATGAAAATGGCACTGATCTGATGTCCAATATGGCCACCACAGTGGCCATCTTGAAAATCTTGTTAGTGCTACTCCTCTTGAATGGATGGTCATATCAAATTGGGGTTGCTACTAAATGACTTCTTACGATGTCTAGTTGGTTATGAATGAAAATTGTGCTGCTCAGAAATCCAATATAGCTGCCACAGTGGCCATATTGAAAATTTTGTTATTGCTGATCCTCATGAATGAATGGTCATATAAGCATGGTGTTTTCACTGAAAAACTACTTATGGTGTCTAGTTGGTCATAAATGAAATTATTGCCTATCTGACTTCCAATATGGCCACCACAATGGCCATCTTGAAAATCTTGTTATCACTATTGTGCTTTCACCAAAAGACTTCTTATGGTGTCTTGTTGGCCCTAAATGGAACTGATGCAAATCTGATATCCAATATGGCCACCATGGCAGCCATCTTGAAAATATTTTCATCATTACTTCTCCTAAACAGATAGTTATATGAACATGGGGTTTGCACCAGAAGACTTCTTATGGTGTCTTGTTGGTCCTAAATGAAAATGATGCCAATCTGACATCCAATGAGTCCACCACAGCAAATAATTTGAAAATCTTGTTATTGCTAAAGAATATCAGATATGGTTTCAACACTCAGCAGTTAAAAAAAAGAAATGGTCATGTCTTGAATTCCTGGAAATTCTTTTCAGCTGGTAGAGTGTCAGTCATTCAAGGGACTTGTATTTATGGATCACTGGGAAATTTGGTACATATTATGGTCATGATTTTTGTTGGAGTTATTGCTCATAATAGACCAGCGTAGAAGCATGGTATATGGTAATACTCGCGCAGTGAAACTTGGTAAATATTATGGTCATCACCTGAAGATGCACATATCAGTAAATCACTGTGCTACTGCAATTTTTGTTGGAGTTATTGGCCTTTTTGTCTAGTAGAAGTGTACTACACAATCTTGTTAGTGCAGCTAGTCTCTGTTTTTTTTTCTTAATTTCTTGTATGGATTACCATGAAACTTGATAAAAAATACTGTATATACTCACTTATAAGATGACCTGACTATAAGTCAAAACCCCCCATTCTTTTTTTTTTAGGGCTGCAAAAAGCTAATATCTTTTTAACCCTTCTATAAGTCAGGGTGTATTTTGCAAGTCAGATCCATCTGTAAGGGGTGACTTGTCGTCAGTGAGTCAGAGTTGCACTTTGGAAAAATAAACAAGTCAAAAGGGATAGATAGATAGATTAGATTAGATAGATAGGGAAAATAAAGACAAAACCAGTGTAAAATAAATAAAATTGTATTATTGAGTGGAATATGTCACAAATAAATTGACAACTTATATTTTCTCCATATTCGTGTAATAAAATCCATAGAAATCCATAATTCTTGACATTTTAAATCCATTTATGTGATAAATCCATGAATTCTGTTATAGGTCACATACCGGTATAAAAATAGTAGCCCAGAATGATCTGATTCACAATAACCCTTAATATGTTAATTCCACACATCTTACAAATAAACAGTGAATGTAAGGTACACACTTTTATGATTCACAATATCCTATAAATGTCACTGTCTAACGTCATCTGGTACAAAGCCCAAGAATTCATCCTCATCGGCTGAGTCACCAAATAAAGTTTCTGAAATCCTCCATTGTCATCTGGTCATTGTAAACATCTGACTCCCGATTCCTTGTCCTTACTGTCATCAGTGGGTGCTTATGTAGAGACTGAGCTTGGACTCTGCAAGTGACACTGATCATACAGTCTGTGAAATCTATTAAAGGATGCAACTGAACAGGTGTCAATTGTGCAACATGATCACGGTGAATTAAAATAACCACCCTCTGTTACTTTTCACTGAACAGGTATCAGATTGGCAGCTCGAAGAAAGGGTTGTCAACTGGAAAACAAAGAGGGTGCTGCCATTACAAACTAAGGGATTAGGGTCATATGCACACAGGGATTTGTAGGACTCTACTTGGCACTGAACAAGTATCAAATTTGCAGCTTGATCAAAGGATTGTCAAGTGGAAAACTGAGGGTGCTGCCTTTACAATCCAAGGGCTTATCAGCCCATGTACACTGGCAGATAACTTAGGAAATATCACTTGGGAAAAAAATCTGGCCCATGAAAAGGAAAATATAAATCAATCAAACCTTTTATTGCATCAAACACAAACAGTGTTTATACAGCAAACCACAAAGTATAATGCAAATACATGTTGATTGGACTTGAATGAAAATGGAAGCAATAATACTTACTAGTTAACACCCAAGGTAAAACAGCATTGATGGACACTACACTTTGCTTAGCATTTCAAATTGTTAAGATCCAAATAAATGTAGATACAAGTATTGCTGTAATGAGTATGGTAATGAAATGGATAAACATACTGCATATCATATATGCATTTATGGATGGTAATAGTGGCATGAAAACGTAAGAATATATAAATTAACAATATTTGCAGATCCCGCAAACATATTGAGTTTCCAATATTACCCCTAGATTTATCAAGTTTTTTGTTGTTTGTCGCACTTATAAGACAACCCATACTCTGCATTAATCTAATTTTCAGTAAAAAAAAAAACATTGACTTGTAAGTACATATGGTATTATAGTCACCACCTGAAGAAATGACAAATCACTTTGTTCCCTCAATTTTTTTTATTGTAATTGCCCATTTTGTCTTGTAACAGTGTATGACACAATCTCATTAGTGCAACTAGTCCCCCAGTTTTTGATGGATTGCCATGAAACGTGGTAAACATTATGGTCATCACCTAAAGATGCGCATATCAACAAATCACTTTACTCATGCAATTTTATTTTTAGTGTTATTGCGTTTTTTGTCATGTAGCTTAGTGCAGTGTATGACAGGATCTCATTAGTGCCACTAGTCTTGTAACAGTGTATGACAGGATCTCATTAGTGCCACTAGTCTTGTAACAGTGTATGACACAATCTCATTAGTGCCACTAGTCTTGTAACAGTGTATGACACAATCTCATTAGTGCCATTAGCCTTGTAACAGTGTATGACACAATCTCATTAGTGCCATTAGCCTTGTAACAGTGTATGACACAATCTCATTAGTGCCACTAGTCTTGTAATAGTGTATGACACAATCTCATTAGTGCCATTAGTCTTGTAACAGTGTATGACACAATCTCATTAGTGGCACTAGTCTTGTAACAGTGTATGACACAATCTCATTAGTGGCACTAATCTTGTAACAGTATGACACAATCTCATTAGTGGCACTAGTCTTGTAACAGTGTATGACACAATTTCATTAGTGCCATTAGCCTTGTAACAGTGTATGACACAATCTCATTAGTGCCATTAGTCTTGTAACAGTAAGACACATTCTCATTAGTGCCACTAGTCTTGTAACAGTAAGACACAATCTCATTAGTGCCACTAGTCTTGTAACAGTGTATGACTCAATTTCATTAGTGCCAATAGTCCCACAGGTTTTTATGAATTGATATTAAACTTGGTAAATGTTATGGTCATAATCAGAAGATGTGCATATCAACAAATCACATTATTTTTGTCTTGTAGCTTCATGCAGTGTACGACATAATTTTGCAAATGCAACTACTCTTGCAGTTTTTAGTGGATTTCTGTCAAACTTAGTACATATTATGGTCAGCATCAGAAGATATGCATGTTGACAAATCATTGTAGTCACACTATATTCAGAAGAGTTATGCACTTTTTTTTATTATAGATTCATATCCATCATTGGGTAGGGGTGGGATGTAGGGGAGGCAGGGGTGTATTTACGCGAGTAAATTGATCACCATTCCTTCAGTTGGAGCTGGATGTGGTGTATGACATAATGTTGTGAACTTGTGAACGCAACTAGTCTTGCGGTTTTCAGTGGATCATCATGAAACTTGGTACATGTTATGGTCATCATCATAAGATGTGCATATCAGCAAATCAATTTTTGTTAGAGTTATTGCCATTTTTGTACTACAGTTGAATATAATGTAAGACAGCTCTTACGAACATAACTTGTGTTGCAGTATTTTTTTTATGGTTCACTGTAAAACTTGGTACATAGTATTATCTTTTTCTAAATATGCACATAAAGATGAAGTTTGCTCCATTGACTTTTGTTAGAGTTATTCCCCATTCCATTGACTTTTGTAAGTTATTGTCCATATGGACTTACAACTGGGTGCTTGGGTATCTTTTGGTTTTGTGGGATTTAACGCCATTTTTCAGCACATGATATATACATTGCATCCATTAAATTTGGTGACAGAAGAACCACCAACCCATGGAAAGCTACTGGCAAGCTTTCTCACATACCTACGCTGGTCGAGCCGAGGCTCAAACTCACGCAGCCAGAGGTGAGATGTGTGAGTGGTATGTAAAGGCAAGCGCCTTAGACCACTTTGCCACCCGGGGTCCCACAGCTTGATGCAATATATATGGCAGAATTTGTGAATGCAAATACTGTTTCACTTTTCAGTGGATTGCTATGAAATTTTGTATAATATGGTCATAGTCAGAAGATATGCATGTTGACGAGTCATTGTAGTCACTATTTTCAGAAGAATTAAGCCCTTTTTTTTTTACTTAAGACTTGTCTCCAACAATGGGCAAGGGGTAGGATGTGTAAGAGTATGTATGTATGTATGTATGTATGTATGTATGTATGTATGTTTGTATGTATGTATGTATGTATGTATGTATGTATGTATGTATGTATGTATGTATGCATAGGATTTAACAGCACATTAGCACAATCCTGGTTATATAGTGCTGAATAAGTTTAGGTATAAAAAAAGCAATACATACAAAGATAAAAGGCAAAAAAGGGTAAAATCCCTAAACTACACAGTCAAAGTTTTAAAAATAAACCACTCTTCAAAAGCTAGAACATATCATTGGGTACATCCCAGGGCAAAAAGGTTACCTCTATTATTCACCTTAGGACATTCAATAGTGCACATTTGTCGTATTCTACATCCCAGACCTTCAAGAGGGAGGGATGTGGGAGAATCTTGGGTATTACCCCCTTTTTTTCTTCTTTTTTTTTTTGTTTGCCTTTTTCGCAGGTTTTAGCAACATCATTGCCTTTTACAGGTCTTCCACACTACTGGGAAAATGAAAAAGTTGGAAATAAGAATAGGTTTGTTCCCAGCCAGGAAAAGACGTATTTTTGCAAAAATTGTTCAGAATAATGGAAAAACCTGGAATTTTCAGCTGCCACATTAGATAGATCAGTTGCAGAAAAAAGGCTTTAAAAACATGGAACTATTCAGTCAGTGGATGTTCAGTTGCTGCATAAGTCACTTGCGCCTATGCAAGTCTTGGTTAGTCCAGTCAACTACATTACAAATATTTTGGAAGCTGCAGAAATGTCCTCTTAGACAAATCCAAGTGATTCTTGCTTAGCAGCCAGTAACAGTAAAAACAAATGTTGTGTCAACAATGTCAAAATCAAATGTGCAAAGTGACCTCCATAAACTTGCAGTCAGGAAAATTCTGGTTAGAGTACTAGGAACAATACTTGAGGAAAGTTTTGAACCATAAAGTGGTATACTATTTTTGTAAGGTTTATACCTATATACTGTGATAGGATATGATTGTTCACACCTACCAAATGTTAATCCCCTCCTCAAAAGTTGTTGATTTCCTCAGAAAGTACATGACTTTTTCCAGACATCAAGAACTTCAGCCTTTCTTTATTAGGCACATTATTACAAGTTCAAGGTACAAGGATTTTCATTGGGAGATTAAAAAAAAAAAAATCTCCAGGATCCTCAAAACACAGATTACCGTGTCCTGTCAGAGTTCCACGGTGACTGTACTGTATGTAGATAAATTTCATTATCATCTTTCATCAAAATATTTATGGTAGTACATGTAGTCCTTGGAGGAATTTTTCAAATACAGCGATGGGACCCAAATCTGGTAATAATCTTTATTACGGTTTTGAAAAATTGAGAATGCTGAACAAATTGCTACCACTAGTGTCTTACTATGTTGTTAATTGGGACTGAACTAATTTTAACCTTAAAATGTTCATTGCAAACAAATCCAGATACCTGTCATAATTATGTTGTCTTGACTTGAACTAGTCTAGCTTTGTAAACAGTGGCACTAATGGCACTGTCTGTGCATTTAAATTTGCAGTGTATGTATGTATATATTAGGGTTAATGGCACATCAGCACAATCCTGGCTGTATAGTGTTGATTAAAAGTTAAACTCTAAAAATATCATGATACAAAAATTTCAAAAAAACTTGAGGAGGATAAACCCATTCAAATAAACATAGATATGTACTCCCACATGATAGAAGATTAAAGGTAAAGATGTTAAAATTCTATAAAAGGTATTTAAAATAAGAGATAATTGCACTGCATCATAGTGTTAGCGTATGATAAACAACATATTTGCATTTCTTACACACACAAACTAACCAACAATGCATAAAGAAAATTTTTAATGCAATAAAATTATAAAAAATAATTTCATTGTATACATTTAGTCCAAAGTTGCTAGCATATTGCTTCTGCCTTAAGGACAGTCCATTTTTATGATGGTGCATTCAATCAATATAAACTGTTGTCTGTACTCGCGTAAAAACCGGGTCCAAATGCAAACAACATAAACCCTGATCTTCTGCTGTCGCATAATGCGCTGGCAGATCAGGGTCTATTTTGTTTCTTATACTGATTAGTCCTTACAAACTGCATAAACCCAGATCTGCCAGCGCATTATGCGCCGGCTTATCTGGGTCTATGCAGTTTATAGATGGTATCGGCTTATATGTGAGTATAGACGGTATGTGATCAGGACAAGCTCCTGATGTTTCATGCATGTTTTAAATGATAGTACTTGATCACTGTGATAACACTCACTCAGTCATATAATCAAATTCACCATGAATTGGACTTGATCACTAAAACATTTCATACATTCTAAAAGGCATGATTAAGACTCAGTCTGGTATCACAAATTTATACTGTGTGTTGTTCACAAAATACCCCATTGAATAAAGAAAACCTGCAATTAGTCCCAAACCAGGAAGTACAATACCTACTTTATTAAAGTCTTATTTAGAGCTCTGTAACATATTTTGTAAGGGTGAGAATTGCCAGTTAAAATTGTATTGCAGTATATTGTGATACACATGATTGTTTTGCAATATGTATTGATACATATTGCTGTATAAGTCACCTTTTGAAAACTCACGTGATACTATCTGTCCACTTGATTTGTTGAGCTTTTATGTTTAATTATGAATAATACATTTTACCCATGTTTTTTCTTCATAGTTTTGAAGAAAAATCAGAACTGTTTTGCATGTAGGGTCAAGTAAGAGAAGAGAGTTTGCAGCTAGAAGATAAATAATTATCATCTTTCACAGATGGATGATATCGATGCATGAATATTGCGAGATTATAAGTCCCTCAAGAATGTTTTATGTTTTCAGAGCATCTACAGCATACTGATAATGATTGACACATTTCACCATCTAATGATTGACACAATTCACCATCTAATGATTGACAAATTTCACCATCTAATGATTGACACATTTCAACCTGTTCTTGTGTTTAAAGCCAAAGTGAAATCAAAGACACCAAACAGTACTCTTTATCAAAGACACCAAACAGTACTCTTTGCATCCTTGTTGAGCACATCATCTAGTTAAGATTTGTTCGATAATGGTAATCGTTAGCCAATGGAAAACCAAATATTTGTTCAGTTACTGTGTCATTTCTTAATACCATGTAATGTTTTGAATAAACAAAGATAGTGCTACAAACAGTCACACTAATAGAAAATTTATGGTTAAAATGTTGATATGAAAGAATTTGTATCAGTATGAATCATAATACAGTAGTATACTGATGTGTACAGATATATATCAATATATATGCCACTGAATGTTTTGAGAGATTTTGGGAAATGAACCTTTCAGAAATCCAGTGTGTCCAGTATGCTACACAAAGGAGCAGTATGGATGAAGCTGTACATTCCTCAGCCAAGGAACCAGGCAGCCAGAAGTGTATACCTCATCCATTATCCCCACACACCCCTTATTCTCATGACAGGTCTCAAAGCATCCATCAAGGAGTACCTGTTTCAGGTATGAAATCACCCAGCTTGAATATTAAGGACCTGTATTTATGAAGCTTCTAAAGCCAAGTGCACTCGTAGACTCGGTTGTTATAATGAGTATATTGTAGTATGTATAAGAGAATTTAAAGCTAATATTTATTTTTGGGGAATAATTTGATGTGGAGTAATAATTTAGGGGACCTAATTTGTTATATTGTGTTTTTTTTATTCATATAGAAGCCATAGTTGAGTATAAGATGAAGTTACAACTATTAATAATGATTTTCTTTACAAGACCATCTACTCAAGCTGCAATATTTACCAAAATTTCTAAACATGTATATGGTTTACAATATCCAGAATAATACTGTTTGATTGAAATAATTAAATACTCAACCTTTCCCCCTATCTGCCTGTTAGGCTTACTGAACAGCTGACTGCTATTATAATGTGTATACTATACATTGCTCAGCTTGTGATTGTTCTCTTTTTCTGTACATCATTTACCTCTTATTAGAGGATTTGGTATGTAAGATATGTCTTTGTTGAATATATCTGACAATTTAGGTAAAACATTCCTAGGATCACCGTGATATTGTTTCCTACTGCTACATACATGTACATGATGAAACAAAAAGATAATGCAACCGGATATACAGTGTGGACATGCACATGAGATACTTTTGTAGGATCTACAATGACAAAGAAACTGTACAGTGGCGTAAAAACTTGAAATGGTTTTTTTTTTACAATAAATTGTTCTGTTAACAAACCCTGTTTTTCAAAGATTAATAATGTAGTTTAAATAAAATTTTATGAGCATTATCAGTAAATGAACCTGATGTGTAATGTTGGATAATGTGTGTTACAATGGATTCTCGTCAACTTTTGCTTTTTCCTTGAGATGCCACATTGGATGTGAAAATCATACATACTTTAAGAAAAGAATTAACAGAAAAATCCTACTAAACAGTCCTTTTAAGCAGAGATGTGGAAATATATCATTTAATTGGAATGGGTAGTTCCCACATCACATGTACATGTTAGTTTACACATTTACCAATTTTGTAAACATTTACAGGCAGTAAACTATACTAAGCTGTTAACATGTGTAAAAGTTGCAGCATTACCATCCATCAAACCTTTTTTTCATCCAATCCAGTAAAGAGTGACATATTTTTCCTGTCCAGTCTAGTAAAGAGTACTATAAATTTTGTGTCCAGTCCAGTAAAGAGTACTATATTTTTGTCCAATCCAATCCAATAGAGTACCATATTTTTCCTGTCCAATCTAGTAAAGAGTACTATAAATTTTGTGTCCAGTCCAGTAAAGAGTACTATAATATTTTTGTCCAATCCAATCCAATAGAGTACCATATTTTTCCTGTCCAATCTAGTAAAGAGTACTATAAATTTTGTGTCCAGTCCAGTAAAGAGTACTATAATATTTTTGTCCAATCCAATCCAGTAGAGTACCATATTTTTCCTGTCCAATCTAGTAAAGAGTACTATAAATTTTGTGTCCAGTCCAGTAAAGAGTACTATAATATTTTTGTCCAATCCAATCCAATAGAGTACCATATTTTTCCTGTCCAATCTAGTAAAGAGTACTATAAATTTTGTGTCCAGTCCAGTAAAGAGTACAATATTTGTCCTGTGTAATCAAGTAAAGAGCTCTGTCATTTTTGTTTCCAATTCTGTCATTTTTGTTTCAAATTCTGTCATTTTTGTTTCCAATCCAGTAAAGAGTACCATATTTTTCGAGTGATAAGTGTATGCAGTTTCAAAGCCAAGGGTCGATTACTTAAGGCTAGATGTACTGACTTAACAAAAAAATGTATTTAAGAATGTTTTTAAAAATGAGGGGTAATTTAATGAAAATTCTATAATTATGTGAAAACAAAGAATCAGTATTTGAGGTGGAGTATGCAGGGTTCATTTTAGGCTGCGCCTTTGCGCCAATGACACTTATTTTTCATCTTTGACAAAAGAAAGTTCCCTCCATGGTGCCTATAGGGCATGTAAAAAAGACCCAACAAAATATGCTAGACTCAACTGAGTGCATTCCAGGCTTACTGAATATGGTGCACTCATTGCCAAAGAAGCATAAGATGATTAATTCCATTGGCTGACAGAAATGCCTTACTGGTTTTGATTAGCTGGGTTGCCAATTGAGAGCACATGATCCATGATTATTTACGAAATCTACACAGAAAACACTGCTGCATTATTACCAAAGTAGTGTGCAGGGAGAAACAAATGTAGCTTCAGTTGTCAAAAAATATTCTTTATAGAGGAAAATGCTTACTTGAGCATGAGGAATTCCAATCCCAGTATGGAAGGCTCATGACAGGAGGGTGTGATAATGATCACAGCTGCAGATCTGAGTCTATGCAGTTTGCAGTTGGTATCGACTTACACGCGAGTATATACGGTAAATAAAAAGACCAAGGTCTCATTTTTCTACCAGTGGCAGCAGTGACTGAGTTATTGTCAATGTTAATATTCTGCATTAATGTCTGGTGTTAAAGTTTTGTCAGATACATTTGCAGTACAATATACCAAGTTTACAGGCAGAACACTGTGCCATGGAAACCTTGTGTTAAAGTTTTGTCATATACATTTGGGATATATCATACTAAGTTTACAGGCAGAACACTGTGCCATGGAAATCTTGTGTTATCTGTACAAGTAGATTTTTTACACATTGTATAAATACATGTTGTCTTCTGGATTGTTATTTTCTTTTGTATTTATTGCAAATATCCCTTTTGCTTTTTATTTGTTAGCAGGTTTTATCATATAGGTGTCACTTTTTAAAGTTTTACTGTATTGCCTGATTCTTGCATTACATATGTTTAATAAAACTTATTTAGAAAGCATGCTTAGACAAACTGCATCAAATTTGAATTCCTTGTGGAATGATTGCTGTTGGAGAAACTCCATGTGATCAAATCACTAACTGGTACCATCACTGTCAGTAAATATGGAGTCAGAAAATGTTAATTTTTGTAGAGACTGTTTCTTTTTCATACCCTATACTCAATTTAACAGGTTCAACCCACATGACAACTTCAAGATTAATGGATTAAAACCTTTTTCCATGGGCTGTGATGCCACCACAGTTTATCACAGACTTGTATTAAGGTATTAGCACTATAAATAGCAAAGACTAGGCTTTCCAGTAATGTTGAGTAATATATATTTTCTTTGTATTTTAGGTTCAACTGAAAAAAAAGCAGAAATTTTAAGACCTGTTGTTGTTCGGTTTTATTTCAGAGTAGAATAAAATCACTGCTTCCAGGATTGGATCTTGGGTTCATATTTTAGATTTCCTCTTGTAAGATCTAAATTTAGTCAAAGTATAACACAAACAGAATTAAGCTTTGCAAAAATTAGGATTAGCCTCACATTTAACCGAAGGTGAAGCAAGGAGGCTGAAATTTCTAATTAAAAGAGAAAAGAAAAAGTCAAATTTTCACCCTTAGCACATGTCATGATGAAACAGCTAATTTTAATCAACTTCCTGTCGACATGTAAGCAAATAGTAATGCAAACAATCATTAACAGTCAGACTTCCTTGGATATGCTTTAAAAAATGAAGGATGATTTTTCTTTACCCAGTCTGATATAAGAAACCTAAATTCCAGAGCAAATAAGTTAAACAAGGATGGGTTTCATTCCACTATTGTCACTAGATTTGTACATTTCTGTGTTTCTACATGAAAAATGCATGAGAATTGCAAAACATTCATTTTTAGATAATTAAATATTATTTAACGTATTCAACTTGAATGGTAACTTTTCACATCATAGCGTAATAGCCATGTTACAGTGGCTTTGACACCACAGTTTATCATAGACCCATATGTAATGTATTAGCATAAAAAACAGACTAAGCTTTCTGATTATTTAGATTTTCTACGTATTTTATGATGTTCCAACCAAAAAGGCAAAAATTATTTGGACCTATTTTTTTTCAGTCAACAAATTGCCATTTACATGATCAGATCTTGGGTCTTATTATGTACTTTCTTGCGCAAGATTGAAATCAGTTTCTTAAAAGCATCACATAGATTAATCTGTGTGATATGGATAAGTTTGACATTGTCCAAGTTAAGGTGGGGCCAGGAGGTTTAAATCTTGGACTAAAAAAGAAGTCCAATTTTGACACATCTGTACATGTCATGATTGAATAGCCAATACCAAACAATTTCCTCTAGACAGGTAACCAACTAGTAATATGAAAGTCATTCACAATCAGACTAACTTAGATTTGCTTAAAAGAAATGAAGGGTTGTTTTCCACTAGCCCCATCTCAGATGAGAAGTATAACTTTCTCCCAGGATGAATGAATTAGATATTTTGCAGACATATTGTAAAAGTGTACTTCCAACTGACAGCTTACCTAGGCAAATCTATATGGACTACCCTTGCAAGAAGATGGAATTTTTTAAATGCTAGTGAATTAATGTTTATTTTTGAGGTACCAGTAGGGTTCATATTTGCTAAAAACCACAAATTGAAATAACCAATGTAAAATGTTTTTCCTAAATGCCATTTTTGTATTCCCCCTCCCCTGTAAGTTATATAGAGGGATATACATGTATCTATCACCATGTCCATCCATAAACCGTATGTCTGTCTGTACATATTTTTGTTTTTGGAGCATAACTCAGATACTTCAAGGTATTTCAACCAAACTTGGTACACATATCATACAAGTTGCAACGAGATACCTTTTGATATTTAGAATTTTCCACATTCAGTATTTTTTATTTTTTCTTGAAAGCAAGATGTAGCACAGCACTCCAAGTTGCAAGTAAAGTGGTTGCACTTGTGACTGAAAATTAAGATTTGGCAAGTGAAAATTGTCAACTGGTCCTCCTCAAGCAATCTAAAGAATCATAATGTGTTAATTAGAAAATGACATCAGTATTTTTTAATTACAAGTATATACAATTTTTTACCCTAAAAACAGTTGACATGTGCACAAATTTAATTTAGAGCATAATCCTTTTTCAATTGCAAGACTGCCAGTTCCTACATATGGTCATTTCCTACATTAGGTTGTCATTGTGACTAGCCTGGCTCACTGCATACAAGTGATAAGTCTAATGACCTGTGCAATCATCCTCAGGTAATGGTATGGTTTAGAATTAGTAAGTGAAAATGGTCAACTGGTTGCCATTTGGCAACCTTCGGAATCGTAATGCAGCAACATAAAAAATTACTTCAACACTTTATAATTACAAGTAGATAGTACATTTTATGCTAAAATCATTTGGCAGATGCAATTTAATTCACAGCATAATCACTTTTCAATTGTGAGACTGCCAGTTCCTACCAGAAGTGTCTTAAATGGGCTGTTTTCACTCTACACTTAATATTTTCATTATTTTGACTTCAGTATATAGTTTACATCCAATACTTAATTTTAGCTAGATTCTGTCATCATCTTTACATGCAACTAGACTGGTTTACAGGCTATTTAAAGTGACCAGTCTAATATATGACCTCTGCAGTCAACCTCAGTAAATGGTATTGAACTGGAAAAATGAGGACATGAAAATAAATGCAGAAAATTTAGTTGGCAGTAAAATTACTTTCAGTCCAACTACCATAAATGCAGATATGGCTAAGGTTTTATTAGTATCAACCATCAACATAAAAAAATGAAGGTTAAAGCCCTGTATTAGTGAATTTGAGGCCAGGCAGTATGAAGAGAGATGGCATTGAGAACTCTGAAAAATGAATTTTAATGACTTGTCAGACATTAAAGCAGATAGTGACTGTTAACATTTCAGTCTGCAGATCTAGGTATACTATTAAAAATAACCTTATGCATTGTATGAGTACTCTTAAATTTGCCTTAACTAAAACCATAACTTTTTGTCATCTTCTATCATTAATTCCCCACTCAATTGATTTTTGCTTACAATGTATAAGGTGACCAAATTATTAAGGCTTGGCAACCTAAAATTTGAAATGGACATTAACATTTTCTATTAGTCACCTTATGGCTACGAAAGTTTGATAGGTACTTGGGATTCCAAAGATATGTATTAAAAATATTAGATGGCTTATTTTCATGATGGCATACTTTTGAGGGCCAAAGGTCAAAGGAACTGGATGGCCTATTTTTGGGGTAGGTTTGTTTTCAAGAATGGCTTATTTTCACATTTTTAAAGTTTGTCTATAGTTAGGTGAATATTTTTAAGCACATTTTTAATTCTTTGCCTACTAAGCTTGTTTTTTTTTAGTGCTTTTGCTTTACATGACATGTATGTTGTAGGCCCTGCTGAATTGCTTCAACTGCAAGAAACTGTCAGAAATGAAGTTGTCAGGGCATCATGTGGATTCCTTGATGGAGCTGGCTCTAAACAGACAGTGTCAGGTAGGTGTTCTCATTTGGATTGGACAGTGTCTCATAGTGAATTACTGTATATACTCGCATATAATCAGGGTCCAAATGCAAACAACATAGACCCTGATCCGCCGGTGCATTATGCGATGGCAGATCTGGGTCTGTGCAGTTTGCAGTTGGTATCTGCTTATACGTGAGTATATACAGTAAGTGAATTAGTACATCACATGATAGATTCTTGAATTCTGAATGGCTAACTGCAGGTATTTATTTTAGCACAGTAAGCATTTCCCTTGTCCCTGGGATAATATACCTGGCAATGGTTATTACATCTGTTCCAGCATGCACTATTGCCATGCCCGACTGCATGTGATGTACCATCTATACTTGCTTATAAGTCAAGTCTAACTGCAAACAACATAGACCCTGATCTGCCATTGCATAATGCGCTGGCAAATAAGGGTCTATGTTGTTTGTTCTACTGATTGCTCCTAACAAACTGCATAGATCAAAATCGGCCAGCACATTATGTGACAGCAGATCTGGGTCTGTGCAGTTTACATTTGGACTCAACTTAAAAGTGAAAGTGAGTATATAGAGTACTAAATGTATTGTGGCCTTTTCGATTCAGAACTAATCTCCTATAGTGTTTTCTGGTGAGTAAGGTGCCCTTGCCATTGGTTTTGGGCATTAAAGAGAAATAGTTCCCTCAGGGAAAGCAGTAATAAATTGGCAGTGTTCAAATTTAGCATTTGCATGCGACAAATTTGCCACATAAATATTTTGTTTGTTGGCTTTGCTTTAAGTCGGGAACAAAAGTCTGCTACAAAGAAATGATGGAGTTTGTTTCATGATTCAGAGCTCATACAGGTCATTGAAAATCTTGAAAGTACTTGAATTTTACAATGGCATTTTCAAGACCTTGAAAGTCTTTGAAAATTTAAATATTTGCCTAAAACTCCTTGAGTTTTTACAACAGAAGATCGATGGCATGACAGAAATAATGTGGCTGTCCATTTCGGTGTAGTTGTTCTGGAAAATACTGACCGCTATTTAGGACAAGAGCTAATAATAGGCACTCAGTTATCTCTTGCCCTGGTTACCTCTCTGCATTGTGTTCCTCTGCATAAGAAATAATGCAGAAATGAATTTATTCAAATAAGAATACTTTTTGGTGAATGTTCAATCAGAAATTGGTATTTGAATGTTCATTGTATCATTTATATATGAATGTGTCCATTTTTAATGCGCCATACAATCTACTCAAACTTTGAGACAACTCCACAATATATAGTGTCACTTAGAGACCATACTATATACATAATGATATGCACTAACTGTGTTCCCGTAAAGCTGGCCATAGACAAAACACTCAGTGCTGTATGGGAACAGTTTTAATTATGTTCCCAGAGCAGAAAAACAGCACAGTGCAAACTTTGTGATAACCACCATTGACACATTACTGCCATTGCCAGTAGTAACATCTTTGAAGAGAATGACAATTTTTTTCATTTTTTTGAAATGCTGAAAGTTTAAAGTTGTTCATTAACTTCAGTTCACAGAGAATTTACTGTTATGATTGTTTCTTTTCCATACTATTTCTTTAGCTATCATTTGAAAATAAGTGGAAGTTAAAAAAAAACAAAAAACTTCTTGGTTTTGATAAATAAATGTTGCATGTGAGTTTTCTTAATGTTTGCTATCGAGGTTGTTTTTATTTTGAATTGACATAAAGACTGAAGTAATTTAAAAATTGTATTCAGGCATCTAAAAAAGTAAGACTGTAATGGTTTAAAAAAGCCTTCCGAATATAAGAGCAGTGCAGACCTAGAAAAGCTCACCCGATCAGACCAAGCTTTCACAAAACGTCTCAACCTTGAGTATCTCCTCGACTCCATTTTTTTATCAGTTGTCATTTATAAGTTGCAACAAAAATACTGCGAATAGCCTTGTTTTCACAACAATTGTCCATGAATTTGCTGGTAATAAACTTTCATGCTGATAGAGAAATTTGAGTGGAACAGATGAGTACATACTCAAATTGTGATGTTTTGTGAAACCAGGACAAAGCTTAGGCTATATATGTTTCACCGATGTATGAAAGTAGTTTTGAGAATACCCTTCCATGCATTCTCCGATTTAATTTGCTGTAGCTAATTATGCAGATACAATAATGGGAACTTCTATGGGAATAAATGGGTCCATATTTCAGCAAAAGAAATCTGTTTTTTTTTTTTTTTTTTTTTAAATGTCATCCACTCTGTTTTTATCATAAAAGAATTACGTAGCTTAGTAATTCCACATAATTGAGAACAATTCTAGATACAAGTCACATGGGTTGCAAGTGTTTACAGAATTTGTTCAAAATTCTGGCTTCATGGCTTCTGATTCAGTCCAAGTCAACGGTGACAATGGTAAATATTTCATGATGACATCACAATGAATATTCGAAAACAAATCAAATACAGGCTACAAATATTCGAATAGTAAAATAAGGTATTTGTTTCAGCACTAGAAATTACTCCTTGGATACCATTCTTAAACATTTCTTTTTGACTTCCTTTTAACATCAGTGCATCCTGAAATGAAAAAAAAGTACCTTAACAAATTTTAATTTCTGACTTTGTCATTAGTTTTTATAATGTAAATCAAAAAGTCATATGATGTCATGTGACTATCTAAATATTGTGTCTTGCTAGAGAGGATTTTGATCAAAAGTACTCAGTTTTGTCAGTAAAAAAAGCAAGAACTATTGATAACATCCACTCCCCTTCTCCCAGTTATCATGTGATCATAATTTGTTGATTGGGAGAAGGAGCATGGGTGTTATCAGTAGTTCTCCCCTTTTTAATTACAGAAATGAGTGCCTGTGATTTCGATTAGAATCGGGCATTATGAATTAGCTTTTGAAAAGAGCAGATTGTGCTTGATTAATGACCACTGGCTTGATAAAGATGATCCTCATAAAGCCTATTGCACATGTTGCAAGAAGTAGATGGACCTGTCGGCAATGCGTTAGGCAACTTTAACCAACCATGCCAAAGGTAGGCTCATGGATTTTGGTTAACAGGAGAGCGGTTAGGAAGTCAAATTCTTTTCTCTATCAATGTGACTAGCATACATTTCTTAGTGTGATACCATGTAACTTTGTTTTTTCTACCTATATTGTTTTGCTCAGGTAGAAGGTACAGTGAAACCTGTCTATAAAGGTCACTAATGGGACCACAAAAGTGTGTCCATTATGACAATTTCTGTATATAGTGGTTAAAATGATCATAAATATAAGAGAAGGAACCCATCAGTGTTGTCTTTAATGAGCAGGTGCCCTTTTATGGAGATCTCCACTATGGCAGATTTTGCTGTCTTTGCGTCCTTCATAGAAGAAGTTAATTTCAAAACCTTAACTAGGAATTAATTTTTTAAAGTTGTCCCTCAGTGCCATAAATAGAAGAAACTATACTTAATAACTGGCATGACATATATGCAGCTTGCAAGTGGTAAAAGTTTGATATGTAGATATAAACTTACCTTAAGATTACTACCGAAATGTACATATTTGTCTATTCATCATAGAAGAAATATAAATAGTTGAGATTTACTTATTTTCAACTGTAGGGTGACTTCAGCAAATTCAGGTATGAACATGTACAGAGGACACCATTGTCAGAGATCCTACCAAGGAAAAGAAAAGGTAATGAATAGAAGATCATAAAAATCTGAAAAAGTAAAACGTGAATTAGACAGAAACTTGGCTTGAATTATATCAAGGATCTTATATGAGTAGTAGCGTATGTACTCACTTTTATAATTCGAGTTCAAATGCAAATTCCACTGACCCAGATCTGCCATCACATAATGTGCCAACAGCTCTGGGTCTATACAATTTGTTAGGAGTAATCACTAGAACAAACAGTTGTTTGCAGTTGGATATGACTTAAAAGTGAGTATGTATGGGGTACATATGACATTTATGAAACCAGTTGAATGGTTCTATTTAACGTGCGTCTTAAGTTTCCTATCTATTGAGCTGGAATTAAGGATAATATTTTTATCACATTACTGCACAGACATTATGTTGCTCAGTGGCATTGCTGTGTGTTATATAACTCTGAGACAGGATTTATATGACATGATGGAGACATTTGAAGGGTGAAGAGAGTATTGATTTATTTAAATTTCATTATGTGGGCAAATGTTTAGTGCAGAAACAATTGTTATTGGAGTAATTTGCAATTGGCTAGCAAAAACTATGAATTGGGATAGGGAAAAATCAACAGAAGCGATTTTTTTGCTCTAGTAATTTTGTTGTGTAAGTATACATTACAGTTTAATAGTAGATTACACCATTCCAGTGACTTCCCAGAGTCAGATAGCTCTAATTAGACAAAATAACCATATAATCTGATTACATTGCAGTTTAATGGTAGATTACACTATTCCAGTGACTCCCCAGTGTTGAATAGCTCTAATTTGGCAATCTGATATAAAGATTAAACAGCTTTTGTTAGGTAACCACCATTCCAGCCATGCTTCTGTCCAGATAACTTACCCCCATGCTACATTTTGCTTTCAGCAGCATGAAAGTAGAAACTATGATCAAGGGCCATTGCAGAGAATATTAAAACACAATTACATGTACTGTCAATCATAATATTTTAGTGTCACTTAACTTTTACAATACAATTAATTTATCATGTTATTCACGTAAAAATGTTTGTGAATTACTCATGCTTAATGTTTTATTATAACATTTTGGCAAAATATTATATCATCAAATATTTTTCCTTGCAAAAATTTTCATGTTAAATTTTGGTGATTAAACTAGGCTAATTGACATAAAATGACTGCAGTAAATAGTAAGGATATATTTATAACTTTATTTTATACATCAAATCATGTCATCAAGAGGGCAATATCCCACAGCCAAACATCAACACACCATAGTTGTTGTATACAATATATTTGTTGAGCCCGCCTTGGAAGAAGCTCAACAAAGTGATTACATTGGCATCCGCGTTTGTGTCCATTCATACATTCATACTTAATGTTAAAGTTTTTGTTAACCTCAATCTTAATGTTTTTTACTGATCTATATTAAAAGGTGGGCTGTAGATAAAGGGGGTCTCTGGTCCACCTACTCAGTACCATCTATACTTGCGTATAAGCCGATACCAATTGCAAACTGCATAGACCCAGATCTGCCATCATATAATGTGCTGGCAGATCTGGGTCTATGCAGTTTGTAAGGACTAATCAGTATAACAAACAACATAGACCCTGATCTGTCGGCGCATTATGCAACGGCAGATCAGGGTCTGTGTTGTTTTCATTTGGACCTGGATTATACGCGAGTATATATGGCAGTATCTCTTTCAGTGAACTCCAACACCACCTGTATCTTCGCTGGTGAGCTTTTGGAAACTTGTTTGCTTTTTTCTGATCCCTATGTAAGTAGTTACACTTCCATGCAAGCACATAAGTTTGCAGAAAAGGGGTAAGTTGAAAAGCACCTCAGCTTAAGTAAGGGGAGGCTGCTTAGTGAATATGCTAAAAATAACAGAAACCATCATTAAAATTCTAAAATTATCTAGATATAAGTAAATACTAAAAACAAATAAAATAGTTTCAAAAAGGATAGTGCTACTGTAAAATAGGCACACTTTTATTCCAAAATGTTTTCAAAAATCAGCCCTCTGCATTATAAATGGTAACAGAAATTTTCAAAATTTTTCCAACCTGTATTTTGACTACTGGTTAAGAGTTCAGAGTTGTTAGATGTGTATCAGAAACACTTTCAAATTTTAAATAAATAATTTTTTGCTTTATGAACACAAAACAATCATAAAGTGGGTTTCTTAACTGCTTATATACGGATCAAAATTTTTCAAAAATCTTTTGAAGTAAATGAAAAATTAGTAT
The DNA here is from genome assembly GCA_029931535.1 of Margaritifera margaritifera. Taxonomy (NCBI): domain Eukaryota; kingdom Metazoa; phylum Mollusca; class Bivalvia; order Unionida; family Margaritiferidae; genus Margaritifera; species Margaritifera margaritifera. The sequence goes on along the minus strand of JAQPZY010001551.1, from coordinate 554,247 downwards.
TTTCAATAGAACAGATTCTTGACAAAATCAGTTTTGATTGAAGACAACATCATCCTGAAAAATCACACCCAAACAGGGATAGTTTGTGTAATGAAGACCTGATGACAAAAGAATGTAATGAAGTTCTACAAAATAGACAGATTATCAAGGAAGACTTACCTCATTTCTAATGTTTTTGTTATAAAAGGTTTAAATACATAAACTACATCAACAGTCCAAGTGCTTGTGGTCACCATCTTTAACCATTACTCCATGTGTATGTACACTGTTTACTTTTCAAATGTCTCCTTCAAAACTGATACAGATTTGAGACTTCCTTGTTAGAAGCATCATTAAATTTCTGAATAGCTTTTTATTGTTTCAGTTAAATTTCGGTCTGGTTATGTTTACAGACAATAACATACTTTAGGTAGAGAGCATTCTCATTGCCTTGTGACTTAGATATGGCTACAGGTGAGAGTATTCTGATTGCCTTGTGACTTAGGTATGGCCACAGGCAAGAGTATTCTGATTGCCTTGTGACTTACGTATGGCTACAGGTGAGAGTATTCTCATTGCCTTGCGACTTAGTTATGGCTACAGGTGAGAGTATTCTCATTGCCTTGTGACTTAGATATGGCTACAGGTAGAGAGTATTATCATTGCCTTGTGACTTAGGTATGGCTACAGGTAGAGAGTATTCTGATTTCCTTGTGACTTAGGTATAGCTACAGGTAGAGAGTATTCTGATTGCCTTGTGACTTAGGTATGACTACAGGTAGAGAGTATTCTCATTGTCTTGTGACTTAGGTATGGCTGCAGGAGAGAGTATTCTCATTGCCTTGAGACTTAGGTATGGCTACAGGTAGAGAGTATTCTCATTGCCTTGTGACTTTGGTATGACTACAGGTAGAGAGTATTCTCATTGCCTTGTGACTTAGATATGGCTACAGGTAGAGAGTATTCTCATTGCCTTGTGACTTAGGTATGGCTACAGGTAGAGAGTATTCTCATTGCCTTGTGACTTAGGTATGGCTACAAGTGAGGTTTCTCAGAGGCAATCATATCAAAGGCTTGGACAACTAAAAGGAACCAGCTTTGATGAATACAAGCAATTTATTCAAGCTTATACTGAGCAATGCAAAACAAACACTTTTAAATAACTGGTTATGTTGAAATAAAAATGTGATTTTGTGACTTATCATAACTTAACATAGGTAAAGAAAAAGTACCTGAGGTGGAGAATATACATTGTTGATATGTGCTTGTATTAGTATAGTACTTAACAATAATAAGCTGTCACAAGTGCTTATGTAAGTATGCAGTCAGTATGACTCATATTCTTAAAAAAGTACACCATCACTTTCAGTCGGTCTCATACCACAATGAGTAGTATCTACTCAGCCAGTGATTAGCTGCAGACGAGCAAGTGAAGTTTTTGTTGTTTAATGTTATTGTGTGTATTATGCATAGTAAGATTGATTTTTACCACATTTTCTACTCCCAAACTACAGTACACACAAAGTATATAGATTATATTACACTTGTGCTGGTATAGGATGCTGCTTAGTGTAGTTAGGTGTCAAATGTTTGTAAATTATAGTGAAATATTCTGGCTTTGGCTGTATTTTTCTCACCAGGTGAAACTTTGACTCATCTCCACATGCATGAGTGGAGTCGTCTACCTGACAATTTCAGGTACATTCAGCTGTCTGCCTGCAGGTGCTAACTCCATTGGTTGTAAATCAATCAAGTCATTCACCCAACAGCACTGTGTAGTTCAGGCCTGACTCCGCTTACATGGATTTTACACTGTAGTAGAGTATAATAATATGGATATTTAACCGGAATGAGTGAAAAATGGTCAGTACGCTTTGTGTGTACTGTATGCCTGCACATTATCTATGGCCACATATTACACACATAGCATTTTATGGTATCAACCAGTATGATACAAAATTACATGAATAAATAAATAAATGAATAAGTGAATAGATAAATGAGGCTAATGAATAGATAAATGAGGCTAATGGTAGCTATTTCCTAATGTTTAGAAGTGACTGTAAACTTTGCTTGCAAAAATAGCTCGTGATGCAGTATGAAATTAATTTAAACAAACATTTGAATGCCTACATCATGCCTATATCAGAAGCATTTTTTCATTGCCATCAAAATTCTGGATGGATAGCTCATAGTATTTATAGGGTTATTAATATCATAAACATAATACAAGAAATGATTAACTTCAGACTAGGAGTGAAACGATTGATCGATATATTGATGCATCAGTACTTTTGCCATATCAATACACATTCTGATACAAGAGGTGAAGAATCGATACAAAACAATACTTACCCTGTACAAGTTACTTTAATCTTCAGTAGTCATGAATAATTATTAGTCATTTGCATTTTTATTTCTTTAAATCGAGAATTCATCTGAGACAGCCGTCGCAGGAAAAGGCACTCATTTTTGTCAGGAAAAAATAAAAACTACTGACAACACCCACTTGCCTTCTATAAATTAACACAAGGTTACATAGGTCAAAACCTGTCTCCTGCCCCCCACCCCCTCAACGTTTTCATGCTACTTATTTTATCCCTCCAGCATGTTCAAATACAGATAACATACATCAATCTAAAGGAGACATTCCAAATTTGTTCTCCATGTATGATTGAAGTACTTTACTGATGATTTAATAACCACTTTTATGCAAAGTTTCTCTCTTGCTTCATATCTTGTCTACTTTGATTGAATTTGAAGGCTACACGTCTTGTGTGTCACACAGTGAAATATGTTACATTCGGTTCTGATTGGTGGTTATTGCTTCTTCCAGTACAGGATAAACAATAACCACTAAACAGAGCTAAATGTAGCTTATTCACTGAGTGACACACTCTAAGTACCGGTATTGGCATCCAAAAAGTGGTAATTAAAATATCTGTAAAGTACATAAATCATGCATGGGGAACAAGTCTGGAATGTTTCCTTTTATGTTTATATATGTAGTCAGTGACTGAAGGCGCCAACAGGGTAAAAAAAAAAAATTTGCACTGAATCGGGGGCGGGGGGTTAAGATTTCAAACTGCAGGAGTTTGTCACCTTATGCTAATTTATAGTAGGGGAATGAGTGTTGTCAATAGCTTTCCTTTTTCACTAATAGAAATGTGTGCATGTGGATGCGGCATTCGTTTTGCATCTGCAGGAAGTACAATGTGATGGATATGGTTGTTAGTCATTTCCGTTCCCACACCCGGACTTGTTTTAGATAAGATTTTCCTTGCATGAGGAAATTGCACTATTTCTTCTGTTTTGAAGATAGCACTGTAATGTCTTCCAAATTTCTGTGAAGGCATGAAATCGGTCATAAGATGTTTTTAAAGCATTCATGCAGTGCAAAACAAAAGGCATGGTGACCAAGATGAGTCCTACATCCAATCAAATGGACAATTCTGAAATGGCCTAAAAGGTTGAATTAAAATCAATGACAACTAACAGGTAGTCTGTTTAGGAATACATATTTTGTTAACTTGTCAAGGATGAAAATGGCATATAAACAGATGATAAGTCTATGTCTATCTGTAATCTGCATACTGGAAATACAACCAATAGGTCAACATATATAAAATGGCACCACCCTACCACTGAGAGACCTTCTCAAGATGAAAAGACCATTAAGTTGATATGTGTATCGATAATGTATCATATTGTAGGCTGTGTATCATAAATTGTATTGATACACTGCACAGGTGTATCATTTCACCCCTACTTCAGACTGAATGGTTGGCAACATTTACGAATTCCATTATAGCTGTGGGTGTAAACAAACTACCCCTACCCCCATCCCATGTTTACAATTCACCCAGCATTTCAGTTTGGTATCAGTAAAGTACTCTGGCTCTTTGTAAAACTTCCGTAGTTTTTCTTTCTCTATTTTTAATAACAAACATTTGTTTTGCCAGCTTTACATTCAGTAATGCTATATTGACATATTACATACGGTCTGCCATTATTTTGAAACTGAGTGGTGCTCTGATGTGTAGTGTGTAACATGCCATCTTTTCTGATAATGGTGATTGCTACAGCATTTAGGAAACTTTCATTGATAAGATTTTTCGTTATATTTTTGTCACAGGAGAAAAAAAATGGGAAGTGACTGTAATTTGTGGGTGAAATTTTTTGCAACCTGATCTTGAATCAGAAAAAGAAATAAAGCAACTGGAAAATTTAACATTGTGAATTTTTTACAAGCAGAATATTTGCAAAACTCTAACATTGTAGAAATTTTCAAATGTAGGGTATTAAGATTTCTTGACCATGTGTGCATGAACTATCATGGTAACATGTGTTACAGCAAATGATGAAAGTGAAGAAGAATTGGATCCGAACATCACATGTGAGAATGAGGGAATGAAAAAACGGAGGAAGGAGATGCTAGATAAAGTGTTTGGGACCAATACACAACCAGTGCTTGAAAAAGTAGATTTCAAAGTAAGTATATATATATATATATATATATATATATATATATATATATATATATATATATATATATATATATATATATATATATATATATATATATATATATATATATATATGCATTTTAACTATTTATATCACAAAGCGGGTCTGGATGTTATACCTTTAAACAAAGTCTGATACATACATTTATATTATAACTGCTTTTCAGTCTTTGAACAATGGGTGAAAATAAATTTACATGAATGCTCATAACCATAAAGGTATTGGGACATTTCAAGCCCAATGCTGAAGTTGTCCAGATGCACTCGCCCCATAATTTAATAACTCCTCCACATGCATTTTCTACTTGCCCCACATTCATGTTGGCTTCTTTTTTAACATTTGGGCTTATTCTGTTAACAGTTGTGAAAATGTGTATGGGGCAAGTTGAAAATGTTATCTTGGAGCTGTTTGAACAAATATTGGTAAAAGTTGAACATAGGGTGAAATGTCTTTACTTCACTATAAGCTGAATTATTATTCCTGTTAGAATTTTCAAAACTGTCTGTTGTACAAGAAGTGTGACAAAGCATCAGATTAATTATAAATATTTGTGTTTAAACATACATTGTAATAGGGCACACACAAAAATCTCAGAAGATGTCTGACTCTCGATCAGTTAACACACCCTGTACATGTATCGTATATACTCACTTATATGTCAAGTCCAAGTGCAAACTGCACAGACCCAGTTCTGCCATCACATAATGCACTGGCAGATCTGGGTCTGTGCAGTTAGGAGTAATCAGTAGAACAAATAACATAAACCCTGATCTGCTGGCGCATAATGCGATGGCAGATCAGGGTCGATATTGTTTGCAGTTGGACTCAACTTATAAGTGAGTATATATGGTAGCTATTAAGTTTGTGTTGTTTATCAACCAAGGCTATATACATAACTGTCATGTATATTGTTTTTGAAAAATTCTATACACTGATCAAAAGGCTATATACATGACCGTAGAATATTCAATTTCTTTACAACTATACAACATTCCTGTAATTTTACCACAATTTTTTCGACCTTCATGTGTAATTATGTTTTATTTTCAAAGAAAATGCATGTAGAACATTTCTTTGCTGTTTGTTACACTTATATTTATGAGAAGGTATCGCTTACATAGATTGATTTAAAAATAATACATGTCATAAAATGTTTTTATTCCCCTTTAAGTTTGACACCAGTTGTGTAATACCAGTCATCTCCATGGACATGTTTCATACTGTGAATAACTCTAATTCATGGGTACCAATTTTTGTGGTTAAGCTAGACCAGAAATTTAAAGCCCCCCACCCCCACCCCCACCCTATATCCCTCGGTAAAGCATTGCTAGTTTGTGTGCTTGTTTTAATACCAGCAGTATTTATAGTGCTAAGAAATATATGTCATGATACATTTATGAAAGATGCTGAACAATGGAAATTTATTGATTATGATTTTTTGATTATAATTTATTGATTATGATTTATTGATTATAATTTATTGATTATAATTTATTCACATGCAGAATTTCAGACACTTGAAAGCTCTATACTAATGCAATGACTCTACATGAAGCTGTAGTAATAAATTAAATTACTCAGTTTGTGTCCTTTACTTCCCAAAGAACATAATTGATGTTAACTGAAACTTTATGCAATCCAGTAAAATTAGCAAACATCCAAGAAACATGACTGATTAAAGTTCAAGAAAATTAAATGTCAGTCAGAGTTTGTGCCTTTTTTAAGCACATGTGTTCTTGAATTTCATTAGTCTTTATTAATCCATGAATATATCCAACATAATGAATGGATCCTGAAGCACTGTATTATCTAGTTCCATTATATGGTTCAAAATGAACACTAATCTGCTAACCCAAGGTCATTGATTTTGCCAACATACCACTAAAACTCCAGCCATCACTAATTCTTTGGAGCAGTGAAAATTTCCACCAGTGACTATAATAGCAGTAAACAAGTGGTCTTGTGTAGGATGTATCAAATAAAATGTTAAATGCCATTCCTTTTTATGGTTAATTGATCTGTTTATTGTTTTAATTGAATACCTACCAACAACCTGCACTTGACATGGTATAATAAATCCACTGGTGGAAATGGACCGGTGTTATTCCTCGCATCAAGTAAATGAGGGTGATTATTGTAAAAACAGTCGTTGTGATCATGAAACTAGCCTGGTGTACTGGCCCAAAGCACTGATTTCAATATTGATGATACAAAATTATATTGGGTATCAGGTTAGTATTGGCCAAATTGGAATAGGTTATGTTGGCTGACTCAACGAATACTCTAATATTATACCAAATAACATGTTTTAATATTTACATTGATACTAATAATCATTCAATTCACTGCAGGTCATTTTACTAAACTCGTTAAAGTTATGTTTCAAGACTGAGGCTGCACAGAAATTTTCATGCCAGCATACAAACAACACACATTGTCACTCAGTTCCTAACCCCCCACTAGGAGAGACTTATATTAATTATTATTGTAACATTTGCCATCAGAATCTGATTCCTGTTTCAAACTTAATGTTTTATTATAATATGAAGAGAATGCATATTTATGGCAAAAATGCACTGGTTTTGTTTTAAGTTCTCTTAAAATAGGTAAAATTTATGTCAATAAAAAAAATCCTACTGATTTTGAAGCCAATCTACTGATCAGAATTGTGAAATCTACTGATTTGATGACCTGGTTCTGTCACATGTATGCAGTTAGTGCCAAATAAACCTGGAATCACAGCCAGTGAAGACATCTTTCAAAACCATGTAGAAGATCAGCATGTGTATTTAATCTGAACATGTGGTCTTCCTGAAGCCGATTATCTGATAATTTCACTTAATTAGGATACCATTTCATGATACATCTGGCACCTAGGAGAATTTAAGCCTTAGTGGCCCCTGGCAGTAATTAGAAAAATATAAATTTCATTAGTGGGTCAGAACAAAATAGTGTTGCATAATATTGATGCAATTAATTTTTTAGAGGGTCAATCTGCCAATAAAGTACTATATTTGACATAAGCATTGCATAAGTGGAAGCCCTGATGATACTTTCCATTCATGAAAAAAAGTAAGTAAGATAAAAAAGGAAATTCTAAGGGAGTAAGATATAAGTATCCAGGAGCTGTTTTTCTATTAGTAATTGTTTGCCAGTCAGTTCTGTTCTACTTTGAAAAGAAGTGAAATTTTCTTTATGAGTATAGTGAATAATATAGCAAAGTCCATTGTTATACCAAATAGTCCATTGTTATACCATATGCAGGGCTGAGCAAATCCCATAGCCCGACATCCCAGACTATTCATTTTCCAAGTCGGGCAAGTAAAATTTTCCAAGTCACTAGTCCGGGACAAGTGCTTTTTTCCTGTTTAAAAAAAATCTGGCAAGTCCTTATTTTCGTGCCTTAATCGCTATATCTATCTTTATTTGGTCATTCATGCCCTCTGGCATACTGAATACTTGATTTTACCCCTCTCCATGTATACATTTACATCCTGTATAACACCTACAAGTGGTCAGTAATAACTTGCACATGCCCACGTTCTGTTACTGCTTGACTGCATAATGGGCTTAAGCGACCAAATTATTGGAAAATCAAAACACGTCAACCAAAACAAAGCTGGTATGATTAATTAGCAGTGTTTTAAGCGGCTTTGCTGCATTGTGTTGACTCAAACTAAATCCTCACAAGCGGCTCACTCTGATTTTAATCCAGCGAGTCAGTGTAATTAAATTAATGAAAGGTATTTTACTGACATCAGTTTTGGTTTCCTTTATGAACTGATTAAATGACGGTAATGAATCTTTAATTTTTAATTGATTATACAGAGGATTAACTTCCACGTGCGATATTGCGTTTGGAGCGAAACAATTACGCTAATTAATGAGCTGTGTCTGTTCATATTTAAAAGAGAAAATGTATGTTATGTTCACTTTAGAAGTAGTTGTCCAGCAAGCTGATATTTACTCTGTGGATAAAATGAGTTTGTTAAATTATTTTCTCAAGGAAGGTAATAAGGACGATGCGGAGAAGGAACATTTTTTTGAAAGTGGAGGGATAAAACGTAAGACTACTGAGTTTGAGAATTTCAGCAAATGAACCAGAGCTTGAGGACTTTAACCCAGACACAGCTATCAACTGCTGGCTTAGTGCTGGTGCAGGTGGCAGACATGTACATATACATTTTTTCAAATCCAGCAGCTAAAACATATATACCTGAAGGAGCCAAATGTATATCAACCAAATTTTTTGAAAAATTAAATTCTTTTAAGGAATAATTATGTTGTATATTATATTGTTTGTTCTTTCTATGGATTAAGTGCATACATCTCGTCAAATCTTGGCACTTGATTACCATTTTGGGACAAGTGAAAAGTAAGATTGGACAAGTGAAAAGTTAGGTGGGACAAGTGAATTTTCTGAAACCACTTGTCCTGGACAAGTGGATGAAAAAAAAGATTGCTCAGCCCTGCATATGTTACCAAAATATGCCCCTGGGCTGTTACTCAGTTTTGCCATGCTTAAATATTGCCAACATTGTTACTAAATGTTGCTGTCCTTTTAAATACGTGTTTATCATGTTCGAGACATGTGTTAAGATTTTTTCTTTATTTTGTATCATAGCTTTCCTTTTTGCTTTTGTTCTTTTTGCTTAAAGTTTCTTAAAAGGGGAAAGAAGAAATTTAGAAGGATAAAAAGAAATGAATCAGTGAGTAGGCAAACCACACAAATCTTGCAATAACTCCTCATTTTTGTCAGCAGCTTAGAAATAAACTCTGTATTTAAAAGAAATTGATAGAAGTAGCACAGAAAATCAAGGCATCTATCATTTTCATGATATTTTTACATAATTCATTCCTCCATCTTGAATTTTTTTTAAATACTTGAGACATTTTGTAAAGAAAATAAGGTAGTAGATGGAAGGATTCAAAATTTAACGATGAAATTTTGAACGTGGAAAAATTAGCACTGTTGCATTATCTATCTGTATATCCACAAATGTGATGAAAATCCACATGCAGAAAAATTGTTAGATGTGTTCAGCCTGAAGGAAGGACATGAACTTAAAGTCCCAGGGAAGGATGATAGAAACCCCCTTCAGTGTTGATCTTAACCTCCCCCGTTTCGTTTCTGTATCTGATAAATATATATTTATTTTCAAGAATCTTGTTCTCTTCACATCTCATAGACATTTTTCTCACCAATAATATACATATTATGTACGTCGGTCTTTGCACAGGACTGGATTTCACAGATTCTAAGTATGGACTTTACCATGAGTCTTAAAGTAAGTCATCAGACTGGATTAAATTTAACAATGACTTAACATACTGGTAAGTTCTGTTGATGTGATGAAAAATGGCAGATGTGAGATGAAATCTTTATGTATGTCTCCAAGATGATAAACACATCTTGTGAAGGATGACAGAATTTAGTAATGATGGTAACATCTAAGCAAGGCAACATTTGGTAAGAGCCCCAGCTCCAATTTTACCAATATTTTATAAAATTTAAATCTAGACTTTAGCCATTTGATTGGATAATGTTAAATTAGTCTTAAATTTAATCTAACAAGATTGATTCATTTTAGACATAAGGCAAAAGCATCTGCTTATGTATAACCCTGTCTGCATATTGGTTTTGTGTAAGAAACAAAGACTCAAAAAAAAAGATAACAAAGAAAAGAAAATGCCATGAATGAAACAGAAATCCTTCAGCACATCTCCAACATTATAAACACATCTTTAAAAGGACAGCAACATTTATTAATGATTTTAACAACATTTAAGCACAATGGCGTTTTAGTAACAATGTTCACGACATTTAAGTTTTGTGACAATTAGCAATGTCCTAGGACCTGATTTGGATGACATTTCATGATCAATGACATTTAAGAACATATCAAACCCAATTTTTATTTTGTCCTACCATATGAGCTGAAAGAAGAAAAGGTCCTTATTGTTTTAGAGGAGAGTCTGAAGAAAAGTTAAATATGGGTATTGTGAAGCAATCAACACTCGTTATTCTTTCATATTTTGCAGGTTCGAGTCAGGTTTAAAGATACTAAGAATATTGCAGACTCTGATGTTCCAATCACCTGTCGGGTGAAATTTGAGGGACCATCTGTAATAGAGGGAATTCGTAACCTTGGCAGATGTGGCATGGTCAAGTTGCCTCTTCCTCACCATCTAACTAGGATCACGTCTCTAGCCAAGAATCATTTTGTCCTTGCTGATAAGGGAGAACTTGATTCCACACATAAAGACAGATGAACTTTGGAATTCACTTACAGTTTGCTCTTATTTCCTGGCTCTTAGGAAGTCTGCCAGCCGGGGTATTGACATTTTTGGTCCAAAATACAAACAAGTGTGAAAAATGAAATGTTTTAGGAGTAACGGTAAAGTGATAGAAGACTGGTAGGAAAAGTCAAATGACCAGGCATTCAGTTATAAGTTGTTTTAATCAATTTTAAATAATTCAAGTTTTCATCTTCAGAAAATGTAATCGTTATACATATAATTTTAATGTTTTTAGTGCATCTCTATCCAGTGTGTTTTTTGTATCAGTGAAGATCACACATGTACACTATTAGTCATCAATCACCAGAATCTGCCAGTTAGAGGTTTTTGAATATAATCTGGTGACAGGAATAATTTTGCAAATTCACTGACACAAAGCAACATTTTCAGGTATGCAAAAAATGACATTTTCCATGAAAAATATTGACGGTATCTCCAATCAATTAAGATGAATTGATTTTTAAATGGCAACTAATTCCCAACAATATTGAATAGCTGTTTGAACACAGTTATGTTTGAACACAGTTATGCTCGTCACAGACATTCAAGAATCTGCTTTATATAGCTAGTTTGTGCATGGATTTTGTTATCAAAGTTAACAGGATTTCCTGGAATCAGACATCTACAGTGAAAGCAGGGTTCTCAAGGACCTGAGGTCCCATGTCAAATAAGCATCAAATGTTCAGAGGATGTGTACTTCTTATATGTGTGTTCCCATGAAATGTATCAAATTCCTCATCACACATCCCTTTTTGATAACTATATTTGAAAATTATGTGTACTACTAGTCTAGGATAAACAAACATGCAGCCAGCTTGCCAAAATGAGCTGGCTGATGTCTTACTTGTATGGTGATTTGACTGTTGTAATGGAAATATGGTGCAGTTGTAACTTGAGAGACCTTGTGAGATCACATGCAAGATGGGGCATCGTTTGCATAACAAATAATATTGAATACACATACAAGAAATATTAAAGAATTTACTTAGACTCTTGATACCATTTACTTTAATGGTATCAGTTATATATTACTACTTTCCTATGTATTAAGTGAGCGGGGTGATATATATATATATATGTAAAAAAAATTCTCAGCTCACACATCTAGATCCAATTACATGTGTTAACTTATAATTACAATATTTTATTGTTGTTAGACTTTATTATTGCATAATTCCCTTAAGAGACACTTTTTCATTGACTGACACATCATGCTTTGCTGTAATTCATGGAGTTGCGCTGTCATGACATCATTTGTTATTTTTGTGGTGTTATGCAGTTGAAATGTCATTTTGCACTAAATCGTGTAATAAAAGAATTATAGACCTTTGTTTAGATGAATATTAAATATTATAAACTAGTAAACCTATCGTACTGACTTCAATTATGTGTCAGCCATATTCAACTGCTCAGTATTGTTTTTTATATAAATGAACAAAATCCATTAGGTGATCTTTTATGATTGCACTGGTTGCTATGATTGGATTATATATTATCCTCCATTCTCAAGTCCCATATATGGCAAAGTTTTGAATTGTCCAGAAATAGTTGTATACTCGGTATATTTCATAATATTTCTTTGTTGAAAATAAGATCGACTTCCAATAGTCTTGATGAAACAATGTGCAGCAAATTCAGGTAACATAATGAGGTAACTTCCACTGCTGTTTTATTAGGATTGTTAGCAACAACAACAAAAATTGTAGTCTTGGCAATTCTCATAAGTACATGCTTCCAGTCACATGATATGTAGTACCATTTATCATTTGTAAAGTCTGTGAAGTTTTGCTAAGAAGTAGCTATGGAACAACAAATAACTGATTTCTTGACTCCATTATCATGCAAAAATCGTGAAAGCAACAACAATTAACGCAGATATGATGACTAGTGAACAATCTGGTAAATCCACAAATACTGAGACGAAAGTCGGACAGAAAGTGAAACTTCCGACAAAGAATTGGATTTCACAGTGGCGAAACTGAAACTTAACAAGACCAATGACTAAAATGTTGAAGGGACATAAAATTGTAGACGTTGACTCCTCCTGCGCTGTTAGAGTGCAGTTGGAGGCATCAGAGAGGAGAATCCTACAATAAAAAGGGTTATTTATTTGGGTTTTCATGCAAATGTAAAATATACTATGGAAATGATATTTAATTTTATTATGTGGTTGGCCCATTCTGATTACACTATTGGCTCACTTTATCAAATGAATCTTGCCAGTTAGCCCCATTTTTGTCAAACCTGGCTGAAACAATATCCTTGACTTTTATGTGATGTAACAACATGTTTTTTGTGGTGTTATGCAGCTGACATGTCAATATCACTTTGAAAAAAGTCAAATTTCGAAGTTTTGTTTTAAATCATGTAATAAAACAATTATAGACCTTTGTTTCAGTGAATAGGAAATTTTATGAACCAGTATCCTGTCATATAGACTTCTGTGTCACATCGGTTATATGAGATTTATTGGTTCATATAATTATATAATCACCTTCAAAAAAAGGTCTATAATTGTAATATATGGTATGGTCTAGTATATTATATCATTAATAAAAGATGTAGATAACTTTCCATTTTAGTGTTGATTAAATGTAAGTATTAAAGGAAGTACATGCTAAACTAATGCAGATCATTTCAACTTCAATCCTCTGTTAAGATTTCTCCATCCAAATTGTACTGTATGTCTGGCTTAGTAAGGGAAATAATTCTTGTGTATAGTTTTTATATTAGAATGGGGAAAAAACTCAAATTAGTACTTTAAAACTTGCAAGAAATCGTTTTAAAATGGTGAGTTCTTATGTTTATGTTTTTAAAAGTATCTATTTGTACATGCATGTAACTTTCGAAATTTAATATTGTCTTTTTGATTCTTAAAATATCAAGTGTGTGTGTGTAAGAGAGAGATGGAGGGAAGAGAGATTCACCCTTCTTGGATACTTACTGGTAAACCTACTCACTAATCTGTCTTTCATTAATTGATAGAAAATCTAAAAATAAAATAAAATAACAATTTATAAGAATGCATTAGTAAAGTTGGGAACTCTCAAGATTGAAGTTGGGACTCTTAGAAAATGGCAGTGTACTCCCGAGTTCTGGAAGTCAAGAGTCCTTTACTCCTACTCCAGAAATTATGTTTAGAACCCTGTAAAGTGGTTCACATTCTTTTTTCTTTTGAGAGCTGAAAGCCTATAGTCTTATATATTATAAGATTTGACCCCATTTAACTGTTCAGTCAAACTGTTTCTCCATTTATGGTTGAACTAGTGAGTCACATTTGATATTATATTTGGTATCAGTCCTATAATGAAACAATATAACTAATGTAGATTTTTGTCAAGCCCGCCTTGATGAAAGCTCAACATAGCAATAACTTTGGTATCTGTGTCTTGGTCTGTCCATATGTGTATCCACATCCTTGATTAATCTCAATGTTAATGTTTTTTACCTTCCTTTTAAGTGTGTCTTTTTTAGCTAAATAAAAAGTCAGGCTTGATGAAATGGGGTCTCTTGTTTACATATTTTGCTGCATGTTAATTATTAAGTTTAAATTTGAGCAATGAAAATTTTCTAATTATTTATACACCAAATGGCCAACTTATTTTTCAGAGGGAAAAGTTTATTGTAATTTGATACAGCTAAAGAAAAATGGAAAGAAAACTGGCAAGGTTCTGATTTTGGGGAAGTCAAATTTTTGTTCTTGTAGCACTTAAATTTTGGTGTACTTATTTAAGTTGACCATCACAATGTCTTCTAAGTGGAACCACAAAACAAACAATGTTGGTGGGCCAATTTATGATACAGGTACAGTATTGTGGCAGGGCCAGAATTTTAATATACTAAAAAATATACCAGGAAATAGACTGTGTAACAATTGTATAGTTTAACAGTAACTTATTAGTATCTTGAAATGATATATATTATCTACATTACAATATTTTATTTGAGTCCTGTGATATGCATTTTTAAATCATGATTAATTGAAGAAATTCTTGGAATTTTCTTTATCAGCCAGAGCCATGACAAATGTATGATTAGTAAATTTGACACAAAAATATACAATAAGAGGTGTGCTGAAAAGAACAATTGAAGAAAATAATTTTTTAATATCTTTGAATTTAGACTTAAATGAATAAACTAACATTTTCAAAAGCCACATAGAATAGATGATTTGTGTCAAGCTCACATTAGTGGAGAAGCAAGACATATCAGTCCCTTTTCCACCATCAATGGCAATGGCATTGCCAGTTCATTAAGGTTTTGGTTGAAGTTTTTCATTTGCATATAATTCCAAAACCCCTTGATAGATTCTCATCATACTTGGCATGAATCATTGTAAAGCTTAGACAATTCATTCTGCAACGTGTACACCTGCATATTTGACCTTGAGGTTAAGGTCACAGTCATGCAAAATTTGCGATAAGGTTTTGATTAATTTTTTAATATTTCCTAAACCCCTTGATGAATTTTGTTCATACTTAGGATGACTCATTATGGAGCTAAGACAATTCATTCTGCAACATACACCTCTCCCTCGATAACTAGTGCACAACAGGGTCCAAAAACATAGACCGCACTATAAGCGAGGGCGTGAGTTACTGAGGGACCTCAAAAAAATTAAGAAGGGGATGCCATCCCCGCTGAACATCGAGAAAACCGCAGTGGGGGGGGGGGGGTAATGGCTGTTTAATATCTGAATACTCGTTTAATAATTACATTGGGAATAATTGTCAAAAAAAGGCTTTTTTGTAATGTAGTTGTTTGCTTTTCTGTATAAATTACCTTTATTTTTCAAGATACCGAACCTCTGAAAGATCGTAACAACATTAATCCAAGCGGTTTCAACAACATGTGTACGCGAAAACATTGTGTATTATGTCACTGCTTTTTGTTGTTGTGTTGATTCACAACTAAATGATTTCTTTTTTGAAAAACTAGGTACATTTATTTTGTGAAACAACCGTCAACATCGAAACTCGATTTATTTATTGTTCTGTATATAAAATATGGATGCCATGATTTCAAATCAAGTAACAGTGAAACTTCGTCACATCCTGAGTAGCAAGTTAGAAATTTGAAGTTCAATACAAACTCTGGAACTTGCTTTATTCAACCCCCTATCTTTGATTTGATACAAAAGACGTAATTAACGTGATAATAAAAAGCAGGTGTGCTATTAATTGAGTGTAACAACACAACAAATACTTCCGCAAGTCGGAGATAAAAAAAAACCAGTTGGCACTTAATTAGGTTCTCATGGAAATGCTGGCAGCGATAGCTGGGTAGGTTGAATTATATTTTTACACTTTTGAATACAAGAGGGCATATTGCATTTATGATGATTACACTGAAACCGAATTAAAAGATAGAACTAAAACACAAATTTCAATTGACAAAACTTATTTAATTGTTATTTATTTTTAAAGTCTTGACACCAATAGGTATTAGTGACGTTTTCATTGATCGAAATTTCGTTGAATATTTTTTTTTATAGTGTACTGAGAATGTTGTTTGAAAGAAAATTGAAAAAAATATATGACTTCTTATGAAAAGTTGGAAATTTCATGATGTTGATTCAAATTTCCGGGTACTGACCAGTTTTTGACGATAAAACGAGCGATATATCAAGGTTTCATTTACTAGTTACGATCGCGATTTTTTTCACCTTCAATAAATAGAGGCCTTTTACTTTTTGGGTTTTTTGGGGTTTTTTTTTTGTATTTTCTAGTTTACAAAAATAGAATCCACGCTGACCCCGTGTTATAAGCAGGTTCGCTAGTTATCAAGGGAGCAGTGTACTTGCTCAGCCTTTTGACCTTGAGATAAAGGTCATGTATTGCTTGAACCTTTTGACATGCCGGTCCTGACCTTGTTACTTGTAAGTGTCAGTTGGTCAGAATTGTAAGTTGCTTGATTGTAATATTGAAATTGTATAACATAATGTAACAGTAAACAACTTGGGTGCTTGTGTAAAAATTCAACCTGAGAAGACATAAACCTTTTTCCTTTTAACCCACCTCCAGTAGAAAGGTGTTCAAAGCAATTTGTTGTGCTTTATTGTTCTGTGTTAATACATGTACTATTGCCACCTTGTGAGATAAAGTCTATTGTTTTCTGCTATTGATACCAAGGGGTGAGAATTAATATTTTTCTTAAATTCATGTTAAAGGAACTACAGTTGTGTTGCTTTTTAAGTTTCATACATAACATTGCTTGAACTATGTATGATTCTTGAACGTTCTTTTTGGTTTGTTATTGTTGCAGACTAACAGTAATATATAAGCCACTGTTTGAGATGTGATTTACAGGACTTAATTCACACATGCCCCCCCCCCCCTTCATTTAAAATGCACACCAAAGATTTTTATGATTTTTTTTATGTAATATTTATTCTTTTTATTTAAATTCTTTCAATCCCTGAAATTAAACTTGGGAAAAATAGAGATCATATTTATATTGGAATAGAGGGCATCCATCAAGGTGTGCCAATGCCACCTCTCGTAGATTTTAATAATGCCAGTTGTATTATTTTAAACTTTTGTTACTTTATTAGGATCCCACTCAACCAATTCATTGGAGTCCTATAGTAATCATGCTGTCTGTCCATTTGTCCATCAACAATTTGGTTTCTGCAAGATAACTTTACTGAGAATCATTGTATTTTAACCAATTTTGTATGTAGCTTTAATTTGATGAGATCTCAGAAAAATTTGATGTTCAGCCTTCTGTGTTATCATTATGAAAGGTTATGGACCCTGATTGCCTGACCTCTAACTTTAACTTCTACAGCTTAACTTTACCAAGGATTTTTGGATTTCAACAGAATTTGGCATGCAGCTTTATATTGAAGAGTCCTTGAATGAGTTGGATTTCAAGTTTTCTCTGACATCAGTTAAAGGAGTTATTCGCCTTGATTAGCCATCTTCCTGACTTTGGTTTCCACAGCATAACTTTGCCACAGTAGGTTAATTTTAACCAAAATCTGAATGCAGCTTTATATTGATGTGCCCTTGAATGAGTTGGATTTCAAGTGGTTGATGACATCATTTATGCAAGTTATGCCCCAGGATTATCCAGCTTCATGACTTTGGTTTCTACCGCATTGTTTCACCAGCATTCCATTACATCATTTACAGAAGTTATGCCCCTTCTTGTCCTCCTGACTTTGGTTTCAGCATTACTTTTCCAAGGATTGTTTGATTTCATCCAAATTTGGCATGCAGCTTTATTTTGATGAGTTTTATTTCTAGCATTTCACTGCATTTACAGGAGTGATACTATCAGATTTTTTTCCCCATCCTCATGACTTTGATTTCTGCAGCATTTCTGTACCAAGTTTAGTGCATCTTCAGCCACATTTGACATACACTTTTATATTAATAAGACCTTATATGAGTTTATTTTCAAGCATTTCACACTATTTTAAAGAGTTATGGCCCTTGACTGCCTGTCCTTCTAACTTGGGTTTCTACAGCGTAACTTTACTAAGGAATGCTGGCTTTTAACCAAAATTTATCATATACCTTTATAGTGATGAGACCTTGAATGTACTGGATTTACAAGCATTCCATGTCATCATTTAGAGGATTTATGGTCTCTGAGTGACCATTTTCACAACTTTCATTTCTCAAAACAGGTTCCTCTGTTGAAATTCCTGTCAAGTAAATTGAAGTGAGCAGGAGTCTTGAACTTGCCTTGCAGGAAGTTTTCCTTTGCCCCAACAATTTGCTTAGTAAAGAATAGGTTCAGACTCTTGTAAGAATAGTTAGGAACATAGTTTTTAAACAAATCACCACCACCACCATCACCAAAGGAAAACCAACAAGTTATGCCATTTTACTTTTTCACTTGAAACAAGGAAAGAAATTGAAATAAATAGTGCATTTATAACAACTATTTTGATACTGGGAAATAAACTTCTGAATTTCTAAAAACTGGCTTTAAAAAAAATTAATACTGTAATGACAGTAAGTCTTGGGACAGGAAAAAATAATTACTATTTTCTATGTTCCAAGACTTGTATGCACGTTAAAAAAAGAAGAAACATTTTTGGTGTCCCAACACTTACGGACTTACAGACACAAAAATGTCAAGATAAAATTCTCAAGATCACCATACGTCACACAGCAGTGACCAGCTCTTGTTCAATTGCATGTCAACAAAACTGTTATAAACTACTATGATTGATTTTATATTTATTTTACATGTTCATATTTTCTGATTTCTCCAACATGAAATAAAATAAAGGTAAATAAAAACTTCATAATTCACAGGCCGCTTACAGTTTACCTGGAGACCTGTACAATAGTGTTTAGTACTTACACAGTGCATATCTTGTTTAGCGTCACTAATATCCTTGTTTATTCCTAAAAACAAGATTTACCGTTTTTCAGTGATATAAGCGATCCTACAAATGATGGTAATTCTTTGGATACCCTTAATTATTTTCAAAAATAATTTTTTTATGACCCATAAAAGTTGGGACATGTTGTATGAGGGACTGTTCTCAGTTAGTCACATTATACATTGTTGTATGAGGCGACAGCATTACAATCAGTCACTTTATTCATGGCTCTGACTGTGTTGTATTGGGAACAGTGCTACAATCAGCTACTTTATAAATGACTCTACCCATGTTTTATGAGAGACAGCACTACAATCAGTCAATTTATACATGACCCTGCATATGTTGTATGAGGGACAGTGTTACAGTCAGTCAGGGAAAGTAAGGGAAAGCATTACAATCGCTACAATCAATCACTTTATACATGAACATGCCTGTGTTGTATGAGGGACAGCTTATGTGCAATGTGTACCTAGCTGTTAACAGTTTAATCCCTGATCTGCCATTGCATAATGTGCCAGCAGATCAGGATCTTCACTGTTTATTCTCCTGATGATTTCAAGCAAACAACATTGACCCTGAATACAGACCTGAGTCTTTGCTGTTCACAGTTGTTATGTGTCACATGCTACAAATTGTTAAATGCAGTGAGCTTCCACTGAGGATTTGATGCAGCCATGTTTTCTGTATATACATTGAATGTAAATATTTTAAATACAATGATCACTCACAATAAT
Organism: Margaritifera margaritifera; assembly: GCA_029931535.1. Taxonomy (NCBI): domain Eukaryota; kingdom Metazoa; phylum Mollusca; class Bivalvia; order Unionida; family Margaritiferidae; genus Margaritifera; species Margaritifera margaritifera. The sequence continues at coordinate 534,360 of JAQPZY010001551.1, read as the reverse complement.
GCTGTTATGCTGTTATGGTGAGTTATGAAAGTATACTGTGCTACAAGTGAGGTCATCTTATACTGAGGCAGGTTCAATATCAAAAATATATTTATGCCAGAAATGGAATCCATGACCTTGCCTTTGTTATATGAGTGACAGTGCTACAATGAGTCACTTTGTACATGACCCTGCCCGTGTTGTGTGAGGGACAGTGCTACAATGAGTCACTTTATACATGACCCTGCCCATGTTGTGTGAGGGACAGTGCTACAATGAGTCACTTTATACATGACCCTGCCCGTGTTGTGTGAGGAACAGCGCTACAATGAGTCACTTTATACATGACCCTGCCCGTGTTGTGCGAGGGACAGTGCTACAATGAGTCACTTTATACATGACCCTACAAGTGTTGTGTGAGGGACAGCGCTACAATGAGTCACTTTATACATGACCCTGCCCGTGTTGTGTGAGGGACAGCACTACAATGAGTCACTTTATACATGACCCTGCCCATGTTGTGTGAGGGACAGTGCTACAATGAGTCACTTTATACATGACCCTGCCTGTGTTGTATGAGGGAGAGTGCTACAATTAGTCACTTTATACATGACCCTGCCTGTGTTGTGTGAGGGACAGTGCTACAATTAGTCACTTTATACATGACCCTGCCTGTGATGTGTGAGGGACTGGGCTACAATTAATCACTTTATACATGACCCTGCCCATGTTTATAAGGGACAGTGCTACAATTAATCACTTTATACATGACCCTTCCTGTGTTGTGTGAGGGACTGGGCTACAATTAGTCACTTTATACATGATCCTACCAGTGTTGTGTGAGGGACAGCGCTACAATTAGTCACTTTATACTTGACCCTGCCCGTGTTGTGTGAGGGACAGCGCTACAATTAGTCACTTTATACATGCCCCTGCCCATGTTGTGTGAGGGACAGCGCTACAATGAGTCACTTTATACATGCCCCTGCCCGTGTTGTGTGAGGGACAGCGCTACAATGATTCACTTTATACATGACCCTACCCGTGTTGTATGAGGGACAGCGCTACAATGAATCACTTTATACATGACCCTGCCCGTGTTGTGTGAGGGACAGCGCTACAATTAATCACTTTATACATGACCCTGCCCATGTTGTGTGAGGGACAGCGCTACAATGAGTCACTTTATACATGACCCTGCCCGTGTTGTGTGAGGGACAGCGCTACAATCAGTCACTTTATACATGACCCTGCCCGTGTTGTGTGAGGGACAGTGCTACAATCAGTCACTTTATACATGACCCTGCCCGTGTTGTGTGAGGGACAGCACTACAATCAGTCACTTTATACATGACCCTGCCCGTGTTGTGAGGGACAGTGCTACAATTTGTCACTTTATACATGACCCTGCCTGTGTTGTGTGAGGGACAGTGCTACAATTAGTCACTTTATACATGACCCTGCCTGTGTTATGTGAGGGACAGTGCTACAATTAGTCACTTTATACATGACCCTGCCTGTGATGTGTGAGGGACTGGGCTACAATTAATCACTTTATACATGACCCTGCCCATGTTTATGAGGGACAGTGCTACAATTAATCACTTTATACATGACCCTTCCTGTGTTGTGTGAGGGACTGGGCTACAATTAGTCACTTTATACATGATCCTACCAGTGTTGAATGAGGGACAACGTTAAAGTTAGTCACTTTATACATGACCCTGCCCATGTTTATGATGGACAGTGCTACAATTAATCACTTTATACATGACCCTGCCTGTGTTGTGTGAGGGACTGGGCTACAATCAGTCACTTTATACATGACCCTGCCAGTGTTGTATGAGGGACAGCGCTACAATTAGTTACTTTATACATGACCCTGCCCATGTTGTGTGAGGGACTGTGCTACAATCAGTCACTTTATACATGACCCTGCCTGTGTAGTATGAGGGACTGTGCTACAATCAGTCACTTTATACATGACCCTGCCTGTGTAGTATGAGGGACAACAGCACTACAGTCAGTCACTTTATACAGGACCCTGCCCATGTTGTATGGGGGACTAGGCTACAATGAGTCACTTTATACATGACCCTGCCTGTGTTGTGTGAGGGACAGCACTACAATTAGTCACTTTATACATGACTGCCCGTGTTGTATGAGGGACAGCACTACAATTAGTCACTTTATACATGACTCTGTCCGTGTTGTATGAGGGACAGCACTACAATTAGTCACTTTATACATGCCCCTGCCTGTGTTGTGTGAGGGACAGTGCTACAATCAGTCACTTTATACAGGACCCTGCCCATGTTGTACCTTTTATTGGTTTTGTCTAATCAGCTTTATTTTGACAGAGTTATGACCCTTGACAATTTACTTCATATTTTCACATAGGATGTTGCTGCTAACTGTCAAAGCTCAAGAACCATGCAATCTATTCTGATGCAATTTAGTACGAACATTGTCTCATAGACCTAGATGTGCCTTTTATTAATGTTGTCTCATCAACTCCATTTTGGGTTGAGGTATGGCCATTGACAATGAACTCCATATCTTCACATGGGATGTTGTTTGTAACTGTCATAACTCAAGAAATATTCAACATATTCTTGTGCAATTTGGCATGGACATTGTTTCATAGACCTTGATAAGATTTTTATGGGTGCTGTCATGTCAATTCCATTTCAGCTAGAGTTATGGCCCTTGATGTTTTAACTTGATATCTTCACCCAGGATGCTGCTTGTAACCAGCATAGCTCAAGAACAAGTTAAAAAACATTTTCTGATGTAATTTGGTATGATCATTGTGTCATAGACTTAAATGTACCTTTTTAGGGTTTGGATAGAGTTATGCCCATTGTCAAGCAAATTCTTGTCTTTACATGAAAACTTGTACTGTTACTTGCAATCAGCATAACTCAAAAACCATTCAACATATTTTAAAGGAATTTTATAAGAGCATTGTTTCATAGTTCTATATGTATCATTTATTTATCTTGTCTCATCAGTTCCATTTTAGACAGAGTTATGGCCCTTATTAATTCACTTAATATCTTCACATGGGATGTTGCTTGTAATCGGCATAACTCGAAACCATTCAACATATTCTGATGCAGTTTGATGTGAACATTGTTTCATAGACCTGGTACATTTTGAAGGATTTTATAGATTCAGACCAAATTTGGTATGAAACTTTACATTACAAAGAGCTATGTCAGGTTCAATTTTAACTGATTTCCAACTAAATTGAATGGAGTTATGGCTCCTGTTCAAGTTGGCACTTAATTCCATTCTATTACATAATCATTTCGTTTCAGCTCAGTAACTTTTGAAGGATTTCATGGATTCAAAAAGAATTAAGTATGAGGTTTTTACATTAAGAAGACCTTGGTCAACTTTAGTCATCATTTTAAAATAAATAAATAATGGAGTTGTGGTCCCTGTTTGATTTAAAAACTTTGCCTTTCTGTTGCATTTTAATTTTGTTTCCACTTGGTAACTTCTTGAATGAATTCATGGATTCAACCAAATTTGGTATGAGGCCATAAATTAAGAAGACCTACGTCAGATTCAATTTCAGCCTTTTCCAACTGAATTTAGTGGAGTTATGGCCCCTGTTTGACTTAAAACTTTGTCCTTCAGTTGCAAATTCACCCTTCAGTTGCAATTTAATTTCCTCTCTATACTATTTTAAGGACTTTATGGATCCAAACCAATATTGGTATGAGGTATTGCATTAAGAAAACCTATGTTACCTTTGATTTTCACAATTTTCTAACAAAATTTAATTGAAATATGGCCCCTGTTTGACATACAACTTTACCCTTGAATTGCATCATAATTTTGTATCTGATCAATTCGAGGACTTCATGCACTGAAAGCAAATTTGGTATGAGGGTTTACATTACGAAGAACTCGGTCAAGTTTAATTTTCACTATTTTTTGACCGGGATTAATTATAGCGCCCGTTTTTTACTTCAAACTTTAATGGAAGAGGGCATGAAGGACTTTAAGATGGAAATAATGAATTGGTTAATGTTATGATTTAATCAGTTGTAATTGGCTTTATTTTTCAGGTCAGAAAACATGTTTCTAATTATCAATTTTTCGTTAATTATACTTCAATCCTAGTGACTTTTCCCCCAACAAAACCATATTTCTTTGTTTCCTTGGCCGTTGTGCGATTCAAGCCATTAAACTTTTGTGTTATTGTTGTTGTTGGAGTCTCTAACAGACACATTTCGACTTGGTGGTTAAGCCAACTTTAAAAATACACTTGGCAATAAAGGCTCGAACATTACAACGATAGGATGTTGCTACGACATACATTTCACAATTCTACCCTAGCTTAAGACTGGTAGACCATTACAATCAGGTATACCGATTGGCTGAAGCAACATTGTTCTGCCTATCGCGACAATTTCAAATCCGGGAATCCACGCGACTATTTATAGCTGTGGTGCAGCCAGTGGACTTTATCTTTAGCCTCTGTAAACAAGTCACTCGGCCCTTGCTTAACAAACAGCGGCATTATGGTACAAATCTTCTAATATCAAGCATTTTTATATTGAAGAAAACAGTTTTCACATACATTTATGAACGCAAAGTACTTGAAAATGGCAGTACAAGTTTATCCACATTTATATGGCAGTTCTGAGTTTTAAACGGATATATGCTTACAACGTTAGGCATTTAAATCATGGTACCTATATGAAAGCGGATTTAAGTTAGGCCCATTTCTTTAAACAAAATCTATGATAAATGAAATAAAGCAAAATGATATTATTTTTTAAAAAGTTTTGTCTTTTAAAGTATTATTATTATTATTATTATTATTATTATTATTATTATTATTAATATTATTATTATTCAAAATTAAGTTCATATTTAAGGTACATTTTTATTTTTTATTTCATTCATTGCTAGATTTACGTTACTTTCTAAATCGATAGAGACCTAGCTATTTACCTGAACGTTTAGTTCGAAGTGCTTTGGATCTATTTAGAATACATGTACATGATCTACTTTGTAATTTGGTTTAATTGATATTACTTTTTTGGCAAGCTAAGAATGAAATTGTATTAACACATTTGATACAGCAAAATATCTCATAAGTATAATTGGCTTCTGTCGGTAGATGTTGTCTGTAACAAAAACAAATTCCTCTTTGCAAAATGTGCAGCTTTAAAATAATTTCATCTGTGTATTTCAGGGTTCGCATTGGTTTCTGGAACCAAATTTCCCTTACTTTTCCTTGACTATAGGCTAACTTTCTCCATGTCAAACTTCAAACATATAAAACAAAGGAATTGACCACAATTATCCAATGATAAGACCATGCTAGACGATAAGACAAACAACACTTAAATATAGAGTAATATTTTTCTCTCAGTTTCTTAAGAAAAAAAGACTGAATTAAGTCAAAGTAAGCAAAAGTCTAGAGGAGTTATTCAAAACATTTTGCGCTGAAGCAAATTTGACATTACATATTTCCTCGCATGCTTATCCATATTAAATTTACCTAACTGGGTACAACATTCCCTAACTTTGACTAAAATTTCAATTTTTCCTGACCGGGTACAACATTCCCTAACTTGGACTAAAATTTCAATTTTCCCTGACCGGTGCAACATTCCCTGACTGGGTACAGCATTCCTTGAAAAGGTAAAGCAATCCCTGACCGGATACAGCATTCCCTGACCGGGTACAACATTCCCTAACTTTGACTAAAATTTTAAATTTCCCTGACCGGGTACAACATTCCTTAACTTTGACTAAAATTTCAATTTCCCTGACCGGTACAACATTCCCTGACTGGGTCCAGCATTCGGGTACAACATTTCCTAACTTTTGACTAAAATTTAAAATTTTCCTGACTGGGTACAACATCCCCTAACTTCGACTAAAATTTCAATTTTCCCTGACCGGTGCAACATTCCCTGACTGGGTAGAGCATTCCTTGAAAAGGTAAAGCAATCCCTGACCGGATACAGCATTCCCTGACCGGGTACAACATTCCCTAACTTTGACTAAAATTTTAAATTTCCCTGACCGGGTACAACATTCCTTAACTTTGACTAAAATTTTAATTTTCCCTGACTGGGTACAGCATTCCCTGAAAAGGTAAAGCATTCTCTGACCGGATACAGCATTCCCTGACCGGGTACAACATTCCCCGACCGGGTACAACATTCCCTGACAGGGTGCAACATTCCCTAACTTTGACTAAAATTTCAATTTTCCGCGACTTATCATAAAAGTCTGTGACTTTCCTGAGAACTGACAATTCCATGATCTATGGGAATCCTGTATTTTCCATAACTGACAATTCCATGATCTATGGGAATCCTGTATTTTCCATATAAAATCCGAAATTTTTTTGGTCGAAAAGGTATCTTTCATTCCAAACATTCATAACAAAAATATCAGTTTCCAGAAAACAAAGATTGCGTTCCTAACAATGTTGATTCTCTTTCCTTCTCTCTCTCTCTCTCTCTCTCTCTCTCTCTCTCTCTCTCTCGTCAAGCTCATACAATTATTACAGTTATTGGCAGTTTATCTAACTCAAATCTAGTGTTTTGTTTTGTTTTTAAATCGTGTTTGTAAATATGTGGTGCTAATACTAAGCGTGCTAATGATACAGTGACTGATTCATTACTAACAAATAAGCAGAGGAAGTTCAAACAAATGATACGTCTCCATAGATTAAACGTAACCCAAAATCCACTGGGTTCACCTTCACAATTATCTAGCTGAGGAAAACTTGACACCTAATCATGTGCATTACGAAGAATTATTGTATTAACTACAAAGGAATGTTAAAACATGGTAATATATTAGACTTATTCTATTTTTCCATCATTTTCTCATGTTCGAAAAATGAAAGTAATGTGAAGTGACATTCTGTAACGTAGACATATATTAGGGACCAGTTAATGAAGGAATACAATATTACTCCATTATTTATTGTGTGTAAATATTTCAATTTCTTGTTGTGTTTTGCACAGGCTGTGCCATTTGCTAATTGTCTTCACTGCCTGAGTGGTCTAGTAATTTTAATGATTTTCCAGATTGTTCACAGATAGTGTTGGTCTAGTGATTTTTAACGTTGATATTTAATATCCTTGTGTCCATACAAGAGAACATTGGAAATTCAAAAAATGATTAGTCTAGGTCTCTCTTCATACATACATACATACATACATACATACATACATACATACATACATACATACATACATACATACATACATACATGCATGCATACATATATACATACATACATATATACATACATACATACATCTGTGAGACAACCATAATATTCTGAACAATACTTAATTACACTTGTGTACGAAAAGCTTTATTATTTTGATTGTGCCTCTTCAATCCTTGCCCTTGTGTCATCAGATATATCAGATTTAATGGGCTATCTGTGTTCTTGGTTTTTCCGTAAATCTTTCCATTGAAGTACCATGCTGATTCTATATCCTCATGTTCGCTCAATCTGTTTAACAGTCACAGATTCATATCTATAATATGGTCAGTCACTGATATTTCATGCCCCCATTTTGGGGGTCGAGCATTCCTTGATCCTCCTTTTTTCGAATGATGATGAATTTGATGATCACTGCTGCGGGCCAACTGTTTTGGAAGGGAAGCTGTGTCTAGCAAAGATATCGTATGGTTCGATAACAATATGCGTGGACTCCATAACATAGCTGCATTGTCATTGAGATCCTTTTGTGTATCTTGTCTCACCCCGTTGAATTTCAAATTATTATTCCTACTGTGCTGGACATTTGCACTATTCTCAATACGGGCGTCTTTGACTATTTTACTACCCCCCTGCAGCTCATCTTGAGGTCTTTAACTTCTTTGCTAAGTTTGTCTAGAACTTGAGTTCTTCATTTACCATATGTTCCTCTTCTGTTTCATTTTCCATACTTTCCACTTTCTCCGACCAGAGCTTTTAAATATGGTGCTTCATTTCTTCCTTTAATTATTTAGTTATTTACCTATCATGCTCGTGACGATGTTTTCCTGATCACTCTTTATCATACTCTCTAATGTTTGGTTCATTTCTTTCAGCTGGTGGAGTATTTCAGATACAACTGGGTAAGTAGCATCATGCTGAGCCAGTTTTTTTGCTTGAGTGTGACATCGGCATTCTAAGTAGACACAGATTTCGTGCAATCATTGTTGGGTCAAAACTTGAACTCACTGGGTATCTTTGGTTCTTGGCACGAGAACTTTACGAGAACAGTGTTCTCTGTTCTTCTCGCCCTTATGTGAATACAAAGTCGTTCTCGGACTGAGAAATCGCACAGCCTAACGACTTGTCTCCTTTGTCACAAAACCCATACATAACCTGTCTCTGTTGTCCGCTCTGAAGCTCTGCTTCTCTTTTCCTGCCGTCCCAATGTCCCGAAAAAGTGTAATTGTGGAGCGAACCGCAAAACCACGAGATACTACTTAGACTGTTTAGCATTTTCTTCTTCGGCAACACTCTTCCTACCACTATAAGGCCAGTTGTAGCAAGTATGCAAGTTTACAAGGACCATCCACGAGAGTCCAAAGTCTTTCCTGAACGCTTCGGCAAATCTTTGCACTCAGAATACTGTCTTCATTCTTACATACTCAGTTATAAGGTACATGAATTATCTACACAAGGAGTTTTTAATTATACAAAAACTGTACTCAAGCAGCACGTGCATTTCCGATGTTTGAGCATGAATTCGACTGACGTCAAAAAATCGCACGCGTGAAACCATCTGAACGACATAATCATGTAAGAATATTTGCTTTGGACCAGATTATATCTGGCCTAAGCCTTGAAAGCATCACCTCTGGAAACATACATATGCCAGCCAAACCAAATAAGCAGCTTGTGAGGATACTGATGGAAAAAATGAAAATGAATATAAAATTGTCTCATATTTTCATTATGCTTACCACATATACTCTTGTATAAGCTGATACCAAATGCAAACTGCATAGACCCAGATCTACAGTCGCATAATACGCCGGCAGATCAGGGTCTATGTTGTTTGCATTTAAAATCGAAAAATACGCGAGCATATACGGTACATATGGGAATGGAATGTAAATATCCTATTAACTGCATAATCAAATTTTTCCATTTTTTTAATTTTTTTTTAGGTGGCCTACACCTTCTTCGTAAATAAAAACCCTTTAGAAAAGTCTCTAGCCACTAAAAGTAATATTAAATCCCTTTACACTATCTGATAAAAATGCAATTTTTAAAAAATAGACTTATTACATGTACAACAATTATGTTGAATTTTCTGATTCACTGTAACAAATTCGTACACTATTATTCTTTTTCACAACTTCTAAAACTGCAATAAGACCTATAAATATTTCAAATTAAAATTTCCGAAAAAGTAGCCCCAAACAAACAAAGGTAGTGCTATAAGAAGTTAATCAACAACATGTTCATCTGCCAAAAAATCACTGAAAATAGTTTTATACGTAATCTCAACGACCACCTTGCTACTAGCAATACTTTTTAAAAATTATTTCAAACAAATATTTCGTCCTTATAATGTTTCTACTAAATGTAAGGGATAACGAGTTCATACTAAATTAGTTTCAGTAGATTGCTTACTGTCTATACTCGCGTATAAGTCGATACCAACTGCAAACTACAAAGACCCAGATCTGCAGTCCCATAATGTGCCGGCAGATCTGGGTCTATGCAGTGTGTAATGACTAATCAGTAGAACAAACAAGATATACCCTGGCATACTGGTGCATTATGCGACGGCAGATCAGGGTCTATGTTGTTTGCATTTGAACCTGAGTTATACGCGAGATTATACGGTAATCTTATTATATGCTTGGAAATTTTAAATGTGCACATCTCCTGAAGTACTACCCTTAATCAAAGCCAAAACTTTGCAGCTTTGATTTAAGATTGGTACCTAACACGCGATTGTCGGCAAGATCTAATAAATGTTAGGCTCAATACAAACACATCTATAACTGTGCTCATTTCCGGTCTTTCCCAGAACGACTTTTCTGTGCCTGTAAAAAAAAATACCTTGATAGTACCGTGTTTACTCACGTATAATACGGGTCCAAATGAAAACAACATAGACCCCGATCTGCCATCGCATAATGCGCCTGCAGATCAGGATCTATGTTGTTTGTTCTACTGATTAATCCTTACAAACTGCATAGACCCAGATCTACCGGCACATCATGCGACGGCAGATCTGGGTCTATGCAGTTTGCAGTTGGTTTAAGCTTATACGCGAGTAACGGCGGTAAGTACTGAACTTAAGAACGGTTTATAAATCTGCTAACAATTTCTGACTCAGGATATTTATATTGCTAGAGAGATATATACATTTCCAGTCAGTTAGTCAAACACAAAAAACGAACAACACAAATACAAGTACTTGAGTTTTTAATAAAATACATTGACATTCAACTTTCATTGACATCAGTAATTATGGATTAGATGCAAACCATATCGGAATTCATCCGTAGAATCTTGAAATAATACTCTGTTATTAGGAAGATGTGTGTGTATCTATCATAAGCAAGATGTGTGTGTCTATCATTAGCTGGATGTGTGCGTCTATCATTAGCAAGATGTGTGTCTATCATTAGCTGGATGTGTGCGTCTATCATTAGCAAGATGTGTGTGTCTATCATTAGCTGGATGTGTGCGTCTATCATTAGCAAGATGTGTGTGGCTATCATTAGCAAGATGTGTGAGTCTATCATTAGCAAGATGTGTGTGTGTGTCTTCATTAGCAAGATGTGTGTGTCTGTCATTATCAAGATGTGTGTGTCTATCATTAGCAAGATGTGTGTGTCTATCATTAGCAAGATGTGTGTGTCTGTCATTAGCAAGATGTGTGTGTCTATCATTAGCAAGATGTGTGTGTCTGTCATTAGCAAGATGTGTGTGTCTATCTTTAGCAAGATGTGTGTGTCTATCATTAGCAAGATTTGTGAGTCTATCATTAGCAAGATGTGTGTGTGTGTCTGTCATTAACAAGATGTGTGTGTCTATCATTAGCAAGATGTGTGTCTGTCATTATCAAGATGTGTGTGTCTGTCATTAGCAAGATGTGTCTGTCATTAGCAAGATGTGTGTGTCTATCTTTAGCAAGATGTGTGTGTCTATCATTAGCAAGATTTGTGAGTCTATCATTAGCAAGATGTGTGTGTGTGTCTGTCGTTAATAAGATGTGTGTGTCTATCATTAGCAAGATGTGTGTGTCTGTCATTAGCAAGATGTGTGTCTATCTTTAGCAAGATGTGTGTGTTTATCATTAGCAAGATTTGTGAGTCTATCATTAGCAAGATGTGTGTGTGTGTCTGTCATTAACAAGATGTGTGTGTCTATCATTAGCAAGATGTGTGTCTGTCCTTAGCAAGATGTGTTTCTATCATTAGTAAGATGTGTGTGTCTATCATTAGCAAGATGTGTGTCTGTCATTATCAAGATGTGTGTGTCTATCTTTAGCAAGATGTGTGTGTCTATCATTAGCAAGATTTGTGAGTCTATCATTAGCAAGATTTGTGATTCTATCATTAGCAAGATGTGTGTGTGTGTGTCTGTCATTAACACGATGTGTGTGTCTATCATTAGCAAGATGTGTGTCTGTCATTAGCAAAATGTGTGTCTATCATTAGCAAGATGTGTGCGTCTCAGTTCCAAAAGAAGTGACAACAAGTAAGAAAAGAACGATAAACATGGTATTTCAAATGATAAATTCTGTTACAAAGCAAGAACATCATTGTTTTGACTAACGATTGGTGTTGAGAGACAAAGAAAGAAAAATAGAATGGAATAGGTCGATATGTAGGTAGGTGAGTGGCTTGGTAGATGTGCAATTGATAGGAAGTACTAAAGCCAATAAAGGACAGTGGAAATAAATGCGATTTCGATTGTTTATTTTAATATCTTATTTTAGTGACATAAAGACAAGTGCTTCCTCGTCCGATTCATCAAGTTTTCTTATGTTCTCTTGAAATGTTCATAGATCCTTTAATTATCTTCCAATCTCCCTAACATTTCTAAATTCTGTTTTCACCACCATTAGTTCCGATGATGATCAGTGAAAGTGGATCAAAGACATTATCATCTTTAATTAAGATATCGACCAGTGCTTCTATCCCTGCTGAGTAAATGACATCGATTCTCGTCATACAGGATGTCACTTCAGCCATGACAATCAAATGACAATTTTATTATCCCTATAGGACATTTCAAAAAGAGTTTTTAACTCCTCATAAGATTTTTTCCCTTTTCAAACTCTTCAGCACAAAAGAATTAAATATGGTGTCAAGAGCCCACGTATATGTAACAAAGATAAGTCTAGGTGTAAAGAAGAACATGAGACTGTTGATGTTTATTGCACCATAATGACAATTATAATAATGCTATTAATAAAATTATTAATGACTATTTCATGATAAAGTAAATAATAGTAATAATAATATTACGATTATGATAATGATCATCATCTATTTGTTATAATAATAATAATGATAATCATCTGTTATTACTATTCTTTTTCATCTTATTATTATTATTATTATTATTATTATTATAAAACAGAACAAAAATCAAATCAATAAAAAAATGATCAATGGATATATAATGAACAAATAATAATAATAAAAGCTGATGATGACAGTATAATTATTATTAATACAGTGTCAATCATGATCAGCTATAATATATTATTATCGTTATTTCTATTATTTATATTATTAATAAGATGATGATGATGCGTCTTTTTGTCATTATAATTATATTAGTCATCACCATCATTATTACTCCTTATGATAATGTTGGATATTGCTTCAGTTAACTTGCCTATAAAAAATAAGAATTCGGAAAATTCCCGAAGATTTTGTTTTTAACTATATAGGCAAGAGAATGTGAAAGTGTTGTAGACGCAGCAGTAGTGGTTGTTCTTTTCAATGCTGGCATGTTGAAGATTCATGTCTGATACAATACCTCGAAAAATGACCGATCTCGCTATATATGGAAGGGAATCACTGCCATAATTCGATGTATATATTTGCCTTAAATATACAATACATATTTCATTTGCATTAATGTATTCTAGCATTTTCTGAGTATGTATATTCTAAGCTGCATATTCACCTATGCCAGTATTTCTTCTTAAATTTGCTATATGTGATATTGGAATACTGCAGTATCAAATCTTCAAATGCCATGTGAGTGATTGGTTGATAATATTTTTGATATTACAGATGTCAAAACTCCACGGTCGGATTGGCGGCCTATGTGACCCCCTGGCAAATCACTGAAAATTCCATGATTTGGGGACCAGTCAGACCCTACAACGTTCTAAATTGCTTCATTCCAATTCTAAATTTTCTATTTGCATTTTACATTTCATTTCATGACACTACATAAAAGATAAAATCCTGGAAGTTACAGTGTAACACGGTGAAAGTTGCAAACAAGATGTCATGATACTGTAAGTTGGAAAGTTGGAATAGTATAATCAGCGTCATCTGCTGTCATAATGAGACATTATAGTAATTAGGCCTACACCATTATGACAACAGATGGCGCTGTTGCGTATCTCAATGAAAACGATAATTGCCCCGAAGTCCAATTTATTACATACATCCACGGATTCCGATTCGACCCACAAGCCCTGGTTTACTTGCCGTGCCTCGCCTGAGAATAAACAACTTTATTTACTGCTCTGGTGATCTCAGTCTAATATTATTGGCAAAATGGCTTACACTGTATCTAAAATGTTATCATTTTATTTGTTTATATATTCCCCATAATAGGCTGTTAGGCTCTGATGGTGGCTATTCTTTGACAGCCTCACCAACATAGGATAATCATATGGCGGGGGGGGGGGGGACTTTTTTTAACAAAGTTTTCATTATTGTAAATTTTCCTGATAACTAATTTGCGTTTGGAACGTCAATTTAAAAAAAGGACGGAAAGAAACCAAATAGGAAAACCTGACATGCAGCTATGCTTCAACGTGGAAGTTTTCATTAAAAAACCCATTATTTTTAGTAATCCGGAAGAAAGAAGCCATGATATTATCTGATTTGAAGGTGAATTTTCTTCTTGTTTTTATCTAATGTTTCGTTGTTCACGAGTCAACGCAGGCTCAGGGGTTAAGTTGTGGGTCGTTGAGTACAAGTACTTCATAATTAGAATCTGCAATACACCAGACCTAGGGTCATTGTTTTCAGTTCGAGTCAAAACCAGTTGTCATGAGACATAATTTTATTACAACTTGCATTCTACTCTTAGCTTACTTACAGTTTTCGTTGTACTACATTTAACCTCCAGGATGATAACCTTTTACCGTGTATAATACTTAACAATATTTCATCTAATAAAATCTCAAGAGCCGAGAGGAAATTTAGACGTGGAACTTTAGGCAAATTTAGAATGTTAACGTGTTTGATACTAAAAACTTGTACATGAATCACTCAAATAGATTTAAGACATTAAATTGCAGTATTCCAGTATCACACATGTCAAATTTAGAAAGGGAAACTGATGCAACTTAGAAAGGAACTCTGATGCAGCTTAGAATATTAATACAACATAAATAGAAAACTTAGAAAGAGACATTGATGCAACATAGAATATTCACACAACATAAATAGAAACACAAACATAGACTAATGCAAATTACAATGTACAACTTATATTAGAAAATATATACGTAGAATTACGGCGGTGATTTCCTCGATAGTTATCATAATTAGCGACAATCGATCTCAAACAGCCAATGCCACACGTTTTTAGATTATATTTTAGTAGATGAAAACTTGCAAACATACCATATCTACTAAGAGAACAACATTTGTTTTTTTCTGAAACTTCTAAGTACAAGTTTCAGTTTGTGTCCATTTTACGGCACAACAGTTTTATAATGTGCCGACCTTCTTGCCTAGATCGATACCGATGCGTGCGCCACGGTTACCGCCAAGCTTCAACTCTGCAGACGATCCATTGGTCGATAGAGAAAATCGAACATTATTGGAGATAAAATTGGTATGATGGCGTGCGGTGGTTAGCGAAAGAGACTGTCTTTGTGTTAAAATTGCGTGCATCATAAGCTTCTGTTGTCATTGATATGATTGAGAAACGAGCTGTAAAGGTAAGTATAATTTATTAATGGTCGTGCATATGTCTAAATGTTAACATTTTTAACAGGGAAATACGTAGGCTATAGTAATATTTTGGTGGTCTTCATTTCTTCATTTCTCAAGAAGACAATGCAGTAGATCTAGTTTTATGCAATTTTAGGTTACGCTTGTGCTTTTCGTGTAGTTTTGCTGCAAACAGAAATCAATGAATGATATTGCAATTCGTGTTCCTTACAGTATCGATAGGTTGTTTGGTCTAGATTTTGCATTAGCAAACCTACTTTTCCAGCTCTCTCTCTCTCTCTCTCTCTCTCTCTCTCTCTCTCTCTCTCTCTCTCTCTCTCTCTCTCTCTCTCTCTCATAATAATAATCATGTATTAGTTGATCGTCAAGTAGCATCTGAAATACTTCACATAATCAGGTTGCAATTTCAAATGATTTCCATTTCGGTTTCCCACCTCCACACAACAGCTGGATAAAACAAAAATGGAAAGAATATTTTTTTCGGTCCTTTTCGATAGACGTTAAAGTGCATCAGGAGTTGCTTTATATCGCATCTCATCCGAGACTTACTAGGACAAGCACTTAGGATGATTTTAAGTTCCTTTGCTTGAAACGGAGCATACAATTACGCATCAGACTGGTTTACAGGTATGGCACCTAGGCAAGATACGTCGACGTAAGAAAGTCTTTTCAGTAATAGTAAAGATTATCGAACCAATCTTAAAGCAACCAACACAAAAAACACACAAACAGACAATAAGTCTGAAACTATTAAATGTACGAGTTATTTATGTGTAAGTACGAGTTATTTACGTGAAAGCTTCGTATGAAGTGTGTTATGTTTTACTTAATATTTTAAAATAAATGGACGACGGTCTCGTGCGAATGCCGGTCTGTACACTAGGTCTTTTATGAGAATAATTAACATTCTTTTGTTCGTTTACATTTGGTGATGTTTTAATTTCGGAACGTTATAAAGAGACATGATATCAAAGCTACTAAAGCATTACCAATATCAATTTTTTTAAAAAATTTCACCAACAAAAACAAAAATTGACCCACTGACTTGTGGATGACTAACAACCCAACATTCATACAGACGCATCTTTTACTTATTTATTTAAATATATATATATATATATATATATATATATATATATATATATATATATATATATATATATATAAACTGTGCTGGAGAGAACTTTGTTGTATCTATAGTAGAATAAGAGTTTATGAGATTTTTTCTCAATCTAGGATTATAAATTAGATAACAACTACGGTCAAATCTGCCTAATATAGCTTTACAGCTGTGGGCATGGATGGAAAACATGTTAAGATTGAGATGACCAGTGAAACATCTGCCGCTCTCCCTGTTCGGTTCGAATTCGCATGTAGCTAGGTTGGACCATAATTAAATATTGCATGTTTCAGCTGGCTGTGATAGCCAGCTTTCAACCTCTTTTCTCGGCTATTGTATTTCGAATTAGTGCAATAAAATTTCCACTATTGTAGTTTTAGGGACGCAGGATAAAAAGCCACCCCCTATCACATATGTCATACCATGTGTGGAACTGACAGACATTTCTTTTTTAAAAAGAGTTATTGCATTTGTAATCTAAGAGTTAGAATTTGAATACAAAACATATCTAGTTTTAGAGCCGTCTGAGAATACATCTGTATATTTGATTGTTCTCTTTCACTCTTCCTTTTGACTTCTGTCAAGTTAAATAATGGACCTGAGCGAGTTTTTTCGGAAAATTACATAATGACATCCTGTATGTATGGTACAAGTCCAAAGTAGTAACCAGTTTGAAACACCCACCAGTCTTACATATCGTTGAAATTAACTTTTGGATATATAATAGAATATATAATTATACTGTATAATATAAAGTTATTATACATACATACGTACATACATACATACATACATACATACATACATACATACATACATACATACATACATACATACCATCTTGGATTTGAAGTCAAAGTGTCTCGAGACAAATTTGCATACGCAGTATATGCCAATCCGACACCATTGAATATCAATATTTCCATTCAATCCCGCCAACAACCCCTCCGTTGTTACTTTCGTGCAAACCGCAGGCAGTGGAATGATGGCAATAAAAAAATTAATTATAGATTTTCAGAAATTTTACTTTCATACCGTGAGACTTGGATTAAAGTGTGAGGATTTCCACCTACAGGCTCAAATTTGGTCGACTAAATGAAATGGACTTGGAATTTCCTAGTGTAAGATCCATGTTCCATAATTATGACTATGTGGCCAGCAATTTCTCATTTAAAGCGAGTTTGCCACGAGCTATTGTTGTAAATTTCTTATTTACACGAACATCAATATTGTGTTGTCATCGGAGTAGTATACAAACTATTAGTTACCATAGCAATAGCGTTTATTATTGCCGAATGGCCGTATTAAAAAGTTGACAAGCCGTCACTAGTATGATTTTATTTTACTTAAACACGAACACTTTTATTTTAAATAGTCCATACACACACACACACACACACACATACAGACATTTAGGCAGAATTGATGTTTAACAAAATTAGATAAATTAAGGCCGATATTAATAAATTTGTACAAGATTACAAGGTAATAAAGTTATTTCATGAATTTAAGCTGGCCCATTACAATGCATACTATTTTGGAAACAAAAAGTTGTGTAGTTTTTCCTCAAGTAAATTGTCAATATATACGATAACCATTATGAAAGTGATATAAACTTGTTGGGTACATCCTCCTCAATTAGACAAAATCCGTTTGACGAAATTCAATCCAATTATCTTATTTCTGTACAATTTTTAAATTTTACAAATTTCTTTTCACATATTAAATAAATTTTAATTACTCAGAATGTAATTGTTGTGCTAAACGTATTCTCCATTAAAGCTTGCTGGGTGAGTGATCGAAGAAATATAGGTTTCCGGGGAAAAAAATAAAGTTTTCAGACTTTTTGTGGCAACAGCCTTGCCGAATTTCATGGCTATTCTCTGCTGTTGACGCATTGGTCAAACAGACCCTAATGTTTATCTTATTTACAATTTACCGTATCAACTTTCGCGTACTGAGAGCTCAGATTTTATAACAATAACGCTATGGTGTACTACAAGTTTCATTTTAACAAGGATGGTCCTGAAGTCAGATTGAGAATTGTTCACGATAAGGTTTGCAAATTTGGAAAATTAGCATTATATCAAATTGAATTATCACAAAAGTTTAAATGAACTCTAATTTCAAAACGTACACACCGTAGTTACATAAACTTCAATCGAAAATAGTTGTATTATTCTCTCTCTCTCTCTCTCTCTCTCTCTCTCTCTCTCTCTCTCTCTCTCTCTCTCTCTCTCTCTGATAATACAATAAAGTATTCTTTATATTCGGATTTGTATGAAGTCGTTTACACTATGCAATGCAAGTTATTTAATTTTGATATGAAACCATTATATTTTCTAACATCGATTCCCAATAGGCAAATACCCGATGCACGTGCGATTAATATGGAGGGAAATACGGCAGTTAGTGACTACTGTGTACAGCAAGTGGCCAGTAAAATGTCACCTCCTGTGAATCAATGGGTTGCCGTGTTTTAAAAGTCAGTTAGTGTAGCCTTATTAAAAGTAGGCTTCAGTATGTGTGTTGTAGGAGTTGTACTTATATCGAACACAATTTGAATTGTTTATACATGTAATTTCAGTGAGCAATTTTCCATGCAATTTCACTGAGCATTTTTCCAATGAAACAGTTCGAATCTTTTCAGCGTGCAACTGCGTGACAATAAAATATGGCTGCATCTTAGAACTTGCATCTTTGGCGGAAGCCCCGATAGGGGCTTGGTTTCTTTTGTCAATCCATAAATAACTTCAGATGTGTAAAGCGTATTTACAAACTTTCACACACACACACACACACACACACACACACACACACACACATATATATATATATATATATATATATATATATATATATATATATATATATATATATATATAAACAATATTATCATACAGGTTAGAGAATTTAAATTCGTACTATACGGAGATTCGAACCCATGTTTGCGGTATTAAGGCACCCATCGCCTTGCCTGTAAGCACCAACCCCTATACCATCTCGACCATGCACACATCACCCAAAAATGATGCTACAAAGTCGGTCGTATAGGCATTCTTGTGTAGCAGACACACCTGAATGTCGACCCAGTAATTAATTCTCATCCAAGTACGCAGTACGAATTATAATTCTCTAACCCATATGACAATATTATTTATTCGCAATGAATAATTCTGGTAATTTTTTCAAGCATTCTCCTGTAGAATCCAGGGACAGCACTTTCCGTTCTGTTTGGTGTATATTTGTAATCTCTCTCTCTCTCTCTCTCTCTCTCTCTCTCTCTCTCTCTCTCTCTCTCTCTCTCTATATATATATATATATATTAAACAAGAATTCAGCTCATTTTTGGTTGAAATCAGTGACATTATTCATTTTATTGTGGTCTCTCTGTGGGAGTAAAATGTTTGGCTAAGCGTTTAGAAACAAAATAAATGCTTTGCGGTTTTTGTGTTTGACGTTTTTGTTATAATATCGTTGCCGTTGTAAGCATACATACATTCGTGATGTGAATTGTGAGCTCCATATCCGATACCTGTTGTATTTTCAGAACGTTCATTGAAGAGAAGGTAGTAATGGCTGCATCCTCCGTCATAATAGTAATTACGGACTGAAGCAATTAATTGAACGGATGAAGAAAACAATTAACATATGTAATATAGGCATCATTACTATAAATATATTTATGTATTTAAGCACGTGTCAGTTCAGTTCAAGTTCAAAGTCACTGTATTCAATTCATTGATCACTCAGGGCTGTCTTTCCATCAGTTATCCTTTGATGTGTTTTCAGAAATTCCTCATGAATCCTGAATAATTATTTGGAACTGTTCAGGTCTAGTTGTAGAGTGCGTATGAATGATTAATTAAATATTAGAAAGAACCGACACAGTTCAGACTGGCAAAATAAAAAAAAATGGAAAGAAACCCGGTGGCGGGACATTTCTCCTCATGCCACACTTGCAATGATGTAATCCTGACTGGAATCGCCCCTAACTCAAAATGGAGCACAGAAAATAGGAAATTTAAAAAAAAACTCTTAGATTTGCCGGTTGCAGACACTCAAACCCAGCGGCTTAAATCAAGAAAAATCCACATCGGCTAATTTCCGTGCAAAGATAACAAGAAAGATTTCCTACAAAAGTTACAAAAATAAATTTTTCCTGCCATTAATTCGCTTTCTCAAACCAATGATCGCACCATCATTATTTGTGTACATTTTTTTATTCTTCTTTAAATATACAAAATGCATATGATTTAAAAAAAAACAACTAATTACATCACAGTTTTGTAATACTACTTTAAAACAAAACTGTTACAAGAATCGTCAGTTCAATAAAATACTTTATTATATATTTCATAGTAAAATACTGAAATATATCAGTTGGAGAAAAAAGATATCGCCATAGTGGCGATACCACTTGTATCGCCACAGTGGCGATATCACGTTTGGAACTACTTTAATTTCCCATTAAGGAAATATATCTGCCCTTGTGTATGTTATTCAAATCTGTATTTCCTTATTTAGTCCTATTTCATTTATCATCTTCTTATGCTCCTTCTCTCTCTCTCTCTCTCTCTCTCTCTCTCTCTCTCTCTCTCTCTCTCTCTCTCTCTCTCTCTCTCTCTCTCTCTCTCCACATCAGGATCTTAAAATGTGTCAGATGTCGACCCACTAGTTACATTTATGCAATCAACGAGATACCATCAAGAAATGCCTAAAAACGAACTCCAAACAGCAAAAAGTAGACTTCAAGTATTAACTTTTTATAATTAGTTTTCTACATCAATCATGGAAAATGTTAGTGATTGAACTTACATGACCTGTTGCTAATAGGTCAGCCATACAGTATTGTATACCTGTAATACTCTACGAAAAACGGTACGCATTTTTAAGAAAAAACATCGTGATAAAAAATATTAATAAAATTCTTTGAGTAGCAATGTGTAACTCGCACCACAGTCGTGTTTGAAAACGATGGAAAAATCAGGCGTTGATAAGTGTTGATTGCAAACCGAAATTAAGTGACAATCACAAAGTGGATGCAGCGTCTGCTACTGAACGAGACGGCAAGCTTGCCAAGGCCACACAACAATTCCCGTTTGAATGTAGAAATACACGAAATGAAGAACTAAATCTTTACAAGTAGACTCACAATCATTAAAATCTTTTGTTTAAAAATGCGACGCTCGGACTTCTTGTCAGATACATTCGCTCTGTGATGTTTCTACATTACCCCACCCCAACAGTATCAATCCGCGCATGAAATGTGTTAACAAAAATAAAAATCTCTTCATTTTCATACAAATGCAGTCATTACACAAAATACACAATTTGTAGCATGATATGTAAAAGCTAAGTTTATGAAACGTCGCTGTCCTAAAATTATTGTAAAATTAAGGAACTTCTTTTTATTAATGTAGTAATGCAGCTGTTAATCGCATTGACACATAATAGAGAAAATCCATGCAAAGCGACGGTTTTTGCCTTTAAAAAATATATAATAAAAAGAAAATCTTCCTATTTTGAGTATATATAAGGAAATAGTTCACTCGTGAAGTGGAAACATTTTGTATTGTCACTCGAGGCTTCGCCACTCGTGACAATACAACGTTTCCACTTCACTCGTGAAATATTTCCGTATATCTACTAAATAAATGTAGATATCCTCTATATATCTGGGAAAAAAAATTTTAATTTGACAGTATTCGTCAACCATACATTTGGCGCACATTTCTCATTACTGACCTACTTGATTAACTCACTGATTAGATTCCTTTGTTCGCCTTGCGAGCGTTCGCATAAGATGCATTGTAACAAGTAGCGCCGTACAATCTTGATCCTTTTATTCATTTTTCCTTGTATCGTTTTTTGTAAATATCTGTAGCCAAACTTCGTGTAGATTCTGTAAAGAAATTACGTTTTTTGTTTTGTTTTTGTTTCATTTGTATAATCCTCTTTTGCAGCTTTATGCCCTTGGGAAAGGAATTAGTAGATTCCGAAAGTGCTGGGTCTGGTTTCACACTAGTTTTACACTGTTATTTGTCAGTTTTGTGTGTCACACGCGCGCGCACCCACGCACGCACGCACACACACAATGTGTGTGTGTGTTGTGAGATTTAATTCTATGGGCTACTTTCTGTAAGTATCGCCTAGCTTATGCACTATCCTCAAAAAATGGATAACCACTTGCTAAATAAGCTAATTTAACTCTCATCTACGTGTACATATCACCCGGATTTCTATTCAGTACGGAAAGGTACAGTGAAATGCCGATTATCCGAACTCACGAGCTAGGAATTCAGATAAGAGGCGTTTTGCTGTATACACATGGATAGTGTACTAATTGTCACATGTATACCAAACAGGGGGGGGGGGGGGGAATGACGTATACTTGGATCGTACAATGTATGTAAGGATGTATGATGATGATGATGTTCTCTCTCTCTCTCTCTTGTAATACCTCTATGGTAATTAATACTGGCATTTCCAATTGCATTATTATTCCAGCTTAAACGTTGGGGTGTGAAATACTGCCTGAGCTAGGAGTCTGTATAATCGATTATCTCATTTTACATCATTGATAATGCCTACCGTGTGTGGATTGCTTTTACCATTCCTGTTATACTTATTCCACCCACACCCACCACTGCTTAGATTCCCGTCTATATTCTCTGTGGATGAGTATTCTGTCTGTCTGTCTGTAATACACATGAGTGTTAAAACATATTCTGATCCTTCCATATTCCATTATGTTGTGATAAGTATCAAAGAATTCATTCTGCGACATCAATTCTACCGGATCCGGCAGGTAAACAACAAGTGGAAAGAAGTTCACATGTTTGGAAACTGTCATGCCTTTCTGAAATATGTATATCAAAGCAGAATTTTGTTAGTAGTCCATAATTTAGCGATTTCGGCCATCTAGTGTTTGTGCTGTTATAGAAGCTGTATGACATGGGATCGTGATAAACTCAATGTGCCCAGCCGAAGAATCACATTTTATCGGTCTTTTGCTTAGACATCATGTTGGAACTGATGTTACTGTTCATTATTGTAAGTGCTTAACTTTGCAGATCTCCTTAATAACATTTTCTGTGCTAAATAGTTTAAATTTAATAGGGACAATTTTGAAACGCATTACAACTCATGTTATCATCGGTAGGTTTGTAATCTCTCTAGATTCAAATTCACTTGTCCGTTTTGTTATTTTCCATTAAATCACAGGAATGAATATAAAGATAACACTAAGACTAAATACCACACTAAGAGCAATAATAAGACAACTTAATTCTGTGTTCTAAGACATCTGTCAAATAAAGTTTAAACAGTTCACTAGGTCACCTCCATAGCTCGCAGAGACGGACAAGCGTCTATTGGCTAGCTAAGGTCATGTGATGTTAACAGGAGTCTATAAATAGGGATGCAGACGGGGCAATGGCAGATAGTTTCAAAGGGGCACACCATCAGCATCGTTCGAAGCAGCAGAATAGATTTTCGGCTCAAACTTCAATTAGAAGTCATACATTACTATTACATAATCAATATTTAACTTTGTTTAACACTATAAAATTCTCACAAATGAAATTTTTTATTATTTTCTAATAATTTGAGATATCACTACATGACTGACATTGAATTCTATTTCAACTGCCTTATTATTATGTAATAATTATTTAGAAAGCCGCTGCTAACTCCCACCACACTGGCACAAGCACACTACTAACAGAATAAACTTTATTTTCAGAGATCACGCTACCATATAATATTGTGTTTACAGTCAATCCAGTAAATTAGGCTGATGTTGTGCATAGAAATAATCCAGTTCAATTCAGTGCGGGATTGTACATAATAATGTTGACTTTTGGCATAAACAATTATGAGTTTCTTCTTTATCAGATTCGATAGTGTAGTGACAAACACTGCCCTGATGCAAACTCGCCGGTTTATATTCAAATGCATGTTTTATCTGACCTTTATTATTTTAAAAAATTTTTGAAACTTCAACCGTGGTCTTTTGTGATATAATCCAAGGGGTGGTGTTACTATATATATATATATATATATATATATATATATATATATATATATATATATATATATATATATATATATATATATATATATATATATATATGACGATGATAATACTAGATGATGATCACAGTTCACAGTTTTTATCAGTCATGCGGCAGCTCATTCTTAGCTTCACGTCGTACCTATCTTTTCTTTATTTTGACCTTGTATCCTTTTTAACAAACAACGGCATTTGGGCAAATAACGACATAAAAAAAAAATTTCAGCGCAAATCGGAAGAAAATACTTCATGCTCCAACAATATATACCCCACAACTGCAGTCCATGCACCAAAATAAAGTAAAGAAGGATTTGTTCTCAATTCCTTGCATGGAAAATGATAGATGGTTTAACCCAGTACTTCCTGTTTGAAGGCTAAAAAAGTTATTCATGACGTTTGATTGAAAAATTAGAACCTGTCCAAAACGTATTTCAACGCAGTCAAGTTTGCTATGGCACATTTGGTCGCGTGCAAACCGCCACTATCACCTGTCAAGCATATTTTTGTTTCAATTAGCTCTTAGCGATATCATCAGAAGTGTCAATGATGTTTGTTATCATCTCAACCACTCAGCAGAGCTTATTTGTTAATCTGATGAAAAGTCCGAACGAGAGCTTCTCCAGTCGGGTTTTCCATCCATAACGTGACATTTCCTTATAGCTCTTCGTTAGCCGCCACAAACTATTGCTTCATCCTCGAACATCCTTTGATTTTGAATGCTGTTTATACAATACATGATTTTTCCTTTTCCATTCCCTAAATAAAAACAAATGGAGTTTTACTACTTTAAATATTCTTTGATTTTGACAATGCTTTCATACGTCTCCATTAGCATCTTTCACTGAAACCATATATAGTACTTTGATCAATAAGCTGATGATAGGGAACTATTTTATCTCTCAAAGGTTATATTAATTAGTGTGGTTAACGCCATGCCAAATACGTATTAAATAATATACTGTTGTATATCACCTTACAGAGTTACCACTCTTTATTATTAATAATAATAAAAAGCTTTTCTAGTGCTGTGATAAACAGAAACTCATGCTCTTGTTTATAGGCGTAAAGTCAATGAAAATCGTAAAATAGACATCATAAGCATCCAATATTAAGTTTCATAAACGTTTTTCTAATGGCTTTTCATTTTTGGGAGTCGCGGTAGCTCATTTGGTAGAGCGTAAGATTCTTAATCCAAGGGTCGCGAGTTTAATACCCGTCGAGTCCAATCCTTGTCGGCTTCCTCGGTGTATCCTTGGGAAAGTCACTTAGTTTTCATTTCCTCGGCATGATACAGCCAAATAAAGTGCTTTTGAGAAAACAACCAGCAACAACAAAAACATCATGTAAGATTTTCTATATGTAAAATACCAGATTAATGTCGAAATGGGTAGATACGATGAAAGAATATGTATCTTTTACTGTATGACGGCGGCTTTCTCGTCAGATCTTTCCGTGTTCTAATTTCTGGTAATCCACGGCTGGGCCGCGGGGTACCAGTAACTGGTATTCCACGGATGGGCGTTATCAAGTGGAATATTGATTAATGACGACAGAAGCTGTCTCTCTTGTCTCCGGTCAAATGGACCAATTTGACAATGAGAGAGAGAGAGAGAGAGTTTATCATATATAAATTGGAGAGAAATCCGCGGTCATGCAATAAATCAGTTAGATAATATTCTCTCATGTGATGCCAGCTGTGTATGTACTGGCAGAGAAAATTCGCGAGCAAATGCGACCTCGTTTTATCCACCAATATCCTTTTCGTCCACCACTCTACGATATATCTGGTACCCTGCTAACTCATATCGTGTAACTAATACTTTTTAAAGTGAATCATAAGGTATTTATTTCAAAGAGCTTTAAATGACTGCAAGATTATTAATCAAGATATCTATGTTGTGTATTTCTAAAAATGAGTTAACATTTCTTAGTGCTCTGCTTAAAAGGCTATGTTTTTATATTCACACAAATTTTTGTGTAAAGAAAAGAGTTTTGTGTAAAGAAAAGAGTTTTGCGTAAAGAAAAGAGTTTTGTGTATAAGATTTCTTCTTTTAAAATTGTATGCTATTTGTCTTACTAAATAAGAACAAAATGGATGCAAATACATTTAAAAAGAAACAAAAAAGTCAATAATCTTTATTCTACTCTATAAGTGTGGTAAGCTGAAATTTCTGCAGATTTGCTCATAGGAGTTATTGGTAAATCCAAACCTGATTTAAAACACATGAATTTCAAAAACTTTTGTTGAACAGTTTCAATTTGTTGGGTCAAAACAGATTGTTGACGGGACCAAAAGATAGATACAAAGTACGTATGATATATTTACAACGTTTTGCAAATGAGCTTAAAAAAACAAAACAAGACAACAACATTTACATTGCTTTAGATATAATGGCCTTAACATTGACATTAAAACTGATAGCTATACACCCACATCTTTCACACAACGCTCACCTTTAGATTCACCCCTGCCATTAAATAACTAAAGCAAATAGGTTTTTCTTGTTTGTAAAATTGATATACTTTCATATTGGTTTCATGAAAGGAGTGGAAACTACTGACGCTATTTTTGTTCTACATTGTTTGATTAATAAATATTTAAGTCAAGGTAAAAGGTTTTCCGCAGCTTTTGTTGATTTTTAAAAGGCATTTGATAGTGCTGACAGAAATGGTTCGTGGTTGAAGGTTTTTAGACGAGGTGTAAATGGCAAAATGTTAAATGTTCTTCGTTCTATGTACAGTGTAGTTAAAGAATGTGTTTCTCATTGGGGTACTCGGAGTGCCTTCTTTGAGTATGGAGTAAGTTGATACAAGGTGAAGTTTTATCACCGATACTGTTTTCTTTATTTATTGAATATCTGGAAACATCATTACAAGCTACGGAATATATCTATATAGAGTTAGACGAGTTGTCTCTGATTTACATTACTCTTTGCTGACGATTTAGTTTTATTATCAGAAACTATTAATGTTATTCAAAAGCTCGCGGATAATTTGAACGATACTGTAATAAATGGAATATAAATATTAACCTTGATAAAACTAAGATTATGATCTTTGGAAAAGATGGTCCAGTAAGACAAAACGAATTAGGGGATATAAACACAAAAAATATTGATGTGGTTCAAAAGTTTAATTACCTTGGTATTGTTTCCTCGAGCGATGGTAAAGTCTCTAAAGCTCAACAAACATTGGTTGATAAATCACTGAAGGCAAGGAATATGTTTATTTATTGGTTGAAAAAATGTTACTTAAATTATAGCGAATGTTGGAAACTTTTTAATATATATGTTGTCCCAGTTTTGAATATGCATCAAGCTCTCGCGGCTGAAAGTGTACAATGAAGGTTTTTAAAATATTTGTTAAATGTAAAAATATCTACTTCTGACGTGTGTGTATACGGTGAACTTGGAAGAATCCCACTTACATTCTTATGGTTAGTTAAGTTAGTTAAGTATTGGTTTGGAATTTGTTCAAAGTAATTTGTTGAAAGTGAATCAATAAATAGTATTAATTGGGTTACACTGCTGAAAGATACTTTAAACTGATTTGGATTTGGTGAAGTTTGGATGTTTTCTAATTCTATAAATTCCTCCAAGTTTATTCAAATTTCTGAACAAAGGGTTACAGATGCTTTCCTATCAGACTGGAACAACAAATTCTGATAAACTGTCTTTATATAAGCATATCAAAACTGACTTTGGTCTTGAAGATTATTTCAAATTCTTGTGTAACCATACACATAGACCTGCTTTGACAAAACTCCGTCTTCTCATAACTTGAGAATTGAAACTGGGAGATATGGGAGATATGGAAACAATATAATCGATAGAAGTGAAAGATTCTGTATGCTATATGACAACCATGATATTGAAGATGAATATTATTTTCTTTAGTGTGTCCAGCATACACTAACTTATGTAACAACTTAATTAAAAAGTACTTCTGGAACAAACCATTCATGTATAAATACATTCAATTGTCAACCTCGTCTCTTCGATCCCAGGAAGGTATGGGATCTTTTTCTCCTCGATCCCAGGAGAGTATGTGATCTTTCTCTGTGTTAGAGAAAAGTACTGTTCCTGTAGGGCAGGCATGGTATGAGACTTGCGGGACCAGGAAAAAGACTCTTCGATCCAATGAGGGTATGGGATCTTCGCTCCTCGATCCCAGGAAGGTATGAGATATTTCTCTGTGTTAGAGAAATGTTATGAGTACTGCGGGACTTGGAATAAGGTCCAAGGATTCCTGACGATCGTTCCAATGCAGTCAGTGCCTGATTTGGATCGATCCTGGGTTCCTCCTAAGAAAGGAAAGAGTGATGCGCCCCTGCTTGGGCTAGGTCAACATCCGTAGCCCGGTGAGGGCAAAGAGCAGTTTGCATCTCCATGAAAAGGGAAAACAGCAATCTCGCTCTATATCTTCTGATGTAAGCTCTACTATCAGATCGTTGTCGCCTAACCGGTCACCGGTTGCCGGGCACTGGTCACCGGTTACCGGTCGTCCAGCACCAGTCAGTGGATTCTCATTAGCGGTCTGGACAGGGATCGGGTCGACCCCGCCCCCTGTCTCTATGTCTTTATGCCACCAATCAATCCCGATGACTAGGGAAGGGGATCTGATAGGCATCTCCCCTTCCCTAATTCCCTTTTTATCTATAAAGAATCTGGGGAAGCAAATCCTCTTTCTCCTTCATAGTGCCATGGACGCCCATGCCTTGGCCTCAAAGCAGATTAGATGTTGCAGGAGGCGAACCTGCTTCGTCTGCTCAAATGGAGCCAAACAAGAGGAGGGTCGGGTTTTTTTCTCTAGACTGTCCAGGAAGGATAAGAGGCTTTCTTGTCCTCCTAAAAGGTCTGCCAATAAGGGCGGACTCATCAGTCCCCGTGAGTAGTTGAGGGACGAGGAAACCCTTATTCCCAAGCCCCCCCCCCCTCTCATCAGAGAAACGTTGGTATGGAAGTCATGCATTCTCTCAGAAGAGAGATAGCAGGATGATTACGTCCTTTCTGTGATGGTGAATTCTTTGATGAGGAACTGGCGGAGACGGTCTCTCCCACTCCCTGCCTTCTGCCTCGCGTCGGCCCAGGCGTTGGAGGAGGAATAAATCTGGACGTTTGATTAGGCAGTTAACGAAGTTCGGACGACAAGAAAATCCTC
This sequence comes from Margaritifera margaritifera, assembly GCA_029931535.1. Taxonomy (NCBI): domain Eukaryota; kingdom Metazoa; phylum Mollusca; class Bivalvia; order Unionida; family Margaritiferidae; genus Margaritifera; species Margaritifera margaritifera. The sequence continues at coordinate 504,841 of JAQPZY010001551.1, read as the reverse complement.
TCCAGTTTGGTGAGACTCTCTGTGGCATCACGCTCAGATCTTCTTTTGCTTCCTCATTAAGTGATGGTACGGAAGCTTTCCGAAAATGTCTCAAGGGGTCAATAGTTTGCTTGGCAACATAAGTGGTGGTCTTTCCCCTCTACGCTGCGACCGATGGTTTCGGCGGCCAGCTGAAGGGTGTACTCTCCTGCCTGGCCCCTTAAGCCCCCACTCCCCTTGGACGCTGGTACGTCATAAGTGAATGATTTCGAAGGCATCTGGACTCGTTTCCTGGTCAAGACTCTGGATACGCTGGAGCTTAAGGCTTGCACTCTTGTCACCATAGCCTCGCACGCCAATCTTTCTTCTGCAGGAGGAGAATTTGTCTCCAGCTGCGCTTCAGCGACTTCTGGAAGCTTAGCGAAAACGGCGAGGAATGCCTTGTCCATGTCCATGGGATTATCAGTTCCACCTCCGCAGGGATGTTGCTTTGAAGATTTCAAAGGTCTTGCTGGACCTCAGTAAGAACCTTATAAGGGCTGTTCCTCCTGCAAGATGTGTCCCTCTGTTGGTCCCCAGTGACCCGGCTAGGGTTTATTCACAACCTAGATAAATCAGATTTAATCCCTTCTCAGGACTTCGTTTACGTGGGCATGAACTACCTCACCAGCCTGGACAGGATAGACGGAATCCTGTCTCTTTTATCGGCGCTCCAAGCCAAGTCCACGTTGTCGGCTTGCCTATACCTTTCACTCCTGCGGTTGGGGAGCTCACCTGGAGCCAGAAGAGGTAGTTCTTCAGGGCTCGTGGTCCCGGGAAGAAGCTATTCTCCACATTAAGAACTTGAAAATGTGGGTAATATGTTTAGCCCCACAGGGGTGTATCAACCAAATAAGGAGTAATTGTGTGATGGTCTCCTTTGACAACACGTCGGTAGTAGCTTACCTCATGCGACAAGGAGGTACACATGCTCCTTCTCTTTACGTGGAGGTTTGAAACCTTCGTTGGACATCCTCAGAGGGGATCACTCTTTGCGTCCGCCATATTCTGGGTAAGAAGAATATTCTGGCGGATAGTCTGTCCAGATGGGGCAGGGTAATATTCAAGGAATGGTCTATGCACCAATCCGTAGCAGACTTGTTCGCGACGCGGCTGACCAACAAGCTCTCCTTTTATGTCTCTCCAGATACAGTTGAGCGGACCTGGGAAGTGCATGCCTTCAGTCCGAGTTGGGATTATCTGTTCGCTTACGCCTTCCCACCCTTTTGAATGAATCTGTAAGCGCTTCACAAATTCAGGACCTCCACTGCCCGGCTCATTCTGGTAGTCCCGCTGTGGCACTAATGGTCGTGATTCAACGATGTACTTGACCTGTTGTTAGACGAACCCCGGATTATCTCTGAGGAAGGACCCACTGCCGGAGCACGAAGGATCGCTTCTCTACAGCAACTCACAGATTCTCAACCTTCATTTTTGGCACATCAAAGCGTTTCAATCCGCCAGGACCAGTTTTCGAGCAAAGTGGCCCACTGCATTGTCCAGGCTTGGAGGCGGTCCACGTCTAATGTATAGGATGCAAACTGGAGAATCTTCTGTGGCTGGTGCAGAAGGAAATGCATTGATCCTACCTGTCACCACTGGCAGACTTTATTCTCTTCCTTTTCAAGGAGAAAGAATGTTTGGTCTCTACCATTAAAGGTTGTAGGGCAATCCTGTCTAACACGCTCAAGTTCTCTAAGGGTCCGTCCATTGGGTCGTACCCATATCTTTCCGATCTTATCAAGTATTTTGAGCTGCAGAGACCGATATCTCTCTCACTGATGCCGAGACTGAATTTTATGAACCGTTGAGTGAAGCTTTCTTTGAGAACCTTACACTTAAAGCTTTCTTCCTTCTCTTCTTGGCGTCTGCGAGGGGGAGTGAGCTTCATACCTTATCTGTAGAAAAATGTTGTTTACGGTTCAACGGTAATTATGAGTCCGTTTATCTCCTTTGTGAACTTCTGTTTCTGTCAATGAACCAGCCTCCTTCAGTAGCTCCACACCCGATTGAGATTTACAGTCTCAGTAGTATCTGTGCTGGGGATGATCAAGATAGACTTCTCTACCCAATCAGAGCTTTACGGTTCTATTTGGGCGCTTGAAAAGAGAGAAAGAAGGATCGGAATAGTTTCTTTCTACCTATTAAGGGCTTCTCTGATATTTCGGCATCCACCATTGGTGGATTGTCCTTACAATCAAGAGAGCTTATTAATCCCTCACTCAGAGTGACCTTTCTTTCATGAGAATTAAAGCCCATGAAGTCAGTGCTATATCTACTTCCTGGGGCCCACCTTAATCAGTCTTCATTGGACGACATTAGGAGAGCCGCGTATTGGTGGTCTCACACTACTTTCTCCTCCTATTACCATCGTTCTTTCACACCGGAGCGAAGGAATTTTCTCGTTAGGTCCAATAGTAACGGCTCAAAAAGTGTCACAATCTTCTGCCAGATTACAGCAGTGAACACTCCTACCCTAATGGTAAGTACATCATTTTATACCAGTCTTTGAGGCCATCAGCCTCCTTCCGAACTGGCAAATTCAGCAAGGCAATGGTGATGGGTGTTGTATTGCTGCTATTAAAATGTTTTTGTTTTTTACCTCTCACTATTGTAAGATTTCTTCCTCATGCCCCACTCTGATGTTCTAAGATTAGTCTAGGTCCAAGTCAAGGAGAAAGAGTAATCCGCATGGGCCTATGACGTTGGAGTCAGACTGGGTCTGTGTTCTATTTCTGTTCTAGATGTTCTAGACCTTTCCATCCTAATGGGAGGTTGAAATTAAGAGCTTGGACGAGGAGACTTGCGTCCCGGAAGAGGTAAGCAAGGCATCGGTGACAGATACAAATTACATAATTAAAATTGGTTACCCCCCCCACCCCCCAAAAACCCATGAAAATAAGTAAATAAATAAATGAAACAAATACATGTTCAGAGGCTAAATTTGTTTATGAAGCGTAAAGTAGGAGATAGAGTATCCTTTTTACAGTAATTTGTTGTAAAGATTTGTGTACATATTTCCATTCTCTCCTTTACAGATTTTATTGATTATCTTTTCTGAGTTTATGTTTACAGTTGTACAAACAGCATTTGAAAACCACGCAGTATTTATAGTATATATACCGTATGAGCTGTTACAAGCTTATGAGAATAAACAATTGAATTGAATTGATATACCAACGCTTTTTCACATTTCAACTGCCACTTGTTGTATTTTTAAACATATTCTTTATGACAAATACGGCTAACGCTCGAAAACATACAGAACACAAGTGGTCTCTACAATGCTTAGAAACATATTTAATTGACGCATCGCATAGATGGCGCTGAATAACGATGGCACGTGAAGCTACTTTTTTGCCTGTTCGTTTAATAGCGCTAGTAATATTCCTCAAAGAAAATGATAATATTGTCGGGACTACCTTTTTATAAGCGTGGTCTAACAGTGAATGAGGTATTTGTCAAATATTTAAAAATTCTGGACTATACGACAAAATATATCCTCAGAGAAATTAAGGTTAATAATATATTGCATTTTGTATCAAATTCAAGGTTGACCTTAATTTTGTACGTAAAGTCAATAGGAAGAGTCGCTAGAAGATTAGGGGCCAATAATTATATAACCTTTAATACTTTGAAAAACCCTTTAGTAAAAAGCCCATATGTTGTGTTGTACTTTAAGTGGTGAACTTATTTAATTAAGCGACACTTATTTGAACTACGAGATCTTTATCTGAGTCATCTTTTCCCGAGACGGTTTTATAGCATTTTTGTTTACTCCATAAATTACGGTTTTATCTCATTTTGATATCTCTTTTTTACCCATTGTCCTTTAATCAAAAACATATACGAGCATATACTGATTGGCTGGATATGGTTACTATTGGGTCCTTTCAAAATATGATTATGTCACACGTGTGTTGATATTTTCCATCAGTCTCCAATAAATCCACAAAATGTGATTAATGTATATTTGATATTTAGTTTAAAAGGTTTAGTTTACTTATTTAATTTTACTTTATTATTATTATTATTATTATTTGTTTTAGTGATTGTATATAAAGTGAAACTATAATAAACAATAAACATGGTAGATAGACACATAAATGGATGCTATTTAAGATAGGTACCGTCGTTACTCGCGTATAATTCCCATACTAACTGCAAACAGCATAGACCCAGATCTGCCGTCGCATTATGCGCCGGCAGATCTGACTTATTTGCAGTTTGTAAGGACTAATCAGTAGAACAAACAACATAGACCCTGATACGCCGGCGCATTATGCGACGGCAGATCAGGGTCTATGTTGTTTGCATTTGGACTTCAATTATGCGCGAGTATAGACGATACCAATTTGATGGAGAGACCAGCTACCAATTAACACTGATGATTACTCTCACTGATTGTATTCTTGAATCCTGAGTGCCACCTTTGTAAAATGATCGTACAACTGCAGCGTCTGACTTTTCAATATGTATGGATACTGATTTACCATTGTTTAATGTTATTGCTATATTTATTTCATCTGTATAAAATATCAGTTGCATGTGCTGTATTAAGTGTATCATCGGAGATTCTGGCGTTTGAACTTATATGTTATTCCTCCAGGAAGATAAGTTCCCTGTTGCTTAAAGTTTCGTTTTGGTCAAACTGAATGCTATGATTCCACAAATGCAAACACAAAAAATAACCTCCGACCTGACATCAATTTTTCTCTTTGCCTCTTTTCCATCAAGAGACCTTCTTCAGTATGTCACAGAAAGCACCATGATCGTGACACGTCGTAATCTGCAATATTAATAATGGTTGCCTTCATTTCGATTGGCGTCGTTCCTCGGAATGACATAAAAAAATTCTGAAACCTTGTTTGTAAAATCTTTCAGTCACATTTATTCTTAAATATGCTGCACAGTTTCATAACAGTCTGAGATCCCCGGCCTGGATCACCTTGACGCTCAATTATCGGCTCATTAATCTATATGATTGGTAAAAATAAGGATATAATCTTGGATGATTTTGTAATGCAATATATAGGAACATAAAATTGGCCACTCGGTTGATTAAAAAATGACTGAAGCAACAGTAGGAATGTTAGAAAGACAATTGAAGAACCACGATACCCCCATAACCCCATCTCTCACCAAAAAAAAAAAAAAAAAACGCGACACGTAGCAGCTCACATTGAAGTCAATGTTTTCTGGAAACAAATTAGATATATCTAATAGTTTTCTAACACCCAACTCTCATTTCACTGGGGCAAGAAAAGATGAATGTTTTATTAAAAATATATTTAATTGGAATTGAGCTTTCCTGACAGAAAAGTTCGTGAAGAGCATTGACTCATCAAATTTCTGCCATTTTCAAACCCCTAGATTCTCATATTGACGAATATTCTGTATAGTATAATTCGGATGGTAGGCATGTACGGTTATTTCTAATATTTATTGATTGAAACAATACTGTACTTCTAAAGCTAACAATATATTTCAACATACACTTGCTCTAGAGGCTCAAGTAGCACAACATACACTTGCATCCAGGCCCACCGAGAGGGGGGCGGGGGAGGGGGAAATTGCACATTGGTCCTGCGATTCTAGGGGCCCGCCATCAACTCAGTTATAAAAAGTAAATTCATCTTTGCAGAAAATATTAAAATTTCTTCCTTGCAAGAGTCTACGTTATGGTAGATTACTACAGGTTTTATATGCAAAACGGCACACAGGTTTTTATATACAAAAAATTAAACTAGTTTGTTCCCATTATTGCTCTGCCTAGAGACCCGGAATTTCTGTCGGCGTGCCTACTTGCATCATCAAATTTTTATAGCATAGAGGATCTAGCAACAAAACATACACTTGCATCATCAAATTACTATAGCATAGAGGATCTAGCAACAAAACATACACTTGCATCATCAAATTACTATCTACGATCGAGCAGCAAGAAAAAGAATTTCTGATATTTATTGAAGGATGTGATCGATTTCATTCGACATGCGTTTCTTCCAATTACTATACAACATGCCACCTTATGAATCAATGAATTTCGTTGGGGGGGGGGAGGGGAGGGGGGGATTGGTTTTAAATTATTATATAGAAATATGTTTTGAAACGACTGATTGTTTTATGGCAAACAAAAAGTAAGTATATTATGACAATGTTGTTGTCATGCTTTAAACCGGATTCGTTTGCCTCGTAAATTGTAAATTTTTCTATCCTCTCTGGTAAATAGTGTCGTCCTATATACAAGAGTAGCGATTTTTTTCTGTAATAATACTATCATAGTTTTTACACCATTTACGTATAAAAGAGGCCTTTAAGAAATCTAAAAAAAAAATGTAAAAAAAAGACATGATCTTAGAATCCCCAGGAATGGCTGCATTTTAAATTAAAATGTTCATTAAACAACAGCCCCATTTATCGAGGACTAGAGTGGCGCTTAGAATGAAATTTAGAACACGTCCAGAATCACGTTACGGCATGCCTAAACATTTAATTCATCAATTGCTAACACTCAGTCTGCGGTCAGAGTAATTAGATCTCCCAAGACGTGCCGATAGAAATTAATACCAGGGGCAAACTGAGATGAAAATCGAAGACTATTATTGATTTCTACTTTATCCGATTTACTGCAAAAATGATTTCTAGAGGACTTTCTGACACTATATATCCCTTTCATATATCAAGTTTGACACAGAATTATTTTTGATTTTGCTATCTCGTTTTCGTATTTATTCAGTCTTAAATTCCAGTAAAACGCAGAATATAATCGGAGAAGCCAGACATTCAGCATTTCTGATCATAACGGGTTTATAAATAGAGGATTTTATTAAGTGTTCATTTTATATGGAATTTATGAAAGAGTTGAATAATATTATATGCCATGATCTACGTGTAGCTTGCATTATTCAACGAGTTTTATAAATTTCATGTCAAACAAAATATAGTTTAAGATTGTATTAATCATATAATGTTACGGGCTTTATATTACTCACTGACGTTGCTATGTGACGTTGCTAAGTGTCGAACTATTTTTATGCGATGGCCTCATGACACTAATAAAGGCAAACGTTTTGGGATTCAAGAGCATCATTGTCCGAATTGAGATACTTCTTTTCCAAGTTATGTGTAACATGATAAAATACAGTTTGCAAGAAGAATAAACCTAATAGTATAAAACCACCGCCTTAAAAGAATCTTCATCGTGCTTTCTTTTTCTTCACTCCTTCCTTGATCTGTGTGATGATGCAAATGCACTGAAAGATAGGAATTTGTGATGTAAATCCAAGGAAAAATCGAATAATTATGAGCAATTGTAAACTAATACCATAGAATGAAATCATAACGACACGTGTTCATTGATAGAGAGGTGACAACAACAACAAAAATTTTTCGGGGGTGAGGGTCTAAATTTCTTTATCAGAGCCCATTAAACCAAACTCTCTCACCCTGGAAAGTAAACTGGTAACAAAATCCTTATTTCATATAAATAAATGTTTTACCATGCGGTGACATCGTCCCTTTACAAAACATGTTTTCCTTTGCAGATTTTCTTACATGGACCGTCCTAAAAAACAATGTCAGATTTCAAGTATCACCGGTTTGCAAGTTTTTCTACACTGGTGTTGGGAACCATACTAAACTTGATTGCCATCGGATCAAATTCATGGCAAGGGATTGAGGATGGCATTCATTTTGGTCTCTGGAACGTATGCTTTCAGATCCATGCCATCAAGCAGTGGACATGCGCAACGTGGGAAATATTACCAGGTATCTATCCCTCAGATTTGATTCCCTGGAAAGAGTTATTCTTTCTCCTTCCCTCAACTCTCATTTCTAGGTAAGATTTGTTCATTCTCAGGGTCATTCAGAAAATGGGATGGATTAAAGAGTCATAAATTGAGTCCCCTTATTCCACTTTCTGATTCACAAACATACCCATTCACATATACTGGCACAACACCTCATTCGTTGTTATACTGATTTTGCTGTGATATTATCACAACTCTCTAATTGTTTTCTATCATACCCTTTTTTTCCCCTTCCATGTATTTTATTATATTTCATTTTCCACTTAAGGAATTGCTTTTCTCGATGTGATTGCGTTGTATAATGGAGTATAACTCGTAGGATTTTATACACGTGTTTATTATCTTTTTTAAAAAAATATATTGCTGTTTATGGCAATAAAACATGTGTAAAATAAACTGATTGGAACTCCTTTTGCGTGTTCAATGTGTAATTGTGCACACTCATTTGCCCCTTGAGTGCCATGAATTGTGATACAAAGGTACACGTTACACTTCTTTCTGGGCAATACAACCACTACAATTTATTTAAAAACAATTTTTAAAGGATTTAGTTAAACGGTTTTAATTACGATGATGCCGTGTATAATTTTGATATTAAATATATAGATTTAAATTGTATGTATTACGTAAACTAGGGAAATATATCTCAGTTCCAGCATTTGAAATTGACTCTTCGGCTAATTTTATTAAGGAAAATCATAACATGAATTTTAGCAACATTTGTAAATCAAGCAAATATTTTTTTAATAAATATTTTTTTTTAAAAATAGTATCACCCTATTGTTTACTTAACATTAACATTATTAAATATTTTGGAATAATTGCAAGAAACAAAAAGCAGAAAAACGTCATCACTTTATATGATACACACGAGAAGGAAGAAATATATACATTATCTGAAAAAAGTAATCTATGATTCCATTATTAGTGTCGTAAATAATGGAGTAAGAAAGAATATTTAAAACAAGCAATTAACACACAGACCTATATCACAAAAATTAACAGCAGTCTCGCATCAGTGAACATCCTTCCCGATACAGTCCATTTCATCATCCATATAAATATTTCATTAAAATTAAATACGGGACATTATTAATTTAGGGAAATAATTACATTTTCCTTTGTTTTTATATGTTTACTCTATTCCTTTGAAAGAAGGGGGTTATTATCTGCCTGGTTTGGTTTGATTTTGGTGTTTTACCGCAATGCATTACATGAAGGTTATATCGTGCCGAGGCAAGTAAAGTGTATTGTCCTGGGACACATCACGATAACTGATTCGGGCTAATCGGATGGTGTGTATCTTTCTCATACTTTTTGGTCACGAGTCCAATGCCTTAACCACTGAGCTCGCAAGGATCAATGTTGAAAAACACAAAAATAGTAATGTTTGGATCAAGACAGTTTAACCATTTCTCTTTTTTAGTTGAATTTCTTTTGGTGACACACGATGGGAAATAGCTTATTAGTGTTTATATTTGGGGTTGCTTTTCAAACACAATGGTTTATTTTATTCGGCAAAGAAAGAGAATGACTGAACAGGCTAGAAAATCCTTGTCTGTCCATTAAAAGTTGTATTTTTTTTAAAAACAATAAAAAAGTATCCCTCTAGTTATATTATTTTATGGAGAGACCTGTGCCTTTCCTACGATTATTGTTATCACAATTAGACCTTGTTATGTTTTTGGCTAGACTTGTTACTGGGAAAATGAGTTAAATTTCACAATTATTGTATGATTTATGTTAAACGATGCTGATGCTGGTGTACGAAATTTTAAATGGCTTTCTTTTATTAAACAAATTTTGTGTGATTTGGGTTTGAGTAATTGATGGTTCTCTCAACGATTGCCCTGCGTTGATTGGCTGAAAAAGTAAGTCACAATGAGACTGATAGATCAATGTATACAAACATGGCGTGCTGGTGTTTTTGATTCCTCTATAAGAAAAAACGTATCGGATATTTTCAACAAATATTATTTTTTAACCCCTTTAAACATGTTTGCCACAAAAATATAGAATAATTTTAACTAAGTTCCGTACTACGATTCATAGATTTCCCATTGTAACTGGATGGTGCTAAAAATTGGATTATTCCTAAAGAAAACATGAATTCTGTGCCTCGCAAGACCTTGGTGATGAACTTCACTATCTTTTTCCATCTCAATATTTTGGTGAGATAAGAAAAGAATCTACAAATAAAAAGTGCATCAAAGATGTTAATACATAGAAATGTAGCGAGTTGCCAAGTAACACAAATGGTAATACATACAAATTTAAGAAGTTGCTAAGTAACACAAATGTTAACGTACTGATTAGATTAAGTAAATTTACAGTACTGATATATAAATCATTCTTATTCCTATATAAACTCAAAATGGTTGTGTCTATTACCTTTTTATGCCACTTTTCATGTATATCCAAATATTTTACCTGAATGTATTTCTTTCTACACTTTTCTTTCTATCTTTTTTATATTTGCTTTACCACCACCATTAATTATCTGTATTTGCACTTAATCCCATATGTCTATTGTCAGACCCGAGTTGACAATAAAGTTCTGTTCTTTCTTCATATGTACTAAAGAACTCTAGAGTATCAAAAAAAGCTCACAAAATCCAAATTTACGGCAAATTATGAGTACTAGAAAGGCTAAGGTTTATTTAAAAGTTTCTAAAATATATTTGATAATTATATTAAATTAAATTATAAAAAGGGAACAAAAATGATTTTTCAGGAAGTAAATAGTTTAACATTTTAGTTTAAGCAGAACAAAATGGATATAAATTCAAAGTGTAAACACTTTATCTGTGCTCGTTAGAGAAAATGTACCATGTACTATTTACGACTTGTGTAAATCATTGGAAAATATTTGTATTTTATTACCCCTTTGGGCTCGTACAGTGAATCATGTACACTTTGTGCAATAAACAGAATAGTTAAAAAAAGATGCTACCAAACTTTGACACAAAAGATAATATTCCATAAGTAAAAACGGCACAAATTCCATGTATCTATGTAAATGATTTAGCTTTAATTCAGTTTTATTATTATTTAATTTGAATAGATTAACAAGAAAATGTTTAAGCTGCAAAACTATGTCATAAAAATCGACACAACCCTACTACCTTCTTAAGTTTATGACAAAATTGAATACTCTGTTATCGAGCTAATATTTAACGATGCGTTTTAGCTGGAAATGTTTGTACCGCGAAAAAATCTTTTTTATTGTACAGCATCATTCAGTTATGGATGAAAAGATATGAACTTCTAATGCTTTTATAAAAAAAAATAAAGTTAACGTTTTAGTGGAAAGAAGCAGATGCACGTTCTTAATAGTTTTCGTCTGGTCGTAAAACAAAATATTATTTTGCTTCGCCTCCTTTCGGATTCTGCGCAGTGAGCATTTATATCGCGATGTGCGTAGACACGACGGCCTTGTGTCGTGTCATTTGTTATTTGAAAAAAACTTCTACTTAAATTATAATGAATGTCTAAAACTTTTGTGTATATATATATATATATATATATATATATATATATATATATATTGTTACGGAATCATACCTTTTTACCTTTTTATAATGATTTAATTTACTAATTTATGATCTCTGTTTTTATTCTGAATAGCGGTTAGCATATATGTATACATACGACTACTGCTCGATCAATATGTGGTCACATGCTCAATTGCGCGGGAAAATGAAGTCGACCTAGCTTTGTACTTTTGAAATCAACATTGAAAGGTCACATTCCATACTACAATAACATTATGTTTACTCTTTAAGATTTTTTAGACCTTTGGGTAAATGACGTGTAACCTAGTTCCTGATTGGTTTTTAGAGGGTTGTGTTATTTTGTAATACCATATTATTTAAGACGGAGAAAGGGTATTCCCTTTTTAAATCTGCGCACTTGTTATGTATATATAGCAACTCATCCAGTGATAAAGGATTCTTTACAGTTGCTTGAACGAAGAGAAGTCGTATTGAGATTTATTTCAGTTCAGTGTGGAATATATTTATTTAATTAGTAATTCATCTGAACTACTATACAGCTCCGTGGAATTATCGGACATTATTCTAAAACTTGTGAGATTCCAGACTTGCAAGGATTATTTTGGATTTAATCAGAACTTATCAATTTCAACACAGTGCAGGTTATTTTCATTCGGAATACTTCATCCGGATTACTCGGATTAACATCAGGAAGTGAACTTTAAAACAATTTAGGACTTTTTAGGATATTCTATACTGTAAGTTATTTTAATTCTTTCACTTTGATTATTTGTTGAACTATTTTAATTCTTTTAATATTTTAGGAAATTAAAGTTTTGCATTTTAATCTTGAAAGCTTGTTTGTGTCTTTTATTCTGTTACATTACCCCTAGAGTCGTAACAATATATATATATATATATATATATATATATATATATATATATATATATATATATATATATATATATATATATATATTGAATTTTGAATGTGTACAACGAAAGTTTGTACAAATATTGGTTAAATGTAATAATATCTACTTATGACGTCGGTGTATACGGTAAACGTGGACGAATAATTCCTCTTAAATGCTCAATGTTAGTTAGTTAAGTATTGGTTTAGAATACTGCATACAGACGGTTATTTATTGAATGTTAATTAATTGGGTTACACTACGAAAAGTTACTTTAAACAGATTTGGTTTTGGTGAAGTTTGGATGTTTCCTGATTCTGTAAATTGCTCAAAGTTTATTCCAATTTATTAACAAATGGTTACATATGCTTTTCTGTCAGACTTGAACAATAAATTACAAAATTCAGATAAACTGTCTCTGTATAAACTGACTTTGGCCTCAATGATTATTTCAAATTTTCGTGTCACTATAACATAAATCAGCTTGAGGAAACTCTGAGTGTCTTCACAAAATCTGATATTTTAAACTAAGAGATATGCAAACATCATAATTGATAGAAGTGAAAGATATTGCATGCTATATGACAGCCATGATATTGAAGATGAATATAATTTTCTTTAGTGTGTCCAGTATATACTAACTTAAGTGTAAACTTAATTAAAAAGTATTTCTGGAGCAAACCATCCATGTATAAGTGCATTATATTGTTCACTTCTAGTAATAAGAAAACAATGTGTACATTAACTTTTGTATATAACGCGTTTAAAACTAGAGATAGATTATTATTATTATTATTATTATTATTATTATTATTACAGTAATTGTTATAAAGGTTGTTAATATCTGTCCAGCCTCTCTGTTCCAGCTTTTGTTGGTTACCTTTTTGAGTTTCTGTTTAAAATTGTACGTATATCATTTGATCACCACACGCTATTTGTAGTATGTACTCTCTGAGCATGTACATGCTTATGAGAATAAACTATTCAACTGAAAAACCGTCTGAAAAATGCAGATTGAAACATGTACAATAAATTGAATGATGAAAGGATAGAACACATTTGAGCGATTAACCGGGTCGTTCGAATGCTCTGAAATAGAAGACTGGGTCCGAAGATAACATTGAAGTGGCAAAATAACGCGACTTGTTAGTGTTTACTTGTTCGTATAACCAATTGCTTTTGTTTGCACATTAGTTTATAAAACTTAAATAAATTAGGATTTCTATCGATGATTTTGATTTCTCTGCTCTACATGTAAGATGAAGTAAATGCTGTTTTCTTAACATAGCCTGTCCGTTTGACCTTTCATGGGACTATTTATTATGGCCTGTTGCACGGGAAAATTGGTAAAGTGGCGTTCATACAAGTTGCATGTTCTACGTGGCGATATATTTATTGCATACGATGCATGGATAATGCATGCACTACAATACTATCTATCGAGTCGACTAGACCCCATATGACTATTCCAGTGAAAGATTATGCCAACAAGTCATTCTGGTCAACCTCTATCTTCGTGTTTTTTTGCTTGCAAGTATGGAGCGAATACAAAATAATCCTAACAAAGGGATATAGGTATTACCTCGCTATTTATTACTAGTCCAGTTTCGTATAAATCACGTGTTCAGTCTAAAAAACGTCAGAAAGTAGGAAAATTATGTTAAACATCATTTGCAAGAAATGGAAAAGTGCAGATAATACCACTTTAAGTAAATTGGTACAAACAGTACTGTCAAGCCTGGTATTGATATGGTTAAGAGAAAGTTACACCACCGTTTCAATCTATACCTTTGTATAATGTATACTGTTGTTTTTCATTAAGGAAATGATTGATGGCTAGCAAAGAATTATGGATTGTCTTTTTAATGACCATTCAGTACCCTCGAACGCTAATCTGATCATTTAATATGCCTCCCATCACCAAACTCCATGCAAGAAAGAACCGGAGAGTCTGATTTATTTAGCAGTCCCTTCAACAAAGGTGTGTATCTTCAGCATTTTTCCAATATAATGTATTGGTCTTTAGGGTCAGCATTTCACCAACTATTGCACTCCATTTTACGAGTTCACGAGACTAACTTTCAGTACTTTAGTCAATTGAAAATACTATGGATTTTCAACAATTACACTTAAACTGACCAACAGAAGTAAATTAAAACAGGCCAAAGTGGCATCAGTGGAAAACTACTTTATAACTGAACCCTTTATATCCTAAATTAATTCAGATATGACATTGATTTTTTTTTCAGCAGTACAAAGACATACTTTAATGAAAACAAGTAGTTATAGAGAAGACTGGCAGTAATGGCGTCTTGATGTACCATTTTTCAAGCGTGGATTTGACAAAGAAAGGGGAATAATTGACTTTTCCAGGACATAGCATTCTAAGACCCGCAATTATAAGAAACATAGCCAACTAATATACATTTAACACGGTTAACTTAGATTCAAGAAAGTAATTTCTTTTCATTTTAGGGCCCAATGGTCACACATAGTGATGACAAGCAAAGACAGTATAAGAATGCAGAAAGAACCAAAACATATTTGATGGAGTCATAATGTAGCCATAAGCTACAAAATAACTTTAAATATATTCCTTTTCAAGAAAATAATGAATACTGTTTAAAAGTACAACTTTGTGTTTTAAATTTTGCATGCAAAATATAAAGTATAACAGCACCTTATAGACCTATCAAATATGTTTAGTATCCTGACTTTGTGTCTATCTGTTGAATGCATGCAAGTTTAAAGCATGCTCTCGGGCAATTTCTAGAGAGAGACATGCACACATGTGTTCGATATTTTGAAATAACATCTTTTGTACTTCTATGAATAACACAGAACACGCACAAAAAGGCACACATCCACACTTAAACACTTGATTGTAGACATTCGTGCATTTCTAAATAGCAATCTTTTATTCCTACTCATTTTTTGATAAGAAAATTATTTTTATCACAAAATATGTCAATATAAAACAAATTAAATAAATTGAACTCGCCAAGCTGAGTGTAGTTATAAGAATAACTTGAATCACAAGATACAAATTTACCATATTAACTTCTAGACCTTAGGTTTGTCATTGTTTTAAATAAAAAAGACTTGATTAAAAAATCTTTGTTTAAATTATATACTTGTATGTCCCCATGTTCTTTTCAGACTTTATCCGGTCGGCCCAAGCGTTCTGCATCATCGGTCAGCTTTGTTACATAGTGTCCACGGTGATCATGCTGTTTTCTTTCTTTATCCGGGCACTTCAACGGTCAAAGGTCATACTTATCGTCCTCTCTCTCCTCACATTCTCTGCAGGTAAGTTTTAATTTACTTGGAATTTCTGCTTTTCTTTGAAATCAGCATAGCAGGAAGTCTGATCAACATTGTCCATTTCCTTCATTTCCGCTACTGCAAGTGTCCAGCATGTTCTTGGAAGACCCATATCGATTAGTACCGTACATGCTCCAAGTAAACCCATTTCAACAGGCGAGGGTCGATTTTTATTCTGGAATCGTTAAGCATGCAAAACCACGGCAAACTAGTCTTTATGCGTGCAGAATTTATGCCGTATTTATGCTGAATGGTTGCCTCTTCGGAAGGGCTTTTTCAATGAAATCGGTTTCACTTTCGAACAAAGGTTGATAGAATTGTTTTTTGTTTTGTTTTTTGGAGGGTTGGGGGAGGGTATCTAACGGCATTTTTAGCACATTATTGGCTACATCATGCCGAGGAAATGGAAGCTGAATGCCTTTTCGAACGACATACCTGGCCGCCGAGGCAGCCGACCCAGGATGGCCTGAGTTGGTATTGAACCCGCAGCCACTGGATTACGGGTCCGTCTCTCTGTCAACCGAGCTACCCGGGCTCCAGTGTTGGCGGAGTCTGTGGCTCAATAAATTGAATTTTTCCAATCTTTCATCTTTAGGTATGTACGAATGTCAGCAGCACTCAGGTGTGTGTGTGTGTGTGTGTGTACTTATTGATAAATGTCCCGGCGATTTGACTATTGCACTCATTGCAATGATCTAACTATGGAAAAAAATACCTGTTAATAACACTCTGATTTAAAAGGCATGCCTATCGGAGTTGATCAGGAAGGTCAAAAGGACTGTAGACTGGTACTGGTTTTACTTTGTATTTCATCTTTTCATGTAAATTTGTCTTGATGGTCACCTTATTAATTATTAGGCAATAAAAAGTATGTCGTTAAGAATCATTTGTCTCCCTCCCTTTTTGTGAAACAGTAATTTCCTCTTTTTGTGCGACGTCTCTTTCGTAACAGTAATAATATAAAAATAATATGGAAAAGATAACACAGTAAAACAATAATGTGAAAACGGCGTGCAATTTCTGCATCCTTAATTCAATGACATTGTTTTGTTACCTTGACTTTTTCTTCAAATTCGACAAGGATAATCGTTCCTAGTCAAAGCAACCCTCTTGAAATGAACTGGGTACATTTCGTGCCATAAGCTCCAATAATTTCAAAACCCTAGTTAATATATACAGGTAAAAGTTTGCACACTTTCTCCTGGTGCCTCCCCCCCCCCCTCCAATAATTCTTTTTTTAAAATTTGGACGAAAGGAATCTACTTAGTGCTCCCTAGGAGACTTATCTGCACATCATATTGTGGTTCAGACTGTGTTACTAAGTGTCTCCCACTCACCCCGACAGGCTATACCGTCAGGAATTGTTGTCGCGTGTGACTCTTCAGTATGATTTCGTGATCTACTGGCACTCTTTAGGGAATGTCCCACGATCTGATTCGTGAGTGTTCATTTCTAAACAGCGAATGTTTCAGTGTTTGATCAATGGCTAAATTGCACGGTTTGTTTTGCAAATTAAAGTGTGCGTATTTTGTATATGCTTGAGGCCTGGTAGCTATGTTGGTAGAGCGTCGCACTCGTAATTTCCTTGGCATGTTATAACGAATAATGTGTTAAAATTGCCGTTGAAACCAACACAAGAGGAGAGCTGTCTGAAACGCCTAATTTTTCTTTGTCGCTTTTGCAAGATATTCGGCTGAGTTAGTTGACTAGAAGAATTTGGTTTCTGTCATACCAGAAAAGAATAATCTTTTTCATAAGTATTTTTCTCTATTTTTTAAAGTAACATATAATTCTAAAATGTATTTTAGTCAAGTTTCCTTTATACGCCTTTCTCTCTCTCTTCCTTTTCTAAAGATTTTACCTTCCATGAAAACAGTCGGGAGGAAGGTGATTTTATTTTTCCATCGACAAACACGAAACTACAGCAATTTAGCAACGCGAGCAATATTTCTCTATTAGGCTTGAAACATGTATAAATCATTCAAGAGAATCAAATCCTAAGAGTCTGTGACTAAAATCAAATGATATTAGCTCTGTGCGTTTCCGACCAACGGGTCCCTTTGTTAATGGGAAACAATCACGAAAATCACAAGCACAAGACAAAACAGTTAACACAGGAAAAACATAAAAATTACGAAATTCTACATGTTTCTTGCTGTTTATGTTTTTTTAACAATTATGTACAAAATAAAGTCGTATATCTCAAAGAGGACTATTCAGTTTTTTTAATTAAAAAATGAATTATTATTATTATTATTATTATTATTGTTAATGCATAATAATATTAATATCAATCGATCAAGAGGTATCAAGCGTTTCACAAAAAATAAATTATTATTATTATTATTATTATTATTATTATTATTACTATTATTATTATTATTATTATTGTGGGTGAATATGCCCCTTGTGATTCTTCATGGTTCAAATCGATAGGTTTGATTTTCTTTAAGTGGTGGATCCATTATTTTACTTTTTTCTTTCCTAGCTTTTTGGACTCCAGGTTTGGTTGTGGGCTAATTTCACTGCAATAGCCCACAACTATACCAGGAGTCCAGAAACTTGGAACGAAAAAGAAACCTACTGGAACTGCAGGAAAATCAAAACAGGCATCGTGACGCACATAATTTAATATTATTGTTACTGTCGTCATCATAATTATCATCATCTGAACAAAAAGGATTAGACAGAAAAATTAATATTATGACAATAACATATACTTGATAAATTTTAAAAAGGAATACTCACGTTTATCACAGATGGCACAACAATGTGACGTTCTGCTCAGAATGCTTTTCTTTGGTTCTAGGTCCTTCCATACAGTTCGCTCAATAGGTCAAGACGTATCTAGCGTTTCACTGCGAAATTTCTAGACCTTTCATAAATATAGGAAGTAATGCTTGTATATAATTTTAGAAAAAAGAAGAAACATGTATGATATCGTATTTTTACGTTTTTTTCTGTGTTAATTGTTGTATTTTGTGTTTGTGTTTTTCGTGATTGTTTGCATTTGATAAAGGGACGCGTGGTCACGAAAGTTCCAAGGTTAGTTTACACTAGTTTTGCACTATTTGCTATCAATTTCTTATATGCAATCACTATCTGAGAAACGTGATCTCGAGTGATCAGTGCATCTGGAAAGACTTGTATTTGGTGTGTGATTTTTAGTGTATATCTATCTATATATATATATATATATATATATATATATATATATATATATATATATATATATATAGAGAGAGAGAGAGAGAGAGACAGAGAGACAGAGACAGACAGACACAGAGACAGAGACAGACAGAGACACAGAGAGAGAGAGAAAGAGAGAGAGAGAGAGAGAGAGAGAGAGAGAGAGAGAGAGAGAGAGAGAGAGAGAGATAGAACAGTAGCGTACTAACGGGGGGGGGGGGGCGGACGGGGCGGTTGCCCCGGGCTTCAGAGGTCTTAAGGGGGGCCAAAACAGCTGATGAAAATTCGGGCCTCGTATTCTGGCCATTTTGGGCTATCATCGTCGCCCCGGGATCCATATCCATTTTATCCTTAGTACGTCACTGAGAGAGAGAGAGAGAGAGAGAGAGAGAGAGAGAGAGAGAGAGAGAGAGAGAGAGAGAGAGAGAGAGAGAGAGAGAGAGAGAGAGATTCACACAAAGGACTGAAGCATTTACGAAAGGTTTTTAACCAATCCTACTTATTTCATCCAATGTTTGTATGAAAAAGAGGGTAATAAAATCTAATGCTGACAAATTAGGACGGAAACAAAATCATATGGCCAGAGTGGGAATTATTAGCTACAGTAGTGCTAATATTGATTTTCTTTTAGAAGATTACAATCAACATAGAAAGACTTATTATAACCGCCAGGATATTGACAAAAGCTGTGTTTACAATAGCAAGTCTCGTGCTTTACAGGAAGCGGGTGCTAACTGTCGGAAAATTTGGTCAATATTGTTACATCCTTGGTACTTCCGCACAGGAACTTTATCCCTGTCTCTCGCAACAAATTTTACAGGAGAGAAATATTTCAAAAGTAAATGACGATGACTCATACTGACTGACAGATGACAGTTTATGCGCTTTAGAAAAACAAATTCAAGACGACCATGGTATACGCAACATGGAGTCATAGTTTACTTGTCCTAAAGGTTATTCGTTATATCTGAGAATAAGGTTTGGTTTGGTGCTTTATGGCACAGCAACACAAGTAGGTTATTTAGTGCCGAGGCAATTGGAGTAAAGTGCCTTGCAAAAGGACACACCACGGTAGCTGACCCAGGCTGGTCCGATGGTAGGATTTAACCCGATCCCTTTCGGTCGTGAGTCCGGCACGTTAACCACTGAGACACCTCGGCTCCCCGAGAATATGGTATCTGTCTTCCATGATGAGTGTCTCCTTAAGAGCTTGATGTAAAATGCAATATAACAGACATCTATTTAAAATAATTCATACAAGGCAGTCATCTGGAAGTAAAAAAAAAGAAGCTATTTTTTAAAAAAACTCCATAAAGTTATATGGCACCTATATAATACAATGAGGGATCGTAGTCAGTAGCGTCCCTTTAATTCGATAGGTGGTAGCACGGAACAAAACAGTCCAACATTACTTTCAATTTACTTCCAGCTTTACAAACAAACAAAGACTCGATAGCATCTTAATCCTGCTTTAAAAATATCTAAGTCTTACGGATTATGGACGCTACCGTCGCTTAGAGAGGAGTTAAAAAAAAGAGGAGCTAAGTTATCTGAGCGAAAGAAAGAGTTAATCGATCTGGAAGCAAATATTAAGCATAATCGGTGATATTGACGCAATACTATGATATACTAACAATGGTACGAAGATGATATTGGCTTTAACAGGAGTTCATCTGAAGTCTGTTCAAACACTTTGTATATAGTCATCGGCGATAACTTTTTCATTTTGAATTTAATAGGAAAGTGACGATAGCGTAGTTTGTACCGGACGATTAACTCCAACTGGTCAAAAAGGTCCTATTATAATAGAACGTAAGCTTGCGTCGCTGTTCTGATGACATTTGTTCACATTTTGACATATCTGTAAGCCAAGCTCAACACATAATACATACGACACATAAAATAAATTAATATAACGTGTCTTTTTCCATTGAATTATGCTACTCGTGATAAGATTGTACTTGAGAACATTATCATAAAAAAGAAGGCACGAGGATTATGATTATTATTATTATTATTATTATTATTGTTGTTGTTGATGTTGTTGTTGTTGTTGTTATTATTTACTGACCTAAATATCACGCGTTGTTTAGTGTTCTTTGACGATTTCTTAATTGTGGGTCCCAGTAAGTCAGGTATATAAAAAAAATTAATAGGGCTAGGGCTGGTCCCAAAACAGTCCGCTGGGGCACACCTGATTCGACAATAACATAGTCTGATTTTCCCCTTTATATTATGGCAGTTTATCTTCTTCCAGAAAGCCAACTTTCAATTTATCTTAAACCTTTCAACGTATGCCGCAGTGGTATAGTTTATTTAACAGGAGGCTGTGGCCAGTGGCGGCGCGAGGGTTCGAGGCGCCCGGGGGCAATGTTCTTTAGTAGCGCTTCTACTTTGACACAGAGAACAGTTTTTATGTTAGTTCCCCCCCCCCATCTACACCTCGACAGCGCTCCCCCCCCCCTCGACTGGCGCCCGAGGACAATTGCCCCCTTCAGACCCCCCCCCCCCCCGCCCCGTCGCGCCGCCACTGGCTGTTTCTGACTTTGGCAAATGCCTTGGCAAAATCCACGACGAGGACATCTGTCTGTTGCCTTTCCTGTAGGTTATATGATATGCATGATTACAAGCCAAAGCATTACTTGTTGTAGTGAATATAATCCGTCTATGAATAACCTAGCACAATCCTTTGAATGGATCTTAATGAATGTTAAGAAAATATCTAAAGTCCGTCTCATTACTTGTTCTTACACATATCGTTATATTCTAACCCAGTCCTTAGTTTGAAAACCAGTGTGTCCTTGTGATTTGTCAAATTCCTTCACAATTATTGCGAGACTATTTTTGAATACATATATGTGCAATCGTTATTTTGTCAATTTTTTATGTAGATTCATCAATGAAGTCAACTGATCCATGCGAATTCAATTGTTTCATCTGATTGCTAATGAAGTCAAGCGGACGTCGTACAAGGGCCATTTTATGGCCCACGTAATTGTTAATTATTGTTCAACATGCAGACAAATAAATAAGTTTCATTTCACTTTGTAGAAAAAGGTTTAAACCTTTAAAAGGTTTATTTTTGGAAAAATTGTTTTTATTTACCAGAATAAAAGTAGCCTTCTAAAGAAGTAGGGGTCAGAAAACAGGCGCTTCAGTAGAGACAACAAAAAAAATGAGATTTCCTCTCCAACATACTAAAAGATCTTTTTGTTGTCCATTGAAGCGTTAGCCAAAATAAGAAAACAAAATTAGTATTTTGCATATAGATAACGTAAAAATGTTCATATATAGCCTCACTAACACATTTGAGTATATTTTAGTCACCATTTCAATGGAGAACAAAGAGATGTTGGACATATAGACATAATACACGTGGTACTGAAACATCACCTTGGGTCTTGATTGATGCGTCTATTGGCAAAATCTCTGAATGGTATAACTGTGACTCAAATAGGTATTGCATGCTGACCTTTACACATTTGTAGGAACAGTTTAAGCCCCCAAAACAGATACATTCCTTCCAAGCATCAGTAAAAAGATGAAACACAAAATTGCCACTCCACATGTTTTTTTCTTAAACAAATATTTTCCCAACGCCTAGCTATTGGAAGTAAAATGGCCGCTGTGTTGCCTAGATCAGGACTTATGAGGCTATATTGACCGCCTGCCAAAACGGTATCCTGGCTCGTCTGTGTCAATCCGGAAATTGACATACAAGCCACTCCTGACATAAAATTGCCGTTTCAGGGAAAGGGCGAAGTCCAAGGTCCCCAATTTTTAGATGCCCAAACTAATTGGCCCCATCGGCATTCCTGAGCACCAGTCCCCCGGGAGTCCCGCTACAGGAGTGGGTCTATAACCGCTTCCCCCACCAGTGTTGTTCGTTTATTTTAAAAAAATTCACATTAAAGTTGCTCAAAGGCAACATTTATGGCCAATGAATATCTTTAAAGGATAGATAATGCGATTATGTAATGTATATAAATTTAAGGACTAGTATACATGTAGAAGATTTGTTTAGGACAAGTATACAAGCAGAAGACTTGTTTAGGACTAGTATACATGTGGAAGACTTGTTTATTTTTCACACCCTTTCAAAGGATCTTCTGGCAATTTTTAACACTTTTGTAGCGTCATCCGATTTCTTACGATTCCTGGCATTATGCGAACAGAGCACCGTATAGATGTCCTTTGTCAAGAACTTTCTCAAACTGTAGCCGTCCATTTTCCAAGAATAATTCATTCGGCTAGATCCAGTTCGGATACTCAAATTATAAAATAGGTGATTTTGCTTATTTAACCTTACCAAACACGGTTGTTTCCGAAGCACATATACATGTACCAAGTATGATTGGTAACTTCATGAAATGTAATTCTAAAAATATCACCCATCGACGCCTGCCTACCACAGATGCTTCAAAGAAAAACAGATATGGTAGTGTGCCAGTGCCGCCCCTCCCCCTCGAGCACAAGTTCAGATTATCATGGCAAACACTGACAGACATTTTACTCTAGTAGAATCAACGTCAATGTAAAAATGTCTTCTTACCTGCTACGAAGAAGGCAATCTACAGTACAGTGTATATACGGACACAGATCAATATTAATGCAATCCACAGTACAGTGTACATATATGCACAGATCGATATTAATACAATCCACAGTACAGTGTATATATAAACACAGATCGATATTAATGCAATCCACAGGACTGTTTATACTTGCACAGATCAATATTAATACGATCCACAGTAACGTGTATGTACATGCACATATGAGTATTGATAACTTCATCAAGTCCTGTATCAGGAATGACTTTTCACAAATCAAATCTGAAACTTTATTATTAATCTCATAAAAACATAATTTCTACTAATACTAATTCTGAGGAGTTTAAATTTAAAAAGTCACCCCACACTTGAAATTTGCCAAAATATATGGTTTCTCATCACTTATTATCCACTTGCATGACATTTTCTTTATGTATGGTGGGGAAAAGAGATGGGAGAAGTTAGACCTGACTTTTTATCTATTACTGTACTAATGAAGGATTGGTTATATACTTGTTACATCAATATACTGGTGGTCGGTGGCATCTCTATTTTTTCTTATGCTTTAATAGTGATCAAAACACGGCTCTTGAAATCTTCCTGGAATGGCATCTCTCTTAAACTGCCTATTTTGATGTAGTTGTTTGTGCTACGCCTACTGGTAAAAATATAAAAACTCAATCACTTACACTTGCTGCAAACACTGATGAAAAAAGGAGACCAGAATTAATTTAAATCTGCTTGGTACATATTTTAAATGAATAATTTGGTACATATTTTAAATTAATAAAATAACAAATCTAAGTCTGCAAGCCCCCTTTCAGTCAGAAAATCATATCAAAATTGCATTGGGGACATGGATAAGGCAAATTTTCCTTTGTAAAATCTGAATCGGAACACTGAGAAAGTTTTGCCAGGTCAAGTGCGCCCAGTGAAGAGTCTAAAGCATTTAAATATTACAAAGTCTACAAAGAGATAATTCTTAGCTGAACATTTGTATGCAGTGTTAATACCTGTGTTACTAATTTCTGTGTGATTTTGTTGTTCATCAAAGAAATACTTTATGGCTTGGGCAAACTGTTGCCTCAGTTGAAAACCCTAGGAATAAATCATATTTGGAAGACCTTCTATAGACATCAAGTTTTTTATATTGCTGTGTTGTAAAACTTTTCTGAATCACTTTCTCAACTTTTTTTTTTACACATTATTTAAACACCTTTCAAGCTTAATCAGGGAGAATCAAGTGTGAGATTGTCTACTGCTTTCTACTGAATGCATGTGACATTCTTTACTGCTTATCAAATCTCCAGGAAAAATCACAGAACAATATTATTGGTTTTCTTAATAAAGATGCAAAAAGATGCAATATTTTACGAAAATAAATTTTTTCACAAGTTTCCGGGATCAATAAAGGAAGAGGAGGGGGGGGGGGGGAGTCGGTTGGGTTGTCGATTGGTTTGTGTACAAGTCAGCCTTGACATGCGAGTATTGTTTCATGTAATTTAATTATTTAACATCTTCATACTTTCTACGTTAATTACCTGCTGTTCGTGCGTTTTTATGACAGTCTCATCCATTAAAGATGGCCTTGATAAAGTTAGTTTTATGTTGACAGTTTGTTTTCGTCGGGGACCCACAAACATGTAACCGCCAATTGAATCCGCTCAAAGTAGACCACAAGCGGCGTTTACAAATAACAACCAATTGGCTCAGTTAGGCCAACAACAACAAAATGTGTGTGTGTGTGTGTTTCCGGTCGGCCAACTGTCCCTGTTTCTCATTGCCGACCCTAGCACTTTTTCCCACCCCACCCCCCAATTTTTTTTTTTAAGAAACATTGTCGAAATTGATTTGTGCATCTAATTGAGCCAGTTTTGCCCAGCACTTTGAAGCGCTTGATATATAATTTGATTTATATATAATGTTTTTAAAAAAAATACCTACCTGCCTACCCTAATTTTAAAACAAGTGCAATAGGAAGCACATTTTTTTTTTTCTTTAGTATTGTGACACTTTGAAATAACATTAAAATATGACTTACAGCTGACCCTATTTAACGTCTTGAAACATGGTTAAGTTAACGTTCCAAATGTTGTTGCAAATTAAATGGAAGATATCGAACACAAAATTCAAACGAAAACAACGTTAGCAAAGAGCCTGAAAAGGCTACTTCAAATAATACAAAAGATTGTTGTAGAGTAGAGATCCACCAGAAGGACAAAGATGATTCTCTTCTTGAGAAAATAATAAAGGCTTAATAAAAATAGCCAATTATTTATTTTGAGTTACCACAAAGAGCAGTAGCAGCATTATCAATAATTATTATTTATAGTGTAACAAGCTGGATTTTGAAAACAGACTGTCATTTCTTTTCCTAATTTAATTTGTTAGTTTACTTATTCTGGAATTAGTGGATTTGTTATTTGCATTTTGATTGAAGGTATGAACAAAAGCGTCTAGAAGAATTGGCTAAGCTCGTCAACGTAGGTGAATCGGAGGTTCATAAACTATTTCAAGAAGTAACTATAGTAGCTCCTGCGACTATTATTATCAGTATAGATGACTGCTTGTTTATTTTATAATAAATATTTTTTTGAAGTTTCTAAATTACCATTTGTCATCTGAACGTTCGAGTAGCTAATTGATAATTGCATATAATCGATATCATATTTACTCACTTTGTTTTATTTTCTCTTAAAATGTCTTGTCGTATTGTCGCAAATTCTTTATCAGCCTTTGGAATACGACTCTTTTCTATATACTTATTAATGGTAGAGTTTAGTCCCAGTTTATATGAGTTCCTGCATTTTGTAAATTGCTTTTGTATCCGACGACACAACCAATTTTTATAACCATGCCACTCGGTAACCAAAGTACCCCGTCACCAGCAACAACATAATCTAATTCCACTTTTAAATCTTGCGATGAATATGTGAAATTGTACCATAATGTTTTCATATATGGAGTAACATTGCTGACCTCAATCAATAGTTCCATTACCTTTTATGCAGTGTATGATACTGTTCCATTACCTTTTATACAGTGTATGATACTGTTCCATTACCTTTTATACAGTGTATGATACTGTTCCATTACCTTTTATGCAGTGTATGATACTGTTCCATTACCTTTTATACAGTGTATGATACTGTTCCATTACCTTTTATACAGTGTATGATACTGTGGAAACTGTCGGTGTAGTAGTTATATTTACGTTGGCAATCAGCTAACACAACAGCAGGTGATAGCTCTACAAAACCTTCGTGTCCAATTTTATATTCTTGTGGCCATTATCCCTGTTTTTCCCTTGAAGTATCACCAGTTGTGCTGTGGTGGAAGTTTAAAATTGTTGCACATCAAATTACCTCCAATACGGTCACCATGGCCACCATCTTGAAAATCTTGTTATCGCAACTTGTCCTGGATGGATGGTCATATCGACATGGGGCTTTCCTCAAAATACTTATTATGATGTCTAATTGGTCCTAAATGAAAATTATGCCAATTTCACACCCAATATCGCCGCCACGGCAACCATCTTGAAAATCTTGTTACCACCATTCCTACTTGAATGGAAATTCATATCGATATCGGGTATTCACAAACGACGTCCTATTAAATCTAGTTGGTCCTAAAATGAAATTGGTGCCGATCTAACCTCCAATATGGCCATCACGGCGGCCATCTTGAGATTTTCTTATCAGTGCTCATTCTAACTGGAAAGTGATATTGACATGGGTTTTTCACCAGAAGACTTATAGTGCCTGGTTGGTTCTAAATGAAACTGATGCCGATATGACATCTAATATGGCCACCATGGTGGCCATCTTGAAAATATTGTTATCGCTACTTTTCCTGAATGGACACATAGGATCTTCACCAAAAGACTTCTTATGATGAACAGTTGGTCCTGAATGAAATGGTACCAATCTGATATCCAATATGGCCTGCACAACACCCATCTTAAAAATATTTTGTTGCTCTCGAATATCAGAGATGGTTTCAACACTCAGCAGTCTTATTCTGGATTCCTGGAGATTCTTTTCGGCCAATAGAGTGTCAATCCCTTTGAGGGACTCTTGTTCGAGTTCCTCCATCAGTTTCTCTCTGTTGCATCTGTAACATATTACAATTGAGTGTATGTCACATTTTGATTGTACCATTCATTTGAATAGTTTAGTGCCAATTATTACTAGAGGTCAAATAACAATTATGAAAATATCGTGCCGAATTCAGCCTGTTGTGCATTGGAAAGGCTCGTATTTTACTTCATCTATGTGTTGTTCAAACTCTTCCAATATCAACTGATTTTGGTTAATTTTTATAACAGAAAATTTTCTTGATGTTTTAAAATTGTACACGTGTAAACAGTTTGTCCAGGACAAATGAATAGTTGATTGTGTAATTTCTATAAAATCTTTGAATGAAATTTTATGGAAGTTTCACATGTCCCCAGTGATTGCATCAACACTTATGTGATTTTCATCATCCTGTATTTATTCAGAATCTCACAGGCTAACTTAAAGTTATGTACACTGTATCTGTTTCTTAATCATTTGGAGATATAGTTGGAATCAAGTTCATATTTTTTAATATTATCTCCTTTAATTTTTTATGTGATGTTATTTATTACCCGGTTAGGACAGTGTTTATATTGTCGTCGCCTTATCACGTTTTTCATATGTAACATTTTGCTATTTACCTGTGATGTTTTTGGATGTACTGCCTTTTTCCCTCGGGTATTTCAGATACAAACATGTTCTAATTCCTCCATTTTCTATCGAACGGTATTTTCCATATATGTTGCATTATAGAGTAGTCACCTGAGGTCTCTGGGGATCTTCATCCTCCAATATTTCGACGACTGGTTGATGAACAATGTCTTCAGAGAGTCCCTCCTGCAAGATCTGTCCCTTTATTGGCCCACATTGACCTTGATAGAGCTTATTCCAAACCTAGAGAAATCGGACCTAATCCATTCTTAGGATTTCGTTTACGTGGAGATGAACTTCGTGTTCCACTGGACAGGACAAATAGAATTCTATCCCTGCTGTTGGCGCTCCATGCCAAGTCCTCGTTGTCGACTCGCCTATACATTTAACTTCTGAGGACCTTGAATTCTGCGGCGGACTTGGTTCCCCATAGGAAGACTTCACTTGCGCTCTCTCCAATTTTTCCTGCTGGCAAACTGTGGACCTACAAGGATCATCTATCAGCTTGGATCTCTCTGGGGCCCGATTGTCATCACCACTTGAGTTCGTGGTCTGATCGGGAACGGTTTCTGACGGGAGTCCCAATTCATGCCCCCGAATTCCACTCCTATTTCTACACCATTGCGTCAGATATGGGTTGGGGCTCTCATTTGGAACCAAAAGGGATAATTCTTTAGGGCTCGTGGTCCCGAGAAGAAGCTACCCATCACATCAACAACTTGGAAATGCAGGCAGTACAGTATGTTGCCCTACAGGTGTGTGTCAGCCATTTAAGGGGTCATTGTGTGGTGATCTCCAACGACGCGACGGTAGTAGTTTGCCTCAGGAGACATCAAGGTACACATGTCCCTTCTCTTTGCGTGGGAGTTTGGAACCTCCGCTGTTGGGCAGCCTTCGAGTAGCTCACGCTCTGAGTGCGCCATATTCCAGGCAAGATGAATATCTTAGCGGACAGTCTATCCGGAAAGAACCGTGCGATCATTACGGAATGGTCTCTGCAACTGGAAGTAGCAGAGTCACTTTTCCAACGGTGGGGGAGACCCCTGGTGGACTTGTTTGCGACAAGACTGAACAGCAAGCTCCCCTTTTACGTCTCCCCATTCCCGGATCAGAGTGCCTGGGCAGTGGACGCCTTCAGTCTAAAGTGGGATTGTCTGTTCGTTCACACCTTCCCACCCTTCAGACTGATTCCGCAGGTGCTCCACCAAGTCAGGATCTTCACTGCTCGGCTCATTCTGGCAGCTCCCCTGTGACCCCAACGGTTCAGCGATCTCCTGAACGTGTTGGTAGACGAGCCCAGGAGATTACCACAGAGGAGGGATCTGCTGTCGCAGCACAGAGGGTCTCTGCTTCACAGCAGCCCACAGATTCTCCACTTTCGCACTTGGTTCAGCTCGAGCGACCAGTCCACCAGAACCAGTTTTTGAGCAAAGTTGCCAGTTATATCCCCCTGGCTAAGATTCGCTCCACCTCCATGGTTTACCATGCAGAGTGGAGTCGTCTGTCATTGGTGCAGCAGAAACGCGTTGATCCTAGCTGTCCCCATTTGAGCGCAGTGGCAGACTTTCTTCTCTTCCTTTCCGAGGCGAGAGAATGTTGGTTCTCCACCATTAAGGGCTGTAGGGCAACCCTGTCTAAGACGCTTAAGTTCTCTAAGGGCACATGTGTTGGGTCAGACCCTCATCGTTTTCATCTTATCAAGTATTGTGAGCTGCATAAACCGGTATCTAGCGCACTGATGTTGAGATGGAATCTCTCGTGCGTGTTGAGGGCTTTGCAAAAACAAACCTTATGAACCGTTGAGTGAAACTTCCTTTGAGGAACTTAGCCTTAAAACTGATTGCCTGTTCTCCTTAGCGTCTGCGAAGAGAAGGAGGGAACTTCATAACTTGTCTATAGAGAAAGGTTGTTTAAGGTTCAACGGTAATTATGAGTCAGCGTCTTTCCTTTACGAACCTGGGTTCCTGGTAAAGAACCAGCTTTCTTTGGCAGCTCCACTCCCTATTGAGATCCCCAGTTTCAGTCGTATCTGTGCTGGCGATGATCAAGATATGCTTCTTTGCCCAGTTCGGGTCTTATGGTTCTATTTGACCGCTTCAAGAGGGAGAAGGGATGGTCAGAAGCGTCTCATTCTACTTGTTAAGGGCTCCGCTGATATTTTGTCATCCACCATTTCTAGGTGGATTGCCCGCACTATCAAGAAAGCTTATCAATCCCTCACTGAGAGGGATCTTTCCTTCATGAGAATTAAACTCCGCCTACTTTAATAATTCTTCATTGAAGGATATTATGAGAGCCGGGTTTTGGCGGTCACACACTACTTTCTCCTCCTTTTACCTTCGGTCTTTGGCGCACCAGAGCGAATGCATTTTCTCGTTGAGTCCCGTAGTAACGGTTAAAAAGCGGCCCAACATTCTGCCAGATTACAGTTGTAAAACTCCTGCCGTAAGGGTAAATAAATCAGGTTTATACCAATTTCTTAAGGCCATCAGTCTTCCTCCGAACTGACAAATTCAGCAAGGCAATAGTTTATTACTCTTATTATATATGAATATATTTGGGTGGGGGGTAAAACTAATTTTAATTATGTAATACTTACCTGTCATTGTTGCAAGATTTCCTTCTCCAACCCCGCTCTGATCTCTGATGTCCTAAGCGTAGTCTCGGTCCAAGTCAAAGATGATGAGTATTCAGCATGGGTCTATTGTGTCGGAGTTGGACTGGGTCTGTCTTCTTTATGTTCATAGTTTTTAGAACTTTCCATCTAATGGGAGGATGGAACTATGAGCTTGGACGAGAGAACATGCGTTCCGGAAGAGGTAAGCACGACAATAATGACAGGCAGTATTAAAAAAAATTACCCCCCCCCTCCACACACACACAAAAAGAAGAAAATTGCAAAAATACATTTGTCAGGTTTTCGCTCTTTGAAGATTCCTCTAAATGTATCGTAATCTCATATTCCTCTCGACGTTTTCAGCCCACGAGTATTTTGAGAATATATATATATCACTGTCAAATGTATTTGTATCCATTGTTGTCCTTTCATATGCTTGCATGTCAACTATATGCGCCTGTCACTGGTCATCAATCTAACATAGATCCTTCTATGATCTTTTTTCGCTTGCTGGTACAATGTGGAGGTAGTCTGTTCAGTTAACCATTCTTTCAGTTCAGCGTATTTTATTTTATTTTTTGTCCCATTAATTTGTTCCCAAAATTGAGTGATATTGGGTTAGCAGCTGAACGTTCAGAATCATAATAAAGCTGCATTGAATAATATTCTTTGTCTTGCTCTGCAAAGTCCCTGACGTTA
Source organism: Margaritifera margaritifera (assembly GCA_029931535.1). NCBI lineage: Eukaryota > Metazoa > Mollusca > Bivalvia > Unionida > Margaritiferidae > Margaritifera > Margaritifera margaritifera. The sequence goes on along the minus strand of JAQPZY010001551.1, from coordinate 473,510 downwards.
TTCATTTAAAACGGTATTAAAACATCCAGAAAATATGCTTGATAAATTTGTCTGTAGGTGATATCAACATGCCAACAGGACGGCCGTCTACAACAGGTACTCTTATTTTCAGCAATTAGCAACGTTTTGTTTTCTTTCAATCCTTTCATATGTATGAATGATATCCGATTTATGTCATATTCTGCTATTCCTATGGTTGATTAAAAACAATTACTTTATATACCGAGTAACCATATGTTGTTTTTATCTTACTTTATTTTACATAAATTCTTTGTTTTTGTTGAATCATTGGAGACTGACCTTGTGATTTTTACGAGAGCTTCATGTTGTAGTGTAAAGTTAGTCGAAAAGAAGGTTTTGTTTATTTATTTCTTAATTTACTCGCTTCAAGTACGTTATTTGTTCTATCTTCTTACTGCCTGCACTGTTTTAACGATGTTGTTATCATGGTTTATGTTACTGATCTCGATGTTATTATCATTAAACGTAATCTGCAAATAGAAATCTTTTCTCAAACTTTATGATGTTTTTAATTAACAAAGCAACAGTTTTATTCTCTTGTATGTTATTCTTCAACACAACCAAGTTTGATCAAACTTGTATCCCGTCCAAATATGTAAACAAGTAGGCATTATCTCTTGATACTGATATTGTTGCTTTCATGTTAAACTCATGAAATATTTATACCACCTGACTGAAAACAGTTGATTTCAATACACATAACTTTGTGCAATTATTTATGCTGTGCAAAAAAACCTCATGTCAAATTATTTGTTTTCGTTTGCTGAGTTAGCGCGCTATAATTTTTTTAATTTTGTAATTTTAGTGTTGTCGTTTCCGATGGAGAGGTAGTCCAATCTCACTTCGAGAAACCTCTTCCAGAGATGATGACGAATGAACATCATATCTCTACACGAGTGCATTGATGAAAAACACATTTACTGCGCCAGTGCGCCAGACATTTTTGGTTTAGTGTTGTTGTCTCCTATGTGCATACACGAGTTAATTGATACAAAAGTATACCGCACTAATGAGCTAGTATTTTTTCTTTTTTTATTTTAGTATTGTCCTATCCATACACACGCTGGTTGATGCAAAAGGTTACACTGAGTTAGTGTTCTCATGTATAAACTACCAGCAGCCCAAAAATCTCAAACCATTTTTGGTAGCTGCCCTTGACAGAATCACAGCTTTCTTTCCCAAAATCTGCCACCGGTATTATCGATTCTGCAACCATGTTTGAGACTGTGTGACAGTCATTTTTACTATCTGTCATCACCAGTAGAACCTTGTACAGCATGAAAACACAAAAAATGAAGATGGCCGACCCCAGCTCGATCCTCGTTTCATTGTCCATTTTTACATCTGGTAACGTCAGTCCAAATAACCATGGGTTTATTTTATTTTTAATTTTTTTGTTGCTCCTAAAATATGAGGTCTACATTGCTAAGTTCTTGCATTGTGTTGCTGTGCCGAAAAGCACCAAACCAAAAACTTATCCTTGACTTTAAGAGTCTGTGCTGTGCCGAAAAGCACCAAACCAAAAACTTATCCTTGACTTTAAGAGTTATATCCCTTAGACCCAATTACCATAATTGCCATAATGATGTCGTCACTACAGAACCGAGGGCAACTTTCGATGGCAACTTTCAATAAAGTTAGTTATCTATGAGTGATAACCGCAATTAATTTTGTAAATTTTAAAACCCTCTTCTGCACAATGAAGTCAAACTTATCTATTTGCATGCATGTTAGAAAAATCACCTACTACATGGGCAAACTTACAACCTTTATATTACGTTCTCATTTTTGTAAGTAGTATACATTCCTTCATATTGTATTTGACCTACTAAATTACTGTTCATGCCCGAAGAATTGTATTATTCCTCATCATTCTCTGACCAGTAAGGAAAGGAGCTAAAATTCAATCTCTCTCACGAATAATTTTCATACGTTTTGAGAACGAATGTCGAAGTAAGGGTGTAGTGGGGTTGGGGTGGGAAGATTGTAGCGGTCTAGGTATATGAGACCAGCGTAGTTGGTCGGGACCTTTCAGTCTAGTGGTTTGTTCTCCTGACTGTAAGTCAGACGAACCAGGTTCGATTCCCGAATGCGACAGTTAAACTGTGTTTCCCCCCCCCCCCCTGCTCCCCTCCCGTTACATTTGGGGGCTCGTCTGTGATCTCGGGAGCTGGTGACGCAGTAGAGGATTGCATTTCGACAAATATGGGTAACATTGAATGAGTGTCAAAGAAAGTGGGGAGTAGTGTATTGCTTAAGGCAGGGTCTCCAAACTACGGCCCGCGGGCCGGATCCGGCCCGATGGCTTCGATTTGTCCGGCCCGCGGTGTTGTACTTTTTTAAAACAATTTTGCATATATTTTTTAATTTTTCACAGTCGCTTCGGCCCGCAAACCCCTTCAAAAATCTAACTTGGCCCTCGTCTTATAAAGTTTGGAGACCCCTGGCTTAAGGTATACAACGCTACTTTCAAGCCAGCCGAGTTTGTCCGGTGGTATTTGCGCCTGACTGCGAGACAGACGAACAGGGTTCGATTCTCGACCGCAACACTTGGACTTTGTATCCCTTTATGTAACAACTGATTAGAGCATGGTATTTTCTCTTTTCAGCCTGTCTAGTCTCAATGACTGTGGTAGTAATGGGTGTAAAGGGCAAGGACTATATTTACAGTATGAAGACCGATACTGAACTGATATTTCGTTACTTTCTGAAAGGAGTTGTCTTGTCGGGTCTGTATGAAATTGGATGGTCCATGATTGTCGCTATGGTTGCCTCTCTTGTGACTTTCATCGCATTTCTCGTTTGCTTTTTTGAATATAGAGACATAACGGAAGAACCTCGACCGACACGCGTTTGACTGCATTTTATGTGATGTCGTTCAATGGCGAAGGATCGTATCGAAATGTCCGTATGATGTGATGACGTTCCAAGTGATCAACATGTTGATAACGTACTGTGTTTGAGTTGTGTGATAACATGTCAAATAGCCAAAACAACTGCATCAAAATGATGCCAGTACCTCATTTTATAACAATCTGTTTAATTGCTTAATTATTAATTTTAGCAGTATTCTCAACTTGCGTTATTTCGTGTGATTATTCACTTTATTTCGATCCTCATACATCCATATTCCTTGGAAGGTTATTATATACACGCTCCAAGAAAATGCATACGACAAAATCAATGTGAAAGTACGTGGACATTTTTGGACTAGGTCAACCTAAAGTTGTGATCCAGTACATACCAGATAGAATGTCGCGCGCTGTGATGTCACAATGAAAACTGCGTGCGTTGAAAAAAGACGAATTGCCCTGTTAGTTGTTGATTTTACCCGACGTCCTCCTTCATTGGAAAAGTCAATAGCGATCAAGAATTTTCGTCTGGAAGTTTTTTTAATGACATTTAAGGTGCAGAGTATTCAACAATCAGGATCGAATAGACTTTGCTTAAACTATATTAGTATTAAATTTTAAAACAACAATTAATATTTAATTTAAAATTAGTAAATGCGCCTATATGACCACGTTGACATACGCTTTAGATGTTGATTGTTCTTGTAGTAATTACATTCCAGATTGTGTGGGTTACTTTTTTATTATTAAATTGTAATATATCTGTTTTTTAATACTAACAGCCGAACCCTCAAACCAAGATTCTGTTATGTTTTGTTGACCTTTAGCAGCGTCAACATCTTATGTAGCTTTTCTAATGACATCTTGACAATTTTACATTTTTGTTTGCATGTGTGTCAATGGTAGTTTGATCTATTTTAGCACGACTGACAATTGCCTATGAATTTGATGGTGTCTTAAAATTGAAGATTGATAATGAGAATAGGTAAACAGTGACAAGAAAAATCGTGTTCCTTCATAGATATAACATCTTTCATTGTTCAAATATATCTAAACTTGATACATGGTTTGTTTGCTTGTTTTTTTTGTTTTTTGTTTTTGTTGTTTGTTTTTTTTGGGGGGGGGGAGGGGGTCACGACATGCAAATCTCTTGCTTTTCGTGCACACGATTTGTTATCTTCAGATTTTAACTAAAACCTTTAAGTCTGAGAAAATGTTTGTGTGAAATGACAATCTTAGCCCTGTCATTTAATTTTTTATGTATGGTGTCTTTGTTTAAGGACTGTTTTGTCTCTGTCCTGCTTTTAGGAAGTGTAAAATTGTCGTGATTAAATTGTCGTTTTCACCAATACAATTAACTTTATTGATTACATAGGCATATTTTTTGTTTGTTTTTTTAAAAACTCGTTAACAATTCATGATATTCATTAGAACATATTAGAATATATGTGATACCCTGTACTTGACCTAATGCTATCAGCGACATAGAACAATAAACTGTTGTTACCGCGAACAAACTACATGTGAAGCAATCATAACATTGAGACATAGAAAGGTTATTTGCATTCACTTACTTGGTGTTTAGACGATTTTATATTCTGTTGCAAAATGTCATTGAGGGAAATATATATTATGTTGCAAAATGTCACTGTGGGAAATATATATTCTGTTTTTTAAAATGTCACTGAAGGAAATATATATTCTGTTTTTAAAAATGTCACTGAAGGAAATATACATTGTTTTTAAAAATGTCACTGAAGGAAATATATATTCTGTTGTAAAATGTCACTGAAGGAAATATATATTCTGCTTCAAAATGTCACTGAAGAAAATGATGATGACATTCACGAAAATGAAAGGATATTATGACATACTGGTATTTTTTGTTTTTTTTATTCATATTTTTTTTAGCGGGGTCTTAGATTGAGAAGGATAAGTATTTCTTTATTTTTGTTATTCATATTACAGCAATGAGTCTTCAGTGTCCTTTCACAGGTCGGAAAATCCGAATTGTTATATTTTTTAAACAGACCATATCGATTGCATGACATGTGACTGAATGCAAATTATCCCTCGTGTGTCTCAATGTTGTGATTGTGTCAGGCATTGTTTGTTCGCAGTATTTGTACTTTAGTTATAATAGGTTAGTTCATTATCTAACATGTTACATACACAGTAAAAGATCTGCTGATGATCAACCTATTTTTACTTCACTTCTTTAATAAAAGATTAATTTACTCTGCGCATATCCAATATTTTGTTTTCTTTTTAAGAACGTAAATAAACTATTATAATACGTCATTTGGTTTTGTGTCCTTTTTATTCCTCTGGTGCCATCACACCTAGAAAACTCCAAACCTGTTAGGTGTAAGCCAACAATGTTGTTAGGCAAAATGTACACGGACAAAAACTGTGAGAAATGTGCACAGAAAACAAAAGCTGTGAGAAATGTACACAGAAAACAAAAGCTGTCAGAAATGTACACAGAAAAAGCTGTCAGAAATGTACACAGAAAACAAAAGCTGTGAGAAATGTACACAGTAAAAGCTGTGAAAAATGTACACAGAAACAAAAGCTGTGAGAAATTTACACATAAAAGAAAAGTTTTGAGAAATTTACACAGAAAACAAAAGCTGTGAGAAATTTACACAGAAAACAAAAGCTGTGCGAAATTTACACAGAAAACAAAAGCTGTGAGAAATGTACACAGTAAAGAACCGTGAGAAATTTATACAGAAACCAAAGCTGTGAAAAATTTACACAGAAAAAAACTGTGAGAAACTTAGAGTAACTCTGTCATCGACGTCATTTGTCGCAACATTTTTTGGAATTTTAACACAAGGCCGTTACCCCTTTGCTTGAAAAAATCTTCAGTTGTGTCTTATATGATATTTAAAAAAGGAATTTTTAAAATCCAATCTAATGGTCTAATGTCTTCCTTTTTATCTTCAAAGACTACCAAACTTGACCTTTGTGGAGTCTTGGGAGAAATTAATAAAGATATTCAATATAGCAATAATGTAAGTATATTTCACTGTGTGTGTGTGTGTGTGTGTGTGTGTGTGTGTGTGTGTGTGTGTGTATGGTGCCTTCCTATGCAACATATTAGAGAGACAGATAATTTATGAAGTTTAACCATTTATTAGACGTAACGTCGATAGACAATATCAATATTACATGCTTGAAGAATATCAAAAATAATGTATGACCTAAATTTATATTTTGGTTCTTTCTAATTAAAGCTATGAAATTAAGGACAATCATCTCAATTAACAAATATAACGTTTCCATTTTTTACAAAGTCATGAATATCTTTAAAGGCTTACGTTTTAATACAATACCCTTTTAATGAAAATTGTGAAGAAATTCCCCAAAGAGTTTGTTTTTGTGTTATAAAGCAAGCCGTGAATACAAATCCCTTAATTAAATACCGTAGTGCTGATGAAGAGGAAAGCAATACGCATACAAATATCTGTAATCGTTTAATGTAAGAATTAGCTTCCAACTGTGTTTTTCTTGCGACTTCAATGAAAACCATATATAATAGTATTTTATTATATACCCATCATTATACAACTCATGATAAAGGCTACTTTTTCCGATGCTGATCTGAAACCTTGTATCAGATTTAGATTCATCACTGTCAGTTACGCTGTATTTAGAGCAATGTACAGTGTGAGTAGATGCATGGAATCAAAGAAAAAGAACAACAACAGAAGTTGTTGTCGTTTTATTATAAAATAATTGCTTGGAGTATATAATTTCTATGTCCACAGACCATCTGGATTCATACTACAGAAATCAAGGTATATAGAAGTTATTATTGAGAATTACAAATATACACCAAACACAGTAAGAATTAAAATTCTCTAACCTGTAAGATATTATTATTTATTCGTATTTAAAAAAAGAGAAAAAGAAAAATTATGTCAATGTTATCAAGCATTCTCCTGTAGAATCCAGGGATAGCACTTTCCGCTCTGTTTGGTGTATATTTGTAATTCTATATAATAACTTCTATATACCTTGATTTCTGTAGTAGGAATCCAGATGGACTGTGTACTTATATGAGAATTAATTACTGGGTCGACATGCGGGTATGTCTGCTTCGCACGAATGCCTATACCACCGACTTTGTAACATCATTTTTTGGTGATGTGTGTATGGTCGAGATGGTATAGGGGTTGGTGCTTACAGAGAGAGAGAGAGAGAGAGAGAGAGAGAGAGAGAGAGAGAGAGAGAGAGAGAGAGGAAACCATGTTGAAATAATTGGAATCAAGTGAAAAATGGATGGTGCACATGTCACGTTTCTTTAGATTATTAGACATTGTATGATCATCTATTTACAGAAATATGAAGAAGTGCAATAATTATTATACGAATTATTTTTCATGCGGGTAATGTATGCGCTAGATGCTCTTAAGAATAAAATGTCAAGGAATCTAGGCCAATATTTTAGGTGAAGAAAATATAATTTAAAAAAAAAACATAAATACGAAAACTTTCATAAACTAAATACTGATTTCTTCTAGCTCTATTTCCTCTATGCTTGCACAATAGTCCTGTTCTTCTGAATTAGGCAGAAAAATATTGATGGGCATATTTTCTGTATTTGTACCGTGGTTGCTCTTTTGAGCTTCTCCCTCCAAAGAAGTTTCCATTATGTGTCCAAATTTTTCTTCCTCCACTTCAGACAACTTTTCTTTCTGCTTTTTGAAATATTCCAAATAGGGTTTCTTCGTGATGGATCTCTCTCTGAAAAAAAAATGTTCATGATTCAAAGAATAATTTCAAGCAAAAGACCTGCTTATTGTTGTTGTTATTGTTGTTATTATTATTATTATTATTATTATTATTTAGATTTTGTGTAATTTTCCTTTGAATGATGCTGCTGAATATTTTCGTATTTATATAAAAGAAGATTGTATGACTTTATTTATCTTTACGCTATCAAACCATTACGCTACCAAACGATAACTATATATAACTGACAATGAACAGTGCAAAACCATTTTTTTAAAACTACCCTAAGCGCCTTCGATTCTCAATGAGTCCTTGTCAAAGGCAATTTACAAAACAGAGACAGACGAGCCAAACAATAAACACAAAATACGTTGAATTTACAAAACCTCATATGTTTATGGATCTAATAGAAGCAATATTTCAAAAGTGTGGATATCGCGTCTTTTTGGTTTGAACTCCGATGATAAAATCGCAACCTAGTTGGTATTAACCAACAAAAGGACGATCAAGAGCGCCATCCATTTCTTAATATAAAAGGATGTAGCCGTAGATTATATCCCGGATATTCGTTGTCTCTTTATTAACACTAACAACAACAACTACAACAATATTAATAATACCATCAAGAACTACAAAAAGTAGTAATTTTAGGTAACTGAATGAATAATGAACTAAATGAACGAATTAATTAATATAAAAAATATGGGGTCCAAACTGATAATGATTTTATTTTATTTACGTACTCGTTTGGAGTCTTCTTGATTTAAGCCGCTTTGCTTCAGTGTTCTTAGGCGGCGTATCAAGAAAGATTCATTTTTATTTCTGGTTTCGGAACTCCAGGGCGGCGCGACGGGGGGGGGGATGGGGGAGGGTCGGAGTAGGCAATTGTCCCCGGGAGCTTTTTTTGTTGTTGTTTTAGCTGTAACCAGGTCGTAGATGGGGTGGGGGGTGGGGGGTTAGAGGTTAGCAACTGACATAAAAACTGTTTTATGTGGCAAAGTGGGGGCGCCACTAAAGAACATTGCCCCAGGGCCTCGAACCCTCGTGCCGCCACTGCTGAAAGTATGGCAAGGGGAAGAGAAGTATTCTGCTACCGGACTCGTGTCCAACTTTTTTTCTATCCAATCAGATCTGTGAAGATTGATCCTTTTGTGTAGTTTTTCGGTTTCTCCGACATTTTGAAGGCCGCAAATCTTACATGTGATAAGACTAATTACATTGATTTCTCTGTTTTTTTAATGTTTTGTTTGGATCATGTATGTTAAACGTTTCGCTAGTCACTGTGGTAGAGAATGTGTCTTCCCTTGTCCATACATTCAGTGACATTATACTAACTGATTTTGCCCACGGCTACATCCATTTATATTCGGAAATAGGTGGCGCTCTTTTGTAGGTCAATATCAACTAGGTTGCCATTTTATCAGCGGAGTTCAAACCACTAAGGCGCAATATCTACAATTTTTAAGTCTTCTATTAGATCCATAATCAGATAAAGTTTTATAAATTCAACCTTTTCTTTTTTGCTTTTGGTTTACTGTTTGTCTCTGGTTTGTAATTGCCTTTGATAAAGACACAATGAAAGTCGAAAGCGCTTAGACTAGTTACCCCCCCCCCCCCCCCCCCCCCCCCCCCCCCCGCCAACCAATAGTTTTGCACTCTGTTCGTTGTCATTTTTTTTTTACAATTATCTGAATCAATCCCTGACACATGTGAAAGGAATCTAGTGCACTTGAAAGGACTGCGTATTCGACAATATATATATATATATATATATATATATATATATATATATATATATATATATATATATAATATATATATATATATATATATATATATATATCCCTTTTTAGCTTTCGAATTTTACTTTCGACTCCAGAAGAATGCCGTCATATTTTAGTTGGTCTTTTTCTGACGTTACCTATTTTTCCTATATCATACCACTGCCGTCATATTTATATCTTGTAAGGTACGAGATATTAACAGCGGACTCGGCGTGTAATATTGGTACTATGCGCTCTTCTGCATTTTATACGAGGAAACTAATGGAGACAACCCCTTTTGTGATGGGATGCATCCCGTGATGATGTTCCAACTGAGAAGGTCTTGGACAGTTTAAAGGAGTGCGGTTTATAATCCAAATGTGACTTTATGCTATAAGGATTCTACCTTTTTTTTGCTATTATCATTGTTTTGTATATTTATTTATTTTATTTTTTTTGGGGGGGGGGTATATAAATTTACTAGGCACTGTATGACCTTGATTCCGTTGATATGCCATTAAACCATGCATACATACAAACGTACATAGGAGATATTAAAACAAGACAATAACCAATCAAATACACATATTTTAGATTTAGCCAAAACTGAAGAGGAAACGATGGGTACAATTCCAATTGAATGCTATAAGTAGTACTTGGAGGAGTTGTCGACCATTACTACAATTGTGCATATCGGATGCCAACAGTTTGTGTCCTATGAAATCACCAAAGGTAACAATGATGGCAACTTCGAGATCTCTGTCATTTTAACTTGAAAACCTTCCTTATTCGTCACTTTACAAAATTACTACACGAGATTATATTTTGTCTTAAATGTTGTGCAAGCAAATGACTTGATTTATTAAATCGATTTTTCTTACTGAAAAGATTAGAGTCAAATAATGAACATTTAATTTTTTGGAAACATCTTATTCGGATTTTTTCTTCTTCTGTTCCCCAACATGACAACACCGTTGTGGCAGTGTGTATGCATGCGTTCTGGGCAACGAACTGGTATCGGACATTGTTTGCTAAACTGTTGTAGGCAAATAACTCGTGTCGGACATTGTTTGCTAAATTGTTGTAGGCAAATAACTTGTATCGGACATAGTTTGCTAAACTATTGTAGGCAAATAACTTGTATCGGACACAGTTTGCTAAACTATTGTAGGCAAATAACTTGTATCGGACATAGTTTGCTAAATTGTTGTGGGCAAATAACTCGTATTGGTATTTGTTTGCTAAACTGTTTTGTTCTAAAGTAAATTTTTAAGAATGTGAAGAATTTGTTTTTTTGTTTTTTTTTTTGTTTTTAAATACAGAACATTATGTTTTAAAAATAAACCCATAGGTAACAAATTCCCAGCATAGTTCAATTGTCCACACATGTTTAAAGTAAATATGTATAAATATATTAAAAAAGTTGTTAAAAAATATACTGTACAAATTATTTGATTAGCAGTGGATTCCCAACTAATACTTTTTGTTAGTTATTAACTTGGGTGCATTTTTCATTTCAGTGCTTGCCTTTGTACATCTATCTCTTTTTTAAACTGTGAGTAAATAAAGCTCGAAGACATGTGTTGAAATGCTTTACAGTTAGGACCCTTCTTATCTTCACTATAGTTAGCAACTTAAAATATAATTTTCAATGTGTTTCCTTTTTTTAAGCCATGGAAAACGTTTTGATCGAACTTTTTTACTACATAGAAAATTCACCTAGATAGCGACAGGTCAATCTCGTCACTTGGAAGTTCATCTTCGGACAACGTGTGGATCGCACTGTCCTTGGATGTCCGGCTGTACGCCTGCTGTCGTTTAAACAGCATTAACTTCATTGCTGTCCTCTGTAGTTGTTTCTGCACTGTTGATTCAGGAAACCTGAGATAAGGGCACAATACATGTTTTACTTACAACATCATCATCGTAGCTTTTGTCATCAGCATTATCAGAATATTTTATTGAAAATATTTCATTCGCATAGCATTTGGTTTTAACCTATTTTACATACATGATGGAAGTTGACAGTTTCAGTAAAAAATTTAATGTGAATCGGGAAAGGTATACATTGAAGATTGAAAGTAAAGAATACACTTTTTATAAACTGAATCTCAACTAATGATAAACTTAGAAAGGAAATTGGGCGATGTGCGACCTTGAATTCTGCTAAAGTAACATATTTCAAATGTTCAACCCTTGCTAACCACCGAATCTATAGGCTGAAAAATATAAAGATGAAATATACTGCTCAGTGCCAAATAAATTCATGTATGCAAGACATTTGTTCTCGGATATCTGGCATTACGAACGAGGGCGGGACTTGTGTCAATTTCTGCTTTTCAGTTGCGAATTGAATATCGAACTTTATGATTTTACTGAGATCTTAGCAAAATTGTCTGAAAAATTGATTTTGGGTAAGTTCTGCTAAAGAAACAGTGGAAACAAACCACCAAAATACAACTTAAAAATAGAATCCGCACTCTGTTAACTTTTACATAAAGAGTTAGACCCTTTGATACTTATTATTGAATGCGTTGTTTATTATTATTATTATTATTATTATTATTATTATTATTATTATTATTATTATTATTATTATTATTTTCACAGTCAATATAATTATGGGACAAAGAAATAAAAAAGGAAATATTTAAAACAATAACAACAACAAAAGCAACAACAACAACAAACTAGTCTAAAGTTCATATTGTAAGATATGTGTTTGTACGGAATCAGACATAAGTGGCGTTGTTTTTCTGTGGTTAAAACTACGAGTCTCAAGGCGAACGATTTCTATGCTGTCTCTTTGAACGATTCATTGCAAGCAAAATAAAAAAAGAAGCTACACGGCGAGTGTTCTTAATTTTTGGAATATAATGAGATTCTACACGGTGAGTGTTGTGAATTTGGAATATAATGAGAAGCTACACGGTAGGTTTTGTGAATTTCGAAGAAGAAATTTACTATTCAATTTATCACGCGACCAGATGTTAATCTTGTTGAATGACTCGCAAATAGAGAGCGCTGGTAAAAGAATTTGCATAATTGGACCCTCATGACATTGTGCATTTATTCGATCGTTTCATGTTATGTTATCACACAGGACCATTTTTGTATTTGAAACTTAATTTTGGATTTATCTTTATACGATGATATCCTATGCAAAAGTATAAACTATATTGCAAGTCTGACACACCTGGTTGTACTCCTAACATCGCTGAATTCATTACAATTACTGTCAGCTGATGGTCGTCTGTCAAGAGAGGCTTGTTGAGTCTCATATGCAGAGTCTTTCAGACGATCATTTGTGAGATCAGACACCTGCTTTGAAGAATATTGCTCTGAATCAAAAGGAAAACAACCTGGCAAGGATCTTATACTTGGAGACGAACTTGTATTACCGTCGCCATCAAATTGTGGGTAAAGTCGGTTTCTCATCTCTGTAGAATCCTGCTTGTGTAGATGTGGATAAGTCTTATAAAGGTCAGGAGCTGGACTTTTTTGCAGGTTGTATGACCAATCTGAAGTGGTTGAAACTCTTGATTCCCAGTCATCAGCTGATTTGTATTCCTCGGTTCTATTTGAAAACGAGTTAATTTTACTCTTCAAGTGAGAGTAATCAGTATCAGCTTTTAAATCCTTGTTCTCTTCCCCATAGTCATGTCTGAATATTGGTTGATTTAAACCAGTCGGGTGTCTATGTTTTGGAATATCTATCCATCCTACGTCAGAGTGCTGCACAATTTTCTTGTAACTCTTCCTTTTCTTTGCAACACTATTATACGGTTCACAATCGTCATTTTCAAAACTAGAAGATGATTTGTACAACTGGGGTGATCGTCTACTCTGTCTTCTTGCACTAGGGCTGTAATAATGTAACTTCTCCCTAGATCGTGAATGGCACAGGATACAGATATCTGGTACAGAATATGCATGTCGTAAGTATCTGTCTCCATCTATACTACTTGCATATTCCTGTATATATATCCTATTGCGGTGCTCTCGTCTGCCAATCCTCTCATCAATACCCCTACAACGTCTGCATTCATGGTAGTTATGATGATGGTATTCTGAAGATAAATTATCTGAACACGAATAACGGGATATAGTTCTATGTCTCATTTTATGTTTCGCATGTTTCTGCTGGCCGCATTCAAATTTCTTCGAGATGAGGTGGTTTTGTTGAGCGTTTCTTTTGCTTTTACTATCATCTTTACCTAACGATTCTACAGCAATTTGTCTCCTAAAAACGTCACAGTCTATTATCTCATTATAAAATGAAGTGCTTTCGCTCTTTGATGCATACCGTCTTCTTCTTTCTGCTGCCAATGAATGTTTTGGCTGCTCGGCATCTAAAGAAATTGCATTCCCGCCCTGTGATCTATCAAACTGTGTATTCTCAGCATTAGATGTAGATGGATAGCCACTGTCGGTATTTGACTCATATCGATGTTTATCTGGTAGGAATCTTTCCCTAATTGTGTCAAAAGTACCGGGCTGCTTGTCCTCGTCATTGGAACTAGAGTTACTGTTTTCGCTTTTATCCACTTTATTGTTATCTTCGTTGAGAATTATTATATTCGGATAACAATGATCAGGGCGGGTTAGTGACGCCCTAGGATTCATCCCTTTTTTGTCAGGATCAATACCTGGGTTTTCAGCACTAGATTGGGAACTAAGCGAAACTGTTTTTCTCACACGCCTGAACGTTGCATACTCTTTGTTCAGTGTTCCGGTCCTCGGGGAATCAAGCTGCAAATCGAAAGACTTAGATCTGAAACAGCTGGTAACACCTGATCGTGCAGGTGGAGAATCAAAGGAGAATTTTAGCTGCCCACCAATTAGGCCAAACGAGGGGCTATCGTTCCAGATACTGGCACCTCCCATGCTGCCACGGTGCAGAAGGATTTGTTCATCAGATGTTGTGTGTGTTTCAGAGGATTTGTAAGAGGCAAAAAATAGGGCTGCAGCCTCGCGATTGCTTTCATTTACGACTGGAGACCTGTCCCGCTCATAGTAGTCGGGATCTATGTACTTCCTTGTTTCAGACTGGAAAGAATATTATGTTAAAATTAGGATTTATACTACTATTTATGATATCAATGTAAGTAATAATTCATTTGGAATTGCACTATTTTAAGACCATATAAAGCAAATTATAGATTTAAAGTAGGAAAAGGCTATCGAAGACTCTTTCGTATGTCACTACACATTTGAACCAAGTATTAGACCCACAAATAAATTACAAGCATCTGCAATATCCTTTATATTTCAAAGTTATATATCTCTGACGACTGTCAAAACCTTGGTTCATGGTTGTGAAAAAATATGTTCAAAGTTAAGTACATATATTTCCGCCTGATTGAACATATGAACACTCACAGATACAGAAAGTCAGAAGAAAAGAGAGATAAATAGATTGTTTCATAACTCTTGTGAAAATGTGCAGGAAAAAGGTAATAAATTAAATCCGAGTAATTCAGAGAGTTATATACCATTACATGGTTATTTACGGAGTAATCTTGGTACCTTCATATCTGGCGAAACAGTTGGTAAAGTAGGTAAACTGAGATGAGTCATGGATTCCGTTTCTATTTTCGGAATATCAATCTCTAAAGAGAAAACATTCCTTTTCCGGTTGGTCTCTTCTTTTAGCGAAGCTAATAATAATAATAATAATAATAATAATAATAATAATAATAATAATAATAATAATAATAATAATATATTTAATACAATTCAATAAAATTGGTTTAAATATACAAATCAAGTAATGTAAACTGTAACCCTAAGGATGAATACAGGACTGTGATAGCCCTTCCTTTATATGATAGAAAGTTGCTCGAGTTTGTTTACATTTTTTGGACTTGCCTTATGACAAATTTCATTATTCATTCATTTGCCTAAAATTTCACAAAGTAAGAAGAAAATTTCTATAACCGTTCTATTACTGCAAATCCTGTATTGCAAAATTACAAAACATTGTGTCCACTATCAATGCAAATTCTCAAAAATCTTGCTTAATTTGTTACTCTTTAATAATGAATACAATATTACAAACTGTGTTATTTTTAAATTGGAAATTTCTCATACAGCCATGTTTAATAATGGCATATTACATACTGTTTCTTCTCTTTTCTAACGTTTGTACACTCCAGGATATTTATCCTATCCGTTACTCTCCTGTATCATTATATATTATGTAAATATTGGTATGCGCGTGGTTGCTCTAAGCGCAATCGGAGTGGTAAAAAAACACAAACAAAGCAGCACATGCATGATAAAGCACATGCATGATTTAGCATTCATCTGTAACCAATAGTATATGAACAGATTTTATTCCTGGAGGAGAATAATTTCGGCGAATATTACAAAACATAATTTTCTTATCTAACTTGAAGAATAAATCTTGTACTTATATAGCGTGCACTATACAGGTAAATGCTCAACCCAATCCTTATCAAGGCTGCACGTGCTGCATATCTGTCGCGTCAATTTCTTTCAGAGCGCCTGGAGCTGATACGCGTGCATCACATTTTGCAAATTTAGGTTACTTGTTCCGTGGGAACGAGTGCATTTGTCCTGTCCGAACGAGTTTATTTTTTTCTCCTTCTAAATACCACATCATTACAAATATGTAGTTAACAGGAAGTTCATAATTGTATCGGACCTATTAAAACACTAGCATATTTTCCACCAAACCGTCTGTGTCAAAACTCAAAATTATGTTCGAGGCACTTTTAACACAAACAAAGCAGGTGAGAAAATAGGAGCTAAGTGCCTTTCCCAAAGACACACCGAGACAGCCGACCCATGCTGGCTTAGTCGGGTATCGAACCTGCTATCCTTGGATTACGAGTCCTACGCTCTACCAACTGAGCTACCGCGGCTCCCTTTTAAATTATATAAACAGCCCCTTTACAATTTGATTTAAATTACCTCTTTGATTTTTAAAATATGATTCCCATTTTATAATATATGATTTAAATACATACAATTTGCGTAAGAATTGCGCAGGAAACCTGTTCTCAGGTCAGTGGTGTGTGTTATTTATCTTTTTTTATAGCATTTTTCTTCACGACGCTATGTATGATTGTTTTGCTACATTGTTTTACATACTGTTACGACTAGGGGTAATGTAACAAAAGAAAAGACTCAAACAAGCTTTCAAGATTTAAAATACAAATATTTAATTTCCTAAAATATTAAAATATTTTAACAAACAATCAAAGTGAAAGAATTAAAAATAACTTACAGTATAGAATATCCTTAAAAGTCCTAAATTGTTCTAAAGTTCACTGATCCGGAAGTTAATCCAAATATTCCGAATGAAATAGGTTCCGAATGAAACCTTCATTGTACTGATGTACTAACAAGAATCAGTTATATCCAAGTGTTATAAATTCCAAATAGTCCTTGTGAATATGGAATATGACAAGTTCTAGAAAATGTTTCCGATAATTCCACGGAGCTGTATTATTCTTAAGAAGCAGTACTTAATTCCTAAATGTCTAAATGTACTGTATATATATATATATATATATATATATATATATATATATATATATATATATATATATATATATATATATATATATATCACTGAAGTAGAATATCCACACACAAAATGAACCAATCTCGTTTTATGACCTCTCAGGCTGAACGAACTATGACCGAATGCCTAACACAGCAATACATCCTATTATATAGCTTCTGAATGCGCAGAACAGAATAAGGAAAACCAATTTAAACTGTATTGCGACTTAAAAACAATTTAATCCTTCTAGTAAACAACCTTCTCCGAACCAATCAGAAATTAGGTTATGCGTGACACCGCTAAATTACCAGTGTACTAACGTTTTTACCAGTCAATAAAGTATTGACTCTAAATTGAATCATAGAATCTAGGTCAGAAGTTCAACCCTGACGCGCTAAATCACGTGATATACTAATGTTACAAGCGACAATATTTACCAAATCCAATGTACTGAGTCACATTGAAATACCATATATGTACTTTCTGCAAGACAACAGCTGTTAGACTATTATGCAGAGATCATAAAACTATACTATTATTTAAAAACGAAATGATACATAATTCCGTAACAATACTACATGCTGTGTATTCTTAGAGAAATAAAGTTGATATATAGATTGATTCGAATTTTATACCTTCATTCCATTTTGTCCATGAACTCCTTACAAACTGATTGAAATAAAGTATATATGCATAGGAAGACTCGCTGTAATTCTACATTTAACTTTACTTTAAAATTATCGTTGCAGTAAGCAAACTGCGTCAGTCTTTGTGAAAAATGATGCTGTTTGGATTTTAGTGTTATAATGTGCGAAGAGTGAAGGAATTAAAGTTGTGAGATTATTTATCAAATTTTAAAACCTTCCATCATCACTATTCAGAGAAATGAACATATAAATTACATTTTCTATCGAGTTCCATTTTGACATCAGAGCATATTGTTTATAAAGTCATATACAGTACTCATTATATCTATAAGTTACTACGCATTTAGTAGAGATTTGTGCAATCTGCTGCTCACACAAACAAATGCTGAATTATAATACACAATGTCGTACACAGATCCTCACCCTGGCTGCTCTTTCTTTCCACTGATCTTGGTTTTCGTTTTGGCAACACCTGTATGATTCTGTCTCCACACTTTCTTCTGATGGCACATGAAAGGCAGAAGAGAACCAAAAGGTTCATAACCACGAGCATTCCAATCCACATCGGCTCTTTCAGAAGCTTTTCTCCTATGCTGAGTACTTGATAAGGGCTGGGAAGGGGAACATCACATTTAGCACCTTAAACGATTAAAAGCAATACTAATAATCAAGAGTCTAAGACCAATTTTCTGTGTATTTCCTAATCTATGACAAATCAAAATCAGAGGTTCTTATTCTGATCTTTATACCAAGGCTTCTCAAAATATCTGATGGTATTGTGCAACAAAGTCACGTTATTAAGACAGTAGTTGGCTTTCTTTATGCATATGTCAGAAAATACAATTTCACTCCTAAGAGGTAATCGAGACGTATTTTTTTTTTGTGTGACAAGAATAATTTTTTTGCAAATATCTATTTAAAAACAACAACAACATCAACAACAACAACAATAACAAAACAGAGGGAAACCAAGAAGTTCCGAAATGAGAAAATATGGTTATATGTGATATAATCAGTATGCAACCAATACATTTTCTTAATGGAAAAAATTTGACAAAACAATTGAACATAACTTCTGTATTTTCGAATTGCGACATCTGACATACACCTTGGATTTCTGCCTATAGCGAGGGACATTAAGGACATTTGATAGTATATAACTGCATATGAAGTAAGATTTAGCATACTCTTCAACTGCGTGAAACTTTGATGTCAAATTGCCGCTATCTCCATTTTGGCGCGTCAGCAAACGGTGATGTCAGCCTCTTGCGTCCAGTCGAGGTCTTAAAAGGGGACTACAAATCTTAATTAAAGCAAAATAACCCCATTATATATAATCTTGTAGGCCAAATATCACAATCTTAATGCACGCACTAAACCCACTTACACAATAGCATTATATATAATCTTGTAGGCCAAATTCTGCAATCATAATGCCCACATTCATATCTGCATTACTTACTAAGTTTCTAGACATTAATCGTAAATTAGGCCTCATGATATTAAGCCTTTAATGTTTGCCTTCATTATGTCCGTATAAGGCGTATTGCAAAACGGGATGAAACAAGAAAAAGGTTACCGTATATATTCGCGTACGAATCCAAATACAAACAACATAGACCCAGATCTGCCGTTGCATATTGCGCCGGCAGATCAGGGTCTATGTTGTTTGTTCTACTGATTAGTCCTTAAAAACTGCATAGACCCAGATCTGTCGGAGCATTATGCGACGGCAGATCTGGGTCGATGCAGTTTGCAATTGGTATCGGTTTATACACGAGTATATACGGTAAATTGCATTCAAAGAAATTTACATTGAATGACAGCACTTTATGAGAAGTTAAATTGGCAAGCTTCATGAATATACCAGCTACCGCTTATACTCGCTTATAAGTTGGGTCCAACTGCAAACTGCATAGACCCTGATCAGCCGGTGCATTATGCGACGGCAGATCAGGGTCTGTGTTGTTTGCAGTTGGACCCTACTTATAAGCGAGTTTGACGGTAAGTGTTCTTTTACGTTGCTTCGAATTTTGTAGCCCTGCAGGACAATTATATAATGCAAAACGACATGAAATTTAATTATATACCGGCAAAACGACATGAAATTTAAAGTGTCCTTAGCTCACTTACCTGTCCATCCAGACGTACAATGGCAAGATGGATGGGAACTATTTTGCCCGATGCAATTGCCGTGTCCACTGCATACAGTGTGTCCGCAAACAAGTTCATTCGTCTCACAGAGGACACCCCAAAATCCCGAGTTGCACGTGCATGCAAAGCCAGCATGTGTTACGGAACATCCGCCATTTTTACAAGGAATACTGTCACACACTATCACTTGCAAAAACATACCTGTAAGAAAAATGCTTTACTTTATGCTTCGTGTCATGTCAGGTAATTTATATAATTGACAAATAGATTATTTAATCTTAATACTATCATACATACATTTATTTTAGTGTCTATCAGTGTAACGTGAGACCTGAAAACAAACATGTCTGATGGACATTCAACCTTCAACGGACATCCAAACGAAAACCAAATGTCCGTGAGCACTTTTATTTTAAATATATGTTATACACTTCAAAAATTATTTGGAAAACCACTTGTGTGATAAATAAGTGTTGCGTGAAGAAGAAAATGAAAAGGTCCCACATTACAAGATGAATACGAAACCCTATTTCTGTTCTTAGAGTCAACGATAAATCCAAATTATCTGGAATTATTAAATGATAATCATAATTACTCCTAAGGTGAATCATCTGATTTGGAGATAGCCGAAGAAACTTTTCTACACTGAAGCTTTCGTCAGGTACTAAAAAAAAATTTTTTTGTTGATAATAGGTACTGCAATACAGTTTTAAATCACACTGTTCATGTTTGACAAAAAAATTACTTTTGCCAAAGTTTCAACTTTAATTAGGCTACGGCTAAGAATTAGCTATAGAAATTTATCTCTTATGTTTTTATCAAACATCATACACCTGTATTATATGACGCTTTATATTGCAACTGATGCACTCTGTGTCCAAATGAATGCGTGATAACTTCTGTACAGTAGTTACTGCTGTGTATGTGTGATAACTTCTGTACAGTAGTTACCTCTGTCCCATTTCTAACAGAAGTTTCTGCTTTAAAATAAACGTTATGCTTGCAATTTTCAAATATCAACATTTTTCACAAATGTAATGTAAAATAATTCCTCGATAAAATATCCGCAATACAAATTATTCAGGCAGTTAACATAATACGAAGTTTGATTTTCAAGAAAGCATTAGCTCTGTTTTTTCTTCTTCATTTGTTCGGACTTCGTAGATAATAGTTTTTGAAGATCTAAACATTATCGGTGAAGAATATGATAACTTGAAATAAAAACAAACAAAAAATCACTTATGGAGTTTGATAATCTCTTAAGATGCATCCTTTAAATGTTCCAGGATTAAAGTTTCTGAAACGCTGTACGAAACTATGAATTTAAATTTCTTCATCAGTAGTGAATCTGGACAAAGAATTAAAATACCTTCAAAATTTAGAATTAAACCACACTTTGATTAATAAATTGTAATTATTGTTCGTATTAGTTTCAGAAAGGCTTATTTTTGAGTTAGGCGTATAGCTATGTTTGATGTAAAATGGCGTCTGATGTATCTAAAATGTCTTATTTTCATCACAAGAACTTGACTTAATCAGTATATACAAACTTTAAATTCAGCGTGGATGATGAATATGTTAATTTTATTTAATTGATAGAAGATTTTACATTTCATACTCATTTTTCTCTCCACATGTATAGATTTATGCATAAAAGATATGAATTAAATACAACAGGCGGCCTAAATTCGAAGCTGGACAGGCGGCCTAATTTCGGCTTATTTCGAGGCTGGCCAGGTGACCTAATTTCAAGGCTGGCTTTTTTTAGACAGCGAAACTTTCTAGGAATTGGGCAATTTATTTTGAAGGCAGGTTTACAGTACTTAATTTGATGCATGAAGTCCGTGACCTTCGAGAAGACGTTTTCATACACACCGTCAAGTTTTCATTTTGCAAAAATATAAATGATAAGTCTGTTGTATCATCAACAGATGTGGTGCTGCAAAACGTTATAATGCTTCCGTTCTTGTCAATTAAATGCAGTTCTTTTAAGCCCTCATTGCATGATGCTTTTGCTAAATTCAATTTATTATTGCTGAGAAGGAGACGGCGATCAGATGGTGATGATATTACTCTACAACATTGTATATCAAATGGAAAGAAATATGGAAAGTTTAAACTAATAATTTGGCTTCCAGATGTAGTTTCATTATCTTCAATGCAGAAAACTGGATGAAAAGTTTGCCCTGTTAATGAAAAGTCCTTTGATGATATACTTTTGTCTGTCTTAAACATTAACGTTGCACTATTTTTGAAAGACACGATATTCACTGGGGTTGCTAAGTTTCCACAATAAACAGAATCAACAAGAAATCCTTTTGTTCCTAGCAAGTCATAGAGGCAGTTTTCGTGATCTTCCAGGTGAAGAGTATGTATAGCAAGAGAAATAAGGTAACGTTCCGGTGCGGTGATGCAGTAGTCAATTAGAATATTATTGGAATAATTTTGATTAGGTTAACCAGGACTCGAAATAGTTCCAGTGGTTGAATTCAACGAAATTGTGCTTATAATTATCTCGTTCAAAGCTGGAAGGAAAAAAATTGTGTTGCAAATAAAATATATATCTCTCAAAATTACGCGCATATTTTTTTTTCTTGAAAATGTATGCATAAAAACATCAAGTGTCATTCTCACATATGTACATAACAAAACTTCTCTATTATGAACTTGAAATTTTGGAGTACGTTTTAATAGTTAAAAAAGATGCTGGATAATTTATCAATGTAAAGAAGAACAAGGATTATACTGTTCACATCCTCTACTCCACCTCCAGCTCTTCTCGTTGTACTAATACTGACGCTGTTTCCGTTTAGTTCGACTTTGAGCAGGGCTTATGAATCTAATTCATGCACTGGTATCCGTTGATAAATGTGAGTATTCTGATATTGTATAATTGGCTCTTTAATCTTAAAACATATCGTTCAATTTCACTTTTTGGGGCATATTACCATGTATTTTTTGTCTGGTTTACTTATAATAGGAGCGATGGCGATTCAGTGGCTAAGGCATTGGACTCGTGACGAGAAGGGTGCGGGTTCGATTCCCATCACATGAACAGCCGGTATCAGCTATTGTGTTGTGTCCTTGTGCAAAGCTCCCCTAGTTGCCTCGGCACAATATAATCTTCAAAGTGTTTCTGTGCAAAGAACTATAAAAAATTTTTAAAAAATCAAACAAACAAAAATACAATTAGAGTACTATGTGTTGTTGAAAAGTACATTATCAGTTTACATATTAGCTGTATTAGCACAGTTGGTCCTACGGTAGTAGTAGTAGTAGTATCAGCAGCAACAACAGCAAAAACCGTAGTGGTAGTGATATTGGTAGTAGTACAGTATTAGTGGTAGCATTAATAAGAGTAGTAGTAGTAGTAGACTAATTGCAACAATATTTTATAGTGGTGGTGGTAGTAATATTTATTGAAAAGCGCATTTGCTATTACTCTTATTTTAGATGTACTTATCTTCTATCCGGCTTACATTTAAACTATGGTTAATGACTTTGATCAATTTTGCCCACCATTGTAATACTAGATACTGAAATTGTTGTTGATAACGTCAAAGGCAAAAAAGCAATTGTCTTCATACATTCAATATTCAACAAAGGTTGATGAGCTAGTTAAAGCCCTAAATTCTACAATATTATCAGAGTTGCAGAAGTACCCTCCGATTTTGAACTTTATTAATGTTTTTGACACTGTAAGAATTTAATTATTAATTATGAATTTATATCTGCTAACACCAATCTAATTACAAAATATCTCTGACATAACGGATATCGATTTCAATCAAAATGTACTGCCAATACAGTGCTACTAATGCTTTAATTAATGTTGTTGCGATTTGCACCTTTGTCAATGCTCCACCTGATCATTTCTCTTTCGCTTGACTCAGAGTTATACTTCAGGGCAAATAATTTAACCAAATATCCAGTTACTCATGGTTTTCATCCCACTAATATAGCACTCTTGCAATTTAAAACCCTTTCCTCTTTTTCAAAAGGAAGATCTTTCATTCCGTCTCCTTCAAACCTTCTTCCTAGTTAACGCTGATTTAAATTATGATTTTTTTCTACTCGAAATTACCGGTAAGTGGTTTTGTACAGACGACACTTAATTCAGCCGAACAAGGGACCTGCTCATTAACCTGACTGGTCTCAACAAGGATGTTGGTCCTGACAGTGTTCATGTTTCCGCCATTTCGCCATTTATAAAACCTTACGGCGGAGCATCGGAGTTGATCTGAAACAAAAATGTAATGGAATAGTCATAAAAGTATGGTTCTCTTTTCATTATCTGACATGGGGAAGGGTGGGGGCAGGGTGGCAGAGTAGAGAGGAATTATGTCCGCCAATCAAAATTGCGAATAGGCTAATTTATACGCAATATATGGGATGATGCAACCACAGAAAGCTTGCGTGTAGCACACATTAAATAGTTCTCCACAATTTGCTCACAAGAATAAAATGTTAGATCATAATATTATATCTGAAAGTGTTAAGTATTCTCTGTCATACTGTCATCAGAATATGTGTACTGTTTACACCATCCAGGCTGAATTGTGTATAGCTCATAGCAGCACTCTGATAATTATTGGATGCATGCCCTATGACGTAAACACACAAATGTTCCAAGGTCTGGAAAACTTTGTATATTCAGTCTTTGAGATCAAATCTGGCACAACATAATAAATATAGTATCTTAGCACATATTCACCATCTTCTTTATTTTATAAATAATTCTTGAGGTGATTGAGTTATTAAAAGTTAAAGAAAATGAGTGATATTTTCAAAAGAAGCAGCGAAGACAGACATCGGAAACATCTTATTTCGTCGACTTACGGTCGTGCTTATTGACAATTGCCTTTAAATCGGTTACACTTTTAACTTTAATATTGCAAAAACAAAGTTTTCCCGAGTCATTTAATTTCCTTTTTACAGGTTCTTAATGACCAAGTATCTGTGCAGATGGCTTGGAGTCCCACCATCATTCACAGGAGTTGGCCTCTACCATGCTCCAGCTACCATTGACATCAGTTGTGGAAGAGTACAAGGTGGCCAAAGCAATTGTACTTATGATGCTGAACCACTCGCAGGACAAGAAGATAGCTGCTGCAGGCATTGAAGTCAGAACTGGTAGAAAGTGGCTAGTTTCCCGTGCAGTTGAATTAGCAGAAAGTAGACTCCAGCACAAGACATAGTGGCAACAGCCTACTCTGGAAGACAAGGCTTGGAAGCAGGTCAAACCCAGCTCTGGAAGGAAGCTGACCCAGATACGAGAAGGTCAATGATCCAGGACGAGCCACGGAAAGTGGAGGACGAGAATCGACAATCAAAGAGTGTCCAACTGGGAAGCCAAGGAGCATGGACCTGGTGGTCTTTACCAGCGAGGAAGCTAACATGGTCCGATATCTGGAATTACGAGCCTTTCCGAATAAAGTTTCTGCTGGGGCTTCATTGAGAATCCTGCGTGTCCCCTCTGTGGTAAAATAAATAGCCTAGAGCACACCCTGTCAACATGTCAGACTTCGCTAATACAAGGCCGCTACAGATGGAGACATGAGAGGGGCATCCGAGAGCTAGCAGACATCTTGGAGAGGGAGAGAAAGAAGAAAAGACCAGCACCAATCAGCAGGCCAAGATTTATCAACTTTGTCAAAGAGGGAGAAACCAATAACACCTCACCACAGAGGAGGGGAATCCTCAATGAATCAAAGAGCTGGGACATGCCTGTTGATCTTGAAATAAATATATTTTTCCCAGAAATTGTCCAGACGTTTCTACGTACAGATGTAGTGATTTGGTCAGAGTCTAGGAAGAATCTGGTGGCCATGTAGTTGACTGTACCTTGAGAGGAGAGGTGTAATGAGACTCATGAAAGAAAGTTGACCAAGTATGCAGAGCTGATAGTGACATGCAAGAGCGGGGGGTGGAGTACTTGATTGTTTCCAGTAGAGGCGGGAAGAAGAGGGTTTACTGCTCAATCGATCTGGAAGATGCTCAGTGCTCTAGGGATAACAGGGCAAAACTGCAAAGTGGCAGTTCAAGCGCTGGGCAAAACTGTTGAAAGAGCGTCCAAGATTGAGGACAAGAGCTGCCTGCCTACCACCAACAGGTTGTGACTGATCATCACTGCCGCCCTGCCATCAGGAGGGTGTTCCGGGATAAGGGGCGAAACACCCAGTGATAGATGGTCCCGGCTGATGATGTTGATGATGCAGCAGTGGATATACTATATTACAATATATAATATATATGTAAATATCCCATCCAGGTGAAATTTATGAAATTAATTGTAGAATTTCTATCGTTTAAAAGCCTTGGCGATTTAAAGAGTTAAAATATTCAACCAGTTTCATAAATTTTTCATATTAAATGAGCACAAGTGTAAGATTAGATTTTATCGCATGGTGAAAATAACTGACTTCATTCTGCTAATAAAACTAATATTTGGTGTAGTGTAATGTCTTATCCATTACAAATCTGTATATATGACGTCATGGTGTTATATGTGACCCAATGACTTAACAGTTTTACTTACTAAGTATCAAAATCTTAAATGGGTTGAAGTAACCTAATATTGATGGCATCGTATCTTAAATAAAAGATACAACACAAAGCACATTCATCAGAGATAGCCTTCCCAAATTTCGCATTCTAAACACATATATGAGAAAATTATATACATCTACTTTTCTGTAAAGTGAGAATTTACAAACTCACCATCCTACGTCACTGGCTTTTGGATCAGTTGTGTGTGTGTGTGTGTGTGTGTGTGTGTGTGTGTGTGTGTGTGTGTGTGTGTGTGTGTGTGTGTGTGTGTATGTGTGTGTGCGGGGGGTTGCATTAATTTCAAATTCCAGTCTATTGAAACAATTTATTGAAGTGTTTGAAAATCAGAACTGTTCAGACAAGAAAACAGCTGAGAAAAATAACTGCTACTTTAATGTCTTTTGTGCGCTACGTCATTTTCACAAAACATTTCTTTCAAAATTAGAGGTAAAAACTTACTTGAAATCGCACGTATTTTTCAAGATGGCGGCATCCGATACGAAGCAATTTCTTTCCTGCCATTTTACTATATTCAGTTGTTTCACGAAAACGATATAGTGCATCTAAGACATTGAAGTAGTACCTATTTACATGGCTGGTTTTCTTGTCTGAGCCATGCATCTAAGACATTGAAGTAGTACCTATTTACATGACTGGTTTTCTTGTATGAGCCATGCATCTAAGACATTGAAGTAGTACCTATTTACATGACTGGTTTTCTTGTCTGAGCCATGCATCTAAGACATTGAAGTAGTACCTATTTACATGGCTGGTTTTCTTGTATGAGCCATGCATCTAAGACATTGAAGTAGTACCTATTTACATGGCTGGTTTTCTTGTATGAGCCATGCATCTAAGACATTGAAGTAGTACCTATTTACATGGCTGGTTTTCTTGTCTGAGCCATGCATCTAAGACACTGAAGTAGTACCTATTCACATGGCTGGTTTTCTTGTCTGAGCCATGCATCTAAGACATTGAAGTAGTACCTATTTACATGGCTGGTTTTCTTGGCTGAGCCATGCATCTAAGACATTTAAGTAGTACCTATTTACATGGCTGGTTTTCTTGTCTGAGCCGCTATGATTTCTTTAAATATTTTGAGCAAATTGTTGCAAATAGCTGACACATAAACCCGCTGCCAAATGTAGGATGATGAGAGATTGAATTCATACACATAAATGCTAATCGTTATGAAAAGTAAAAATTGGCTGACAGTGCTCTCTCTCTCTCTCTCTCTCTCTCTCTCTCTCTCTCTCTATATATATATATATATATATATATATATATATATATATATATATATTATCAAGGTTAAATGAGTTTGTTGTCAAGTAACAGCTATTACGGGTGCAACATTTAAGAATAAAATAAAATATTGTTGACAGAGGACATTAATTTTCGTACCTGTTGGAATTTTGAATGTCATGCATAACTTACTCCTTAAGGTACAATATATCGGTATGGTATTTAATTAAAAAAAAAAGAAAAAAAACCCAGTTCTTTTTTGTATTTCATTAATTTATTGGAATGAAAATGTATGAAAATTATATGTGATGGAAACACGTGTACATCTTCGACCTCTATTTTTATGGGAAAAAATTACCCTTCGATTGTGTGTTCAAACTTGTTTCGTTGTTTGTTACACCGGCGTTTCCTTGAATCCAGAAGCTTGATCCATTTTCAATTTCTGAAAAAATTATTAAAACACGCGTTAAGGTCTGTTACGCACCCTTTCGATGAATTGATTCTTATCTTTTCTTTTATTCATCATTGAATTAAAAGGTTTATTTCAGAATGAAATAAAGTAACATGCTGGGATTCTATCAAAGAAAACATCATAATGCATAAAAGTCAGGAATATTGCCCTATTTTTCAATGGTCAATTAAGACTGATGGAAATGCTTTTCTTCAGAAATGGCTGAGAGTAACATAAGCATATATTTCATGCATATAATATTACTTGCACATTTTATTGGTAAATTCTATCTATCTGCAAAATACGAATATTATTCAAATAAGAGTATATATACGATGTAACACTAAAAAAAAAAAATATCAGTGCTGATAGTAAGCTTAGCTTGTCAATTTCCCTAGTGCATGTAATTGCTCCGGCATTGTATAAATTTAGAGTCCTGACTTACTCATACCATTGATTTGACCATAAATCGAATGCAAATAAAACACATGAACAAATAATATCATTCTAAAGTTTTAAAGGACACCAATGTATCCATTTATCTTTGCATAGATACTTACTGAGGTCATCCATGACGTTTCCTAGGAAGAAAACGCTGGATGGAGTCAATTCTTTTAGAATATCTCCACCGGCTCCTTCACAGGTTTTGGAAGCATTGAGGTATGTTTGAGATTTCTTTGTCGGCAGATGAAAACATGCGTTTGGTCCTGCGTACCACTTGGGACCCGATTCCTCAGCTGAACATGCATTTGCTTGAAAATTAAACAAAAAAGCTAATTTAGCTATATTCATTAAAAGAGAATGTAAACCTGGCTAACTATGGAAAAGTATTTTTATGAAGCATTGATAACATAGTGAACATCTGTCAACGACAAAATGTTCGGTCATCTTCATTAGTTGTCATAAAAGCAAAAACAGTTTTAGTATTGAAAATGTTGGAGTCATTAGATATTATTATTTAAAGGCGTTATGAAATAATGCCTTACATTCATTTATTTTCTTGCAAATAACACCACAAAAAGAGATATCTGGAAGAATGAAATTTAAAAGATAATTACACCCTTATTTTTCATGACATTTCATATTTTTAAATTGGAATATTGTCATAAGGTCTGAAACTTGATACTTTCAGAAATCGAAATTCTCCGTGACATTGTCTCTTTTTGAACCGTTTAGCTTTACGTAATGTGTCACTTACATCTCCAACAATTGTGTACATTTTCAATATTATGCCGTATAAAAAGAATGTTCTTGTATGAAGTGCTTTAATATATATTCTTCTTCAAGTTAAGGTTTATGGAACTATGCTAACTTTCTTTACAAATATTAATTATCATAGATATGAAATATAATGTATTGTCATACTATGAAATTTCTAAGGAAAAAGCCTTTTGTAAATACGCCACTCAAAAAACCTGTGAAAATTTATGAAACTAATAACATTGTGTACCTATGAAATTCAACGGTAAATTAATTTTGTTTGGTGCTAATTTTTGAATTCTTACGTGTAACAAATTCTACTGTCGCCGAAAATCCAACAGCTCTATGGGAATGGTCCGTTCGAAAACGAAATATTATGAGATTGGTGGATGAAATTCTCTGAAGCAGCTTGAGTCTATTGGTCCAATTACCGCAAAAGATGGAAGGATTCATATATGTGGAATCAGTTACGGTCACATTGTCGAATATACAGCTTAAGAGAGAGAGAGAGAAAAAAAAAAGTGTTTTATTAAAGGATCTTTTATTGTAACCGAACGATAAATTAAAGATAAATCGACATAAACCGGTTAAAGATTCAAAGCAGATACTCAGACAGTGACCTTTGGAAAATATTTATAAACTGTCCATTTCCAATCATTTTACCCATGGTCATCGCTATAAAATATAAATGAACTGGTTAATATCTAGTACAGTTTTTAGTATGAGGAAGAATACAACTGCACAGATAATTATATTGAATCAAGCCTTTGCACAGAGAAATAGAAACATGACAGTTTCTGTAAGACCATGTTGTAGAATTGCCTTTTTAACAAAAGTTCTTCCCCCCTCCCCCTTTTCGGGAAGCTAACTGTAGAGTTGTCTTCACGAAAACAAAGTAGGCGTCAGAGGGTTTTCTTTTGAAACAAATGGATCCAGGGAGCTCGCCCACCCCCCGACCCCCCAATCTACAAAAGCTACAGAAGGGACTAGGGACTATTAGCCAGTGTCTCCAAATTAGAGAATTGAGTCGCGTTCGTTACACACAGAGTTACTATATATCTATCAGATGACGACGTGTCACACGAGATACACGATTTTTGACTCCCAAACCCCCTGAACACGGTCGTGTTTATAAAAACACGATATACAATAAATCTTAAGACAGATACCTTTCTAGACATTGCAATATATGACTGTAATCTGTGCATAGCCTGTAAAACAGTACACAGATGTGATTCGCATAGCGTCACGCTAATGGAAAACTATCACCATTTGGCAGTTTATACAGTTCATTGTCAAAGAGGAGATTAAAAGATAAAGATGGTCAAACAACCACCATGGCACAGATGACTGAAAATAGCTAGAGTGATTTTGTATACCTTTCAACATTGCTGTGGGAGAGCCCATCAAGCTAATTTGCATAGGTAAAATACATGAGTGAAACAACAGTAGTAGGATGGGGGTATTGAGCTACAAATGGGGCACTTGAGCTACGTACGGGAGTTTAACATTGCTGGGGCACTTGAGCTACGTACGGGAGTTTAACATGGAGGGGGCACTATAGAGCCGTACGGGAGTTTAACATGGGGTGGGCACTCTGGCTACGTACGGGAGTTTTTTAACGTGGCGGGAGTGTGGGGTGGGGTGTGGGGTGGGAGGGAAATAGAATTAATCTTTCTTGAAAAAAGGGTGGTCCTGAATCGGTTTTAAAAAGCAATGTTATATTTCTTGTCGAATGACTGCAGTAGCATTTGTTGTATGCCTCCCAAATATTTAAGATATGTTATGTTTTTCTGCACACGCCTTGCGGCTACAAACAATGTTACAACATTTCCCAAAACCGAAGACGGGAGAACAGTAAAAACACGTCTTGTTTTATCGACAGTCTGAAATGGACTGACTGAAAATACATTGTAACAGTTTTCATGAACGCATGTTTGGGCTCAAGAATGAGAGTGTAGAATAGGACGGGTTATAGAATTGGATGGGTCATACTCGAGTCATTCTTACACCGTAAAGCTATGTGCTTGTTTGTTTTGTTTGTTTGTTTGTTTTTTTTTTGTTGTTTTTTTTTTGGTTTCCTTCTGAAAACGGTAGATCTAGAATTTTTTCGTGACACATTGCAGTGCCAAAATAGGAACAAAGCTAAGATACCTGACATGCACAAGAACAACTAAACTCAAGATTTTATATGAGCCAACGATTGACCTATGGAAGAAAAATCGTTGTACAATTTTTAAAGGTTGCAAGTTTTTGAAAAAATTACAAAACTAACGTCACATTTCACATAATCATTGTGACTACTGCCAACAAGCCAAGAAAACAAAGAAGCCTTATTTTCCGCTGGCGAAATGGGCTCTCACACTCCAGCCACTTTGCAATTTTCCCCGTTTTAATTTTTGATAAAATGTTTGGATTTATAGTACAAGTCATATAGTTCATGTAGCTGGGGTCCCTCCAACAAAGATCATGCAAGTGACAGTACATACAAATATGTCATCCATAGCTGGTAATAAGAATGGCAATAAATGTACTTACTTTTCTGCATCTTGAATTTCTTCAAAATGTACTTTCTGATCCACGGCGCGAAATTGCAGTACAATCTAGATTACATTTCCAAGAGAAATCACATTCCAAAGAAGTATTTAATGCACTCCAAAACGAAATGAATTTGATATTCCCTAACAAAAAATATTTAATCATGCATCTTCTTGAGAATTTGAATTAAAAGAATTTCATATTTTGTCCACCTTATGATTCCAAACTATCAATGGTAGAAACACATGTGTAGCTTGCTGTCTAGGCCAGTCCCTCCAGCTACATGTACATCGTACGTAATCGACCCAGCTAATAACTCCAGTCCACAACAACTAAAAGAGCAGAATTTAGTTGGATTGACTGAAAAACAAAATCTCTCCATTCCTGACCAACTGGGAAAGTTGTTCCAAGCCGCATTAATTCACAACATAACTCTAAATTTCAATTTTAAGTAGACCAAAATGAGATTTCTTTTTGAAACGAATAACTGAGCGCGAGGTACGCTAACAAGTTCAAAGATCGCTGGGCGGTGCCATTTGCGCATGAATACTGTTACTGTGAATTTGTTTAACTACGTTGTGTATTTACTTTAGAATCTTGCAGAAAGTCAATTACTTTGTTTCTTGTAGTGTGTTCTTTTTGTTATTCAGTCTTAAGTATCAAAGCAAAATGAGTATATAATAAAAAGGTTACTACATTTGTGTAGGCAAATATTAACTCGTTTTTTCTGAGCTATACTGTACTCCTACCGTCGTGCAGTATAGCTCAGAAAAACTCGTTCATATTTTCCCATACAAATGCAGTAACCTATAATTCCAGTCTGATTTGTTTTGTTTGTTTGTTAAGTGTTTACGGCAAATCAACATGTGAAAAACGTTTCGTGGCGAGGCAATAGGTGTAAAGTGCCTCGTCCATCCTTGACAGCCGACACAGGCTGATTCGATGACAGGACTCGAACGCGCTCCCTTATGGTCTCGAGTCCGGCACGCTAACCACTGAACTGTAACGGCTCGCAATCGGTATTCTGATTCCTTGATGAAGTGTATAGCAATATGTAAAACTATAGGTTAAAAATGTTGTCCAAAAAATGCACTCTTTTGTCACTGTCAGGCATTTGCCATTGAACTAAAATTTCAGATAGAGTAACCATCAGTTTCTGATATTTCGTCACTATTTTTACACCACAGTTTTCCAAAATTAGAAATATAAGCGAGATTTTTCATCCAGGTACTTTGAAGTGACCCCTCATTCGGATGACCTGAAAAGTTGGTCTTTATCCCTCATGCATTTATCAGGTTTATTAGCTTATTTTGCAGTACTTACCGTTACACTTAAATAATGTTGTAAAGGTATTATTAAAGGTCTTTTCTTTTAAAAAATATTTAATACGTTAGTATAGCTTAAATTAAGTATAGGGGCTTGAATTTTCTTTCATAATCGTTGTGCATGTACTGATAAAGACCGAGTCATACATTACATTGAATGGGGCCGTCCTCATTAGTGAGTAAACAAACAATAGCTCTTGACATGACATCACATAAGTAATAGTTACCTTCTAAACAATACATATATGGCACTATATTTGCTTAAGTATAACGCATCGCGTACTGTATTCGAAAAGCTTAGACCCATATATGTCCGTTCATCATGCACTTTTGAATAGGGTCTACGCTGTTCACTTTAAATAATTAGCAGAACGAACAGCATATACCCTACATACCAACGTATCATGCGACGGTAGATCAGAGTCTATGTTGTTCACAGTTGGATGCTTGTCATATATGAGCTAATTCTGTGAATAAACGTTTCATGTCTGCTTGCTTGCCTAAATTGGGATGTGAACTTGTATAAGAGTTCAGGCAGAGGTGACAAGAAGTAGCTACGGTAACAGTTGTACCAGAAATCTGCCTCAAATGTACCATCTCCCAAAACATTTATAACCTATTGCTAATCGCCTTCTCACTTATATCACCGATCATCCCATTCCCTCTCTGGATGCGAGGTATGGATCAAGACGCTTGGACTGGTCTGTACCACTGCAAATCACCCCAAACATATTCTAAAGTTAACAGGTTTCTGCCCTAACTTAAGATGGATTGATCGATATCAAAAACACATGCACGCACCAATACACTTACTAATGCATGCACTCATGGACGTGCAGTATATCGCACAGACGTCATATTTCCTTTGAAGAAAGATTGTGAAAATAAGCGACATAGTATTTCCCATAGTTATTATATTGATGAGTCTACCCGTGTATAATGAGCGTAGACTCAGATCCACCATATGTGCCAGAAGATCTGGTCAAATCTGTTCGCAGTTACAATGGTGCTTGTTATACAAGGATCAATACCGCAGCTATTTGCTCATTTAATGATATCAAAAGTCATAGCTTCGTTAAAAAGGATATAAGTCACAAAGATGATAAACCGTCGGGAAACCCACTAATAATCTATCAAATAAGACAAAAAGGAATATTACTACTGATTTATTGAGATGAATATATTAAGTATCGCATTCGAATTATCGTTTTGTTTGCAAGTAGCGACAACAAGAGTATGAATTATACACACCCTAGAGATAAAAAATATAAATAGCTTGTGTGTTAAGTGAAATGCCATAAAAAATAATTTGACACAGAAAATTTAATTATATGACAATAACACATCCCGGATCAAATATATGAACGGAATAATCATGCTCATGATAGATGGCGCAACAGTTTGACGCTATGCTTAGAATGCTTTCCTTTGTTCTAGTTAATTTCTTCGGTTCGATAAATCGACCCATACATACTGAGCATCACACAGTCGAATTTT
Source organism: Margaritifera margaritifera (assembly GCA_029931535.1). Lineage (NCBI taxonomy): Eukaryota > Metazoa > Mollusca > Bivalvia > Unionida > Margaritiferidae > Margaritifera > Margaritifera margaritifera. The sequence goes on along the minus strand of JAQPZY010001551.1, from coordinate 438,985 downwards.
AGTCTACTCATAAATATATGAATTTATTTTTGCATATCTGAAGACACAAGTAATATCATTATTTTCTTTCCGCTTTTTCTTTCTTCTATGTCATTCGTGTGTTTGTGTATTTCTTGAGTCATTTGACAAAGGTACACACACACACACACACACACACACACATATATATATATATATATATATATATATCGAGATAGGCAGACAGAGATTAAGGAGATTAAGTCAGTAAATACTGATATAATTACAATACATACTTGTCACTGTCCTCGAGATCAAAGTGATGAAATTCTAATGTTGGGTGACTTCCTAATGGTGCCTTAATGACAATGCTACAGTTCAAATCATCTGGATAGTTCTTGGGGAAAAATGGGCTCATAAGTGTAGCGACTGGATTATCGTTCGTCAATAAAATATCCAAATCACAGTCTTCTTTCAGGTTTGAAGAAGTTTTACCGTCTAAAAAAATGAAATATGTATATTTGCAAGTATTAGAATATTATTAGCTACAGATCACTCAGATTATCACTTTCAGCTCTGTTATATGCTTTATAACACACACACACACACACTCACATATATACATATATATATATATATATATATATATATATATATATATATATATACATACATACATACATACATACATACATACATACATACATACATACATACATACATATGTATTTCCTATTCAATGTGAGAAGGACAAATAATAACACGAAACTTTCTATCTCGTGGTAAGACTTTGTATGAATTGGGTTGTAATGACATTGATTTATGGGAACATAAATAAAATAAGATCGTGATCACAATTAAAAAAAGGAAACAATACGAACTTTGATTTACAGACGTTTTTCATCATCAAACGGAGTTCTGCCTGCGACCTCAACAAAGTGAAGTTTTAAAATTGTCCTCTTTTTCACCATTTTATTCTATTTCTGACATCAGCAACAAAGATTTGACTTGAGTCTAGTGTTATTCATCTAATTAGATTGCTGACTTTTTTATATTTTTCTTTTTTTGTGTGTTTTTGTTGCAATACGTCAAGCTATAGTATCATCAATCACCTGAGTAGTTATAAGGGTCGGGTCCCAGTACCTAATCAAATAAGTAGAAGATACATTTAGCAGGTTGTTTCTGAAGCAGATTTATCTTTGAAGAATCATAGTCATCAGTCAATCACTAGCTGTGACTAAATGTATCAGCAGTGGTAATAGGAAAAATCATTTCCGCAAAATAATCTAGCCCGAAGATGACAGAATTCTGAGCTAGGCTTTGGCATTGAGTTTCCAATCACGGTCAATCAAAGTCCGTTTTGATTGGTTGCCATCAAATCTCAAGCTCGAACTCCATCTCTAACGTTTTATGAACACCAGACCAGGTGAGAATTTCACCAACACGTCTTAACACCTGAGTCTAGACATAAGTCATTTGATCTGTCAAAACTAAGACAGACCTTTTTTCAAAGTCGGATACCTAGATTTTATATCCAAATTTGAATACAGATTCAAGTTTGCTGAAACCAGGTCAGAGTGTCAAATTCATTAACAAAACGTTTTGTACGTAGAGGCTCGCGTATCCTGACCATTTATGAAACTGTACAAGCGACAAATTTACCAATTTATATTAATAGTCAATATCATGATGTCATAGCACAGCATGACAACGTATAAATTTTAATTTTACCATCATAGCAACATTTGAACATTTGAGGTACTTTTATCATGTGTATGAGGAATTAAATTGAAAACGGTTTCTGATATCAATACCTAGTTTAGGGTGCCTTCCTGCAGACGGCGATATCAAATAGGAATTGACCTTTATTGCCAAATTTTTAAAAAATAATATTAAAGCATGTCACCTACTCTGAATACGTACATATCTAATTATTTCTGTTTAGTCAAAATCACAGTTCTTTTCATGGGAGATGATATAAATTAAGTTTTTCTCCTGATACTCATTAACAATCTGCTCTATATTTTAAGGTTTAAAAAATATGACTCCTGTGTAGTTAGGTTTAAACCAGAAACCTAGCCTACCAGGAAATGTGAAAATAATTATTACTCAGCTGCAATTAATTAACTTAATTGGTGTCCCTAAGCAACGTGATTTCTGTCCTCTTTCTATATGTCCAGATATAGAAATAAAAAATTACCTTTATTTATCGATATTTACTAGTATTAGTCATAACAATAACCAGCTATACTGCTGAATGTTCAGAGTCCGTTTTTTTTTTTTCGTGTCGCTACCCGTCAATTGCAGACTGATCAGATCATTCCCTTTTTACGATAAATATTCGCCGATGTAATGAAGTTTAATATGCACCATTATCGCCTTTGCCCTTCAGCTGTTAATATTTAAAACTTGTTTTTTTATGTGGATCGAGATTAAAGGTATTGTTATGTTAAATTGTTATCTCCAGGATACAAGAGCACCATGAGATCCTTGTACCATAAGAGTCGTGAATACCCGCGAAGTTTGATACTACTTTGACATCTCTCTCCGCTTGTTGGCAATGGGACGGCAAGAACACTAGACAAAGTCGATGAGATCCAAGGCCTCAGGAAGTAACCCGACCTCAAAATAAATAGAGACTAACCCAAATTCCCATCGTCTGGGCTGTGCAAACAGCGTTTTAAAACAACAACAGCAACAGCAACAACAACAACAACAATAATAATAATAATAATAATAAGCATCACCGTGTGTGTGTGTGTGTGAAGATTGACATACCGATTCCCATATAACCATATAACAGCACGATTGCATACGGTTTCTTAAATCAATAACTATGTTTTGACTTGATCACGAGTCTGGGGACACACCTAGATTTAGTCTAAAGACTGAGATGTATGGTAAGCTTTTTCTGATTCACGGGAGGTTATATAAAATCCATTTCTTCTTTTTACCGGGCTATGCCAAAGTGGGTATGTGAGAAAGCTTGCCAGTAGCTTCCCGTGGGTTGGTGGTTCTTCCCGGGGTTTTCTCGGGTTCTTCCTCCATCAGATATACTGGCCGCCATGTATAGCCTATCATGTGCTGAAAATTGGCGTTAAACCCATAACAACCAACCAACCAATCTTCCTATTGCTAATTCAGAATATGTTCTATATGTTTTATATTGAAAATGCGACTATTACTGAAACACAAGCTGAACATTATTCATTTTGTATTGATGTACCTATCTAACGTTAACGTTTTCTTTAAATTTTGCATTTTAATAATAACTTTATTAATCGATGCTCTCCCAAACTAATCCAAAATAACTAAAAAAATAAGTTTAGACCCGAGTCTAGAATTTTCATTTTACTATTGTTTATGACCGATGAGTCGACTTATATTGTCATATATCATCTGCGTAGAATATAAATTTAAAGATTATTTCTAAATTGTTTTTGTTATCAATACCTGTATTGCCGCGCCTTCCAGCAGATAGCTACATAGCACGAAAATTAATCTTTATTGCCAAAAAAGTGAAAAATTATATAAGCCTGACACCTGCATTGCATGCGTACATCGCTGATTAATTTTGCTACGTGAAACTTTTAAAAGGGGTATTTTCACAGAAGGTTGCATAAAAATAATTTCCTCCGGATGTTCATTCAAAATCTGTTATATTTTTCAGGTTCTAACATACCACGCATGGAGCTATGTGAGAACCAGAGAACAAGTTCACTAGTAAATTTGACAGTAAATTATTCTGAACATTGTACCTTATAAACATAATCTATGCTTCCTTTTTAATATCGAATTTTTTAACTTGTTAATGACTTAGTTCATCGATAAGGATCACTATTAGTCACGAAACTCATAATTATATATATATATATATATATATATATATATATATATATATATAGAGAGAGAGAGAGAGAGAGAGAGAGAGAGAGAGAGAGAGAGAGAGAGAGAGAGAGAGAGAGAGTCATCATATGGGCGGATATGGAGAAACAAAATGTTTTATCAGGCGGAAATATAAAAAGATGAAAGCAAAATAATTCTAACAATAAAGCAAAAGAAAAAGTTTAATTTACAGACTTATTTTGCTACTATATGTTTGACTTTTGTTTTCTTCCGCTCTTGCATGATCTAAGGCTGTCACAAGTTGTTTGATTGGCTATATTTGTGATAAACATTTCTGCATACTTTCTTAGTTCAAATGATTCATTGCTACGAAAAGAAGAAATGTACTACTTCTGCTACTAGTACTGATGACGATGATGATGATGATAAGCAGAGATTTAATTGAGTAATCTACCTAGGAGTAATGTAAATTGTTTCATTGACTTTGTTGAAAATGTAGATCATGATAATTGTTTTGAACAGTGTGGTCATTGTAGGATTTAAAAAAAAAGTAAGTTCTGTTTAAAGATTTTCTTTGTTGGAAATGATAGTGCGTGGAAGTATTCCATGTTTTGTCAAAATTCCACAATCGTAGCCTATTTGATCAATTTCTCAAAATAATATTTTAAACCAGGTCTATTCGCCTTTGCATCAGAAAAAAATGGAAGTCTTTTGATCACAATGTATTAAGATAAAATGCTCGTATCCCTGATTAATTCCCATATTATGTATAAAGCAATGCTGTAGTTTCACATATGTTTAGTAAGCGAGGCCAAACTTACGTGTATATAGACGTCAACTATCATTACGTTTGCTTACCACACTTCGCATTGGTTGAACTGTTGTTATGAAGGCATCCTATATACTATCCTTATTGCACGATTCTGTGGCGGATTTTAATAGTTGTAACCCCAAGATTCATAAGTTCCGGTGTTTTTCAAAACCGATCACTTCCATTTAGGCATTATGGGATTGTGGACTACATATAAGATTTACTTACCTCCGATATTGAAGAGCTTGACAAACCTCAAAAGCTACGCACCTCTGAAACTGAAGATCTGACAACGGAAGTACTCCAATGAGCATGGGCAATTTTAAGTTTTGCAAAAACACGTTAACACACTACTTTTATGAAAATTTTTACTTGGTTCAAATTACAATCAATACATATTTTAGTTATGTAGGCACTGTGAATTAAAAGGCAGATGGGTAATGTTCGAGAGGTGAGCTATGATTAATTACCGTCCGATTTCAAATATTGGCATATGTAGGGATTCTTCGAATCGCATTGTCTATCATTCCAGAAGTACTTCCCCGTGTTTCTCTCTTTTTCGGCTGGATAGTGAAATTGTTTCCTGAGCTCAACACAGTCCTCTTCCGACAGGCCGTCGTCACTGGGCTGTCTGTTCAAGAAGGAAAACTCCGGCCAGCCCTCAAACCACACTGAAAAACACATTCTTTCAATTTAAAAAGAAAAAGAAAAAAAAGAAGAAAAAAAAAAAAAAAAAAATACTTTAAAATATGAAAGTAACAAGATTTGCTCATACTTTTCTAAATTCAAGAACATTTATGCAGTAATTTATTTCCTCAGACAAGGGGCCCCGGGTGGCCGAGGGGTCTAAGGCGCTCGCCTTTACAGATCATTGCCATCCCACCTCTGTCCTCGTGGGTTCGAGTCTCTGGCTCAACCAACGTGGGTATGTGAGAAAGCTTGCCAGTAGCTCCTCGTGGGTCGGTGGTTCTTCCGGGGGTTTTCTCGGGTTCTTCCTGCACCAAATATACTGGCCGCCATGTATAGCCTATCATGTGCTGAAAAATGGCGTTAAACCCATAACAACCAACCAACTTCCGCAGACACATCATATCCTTCTACAGAATCTCTTCAGTTTTGGCAGTATTTCTCAATTTTCTTTTCTAGGATAGCGTGTCAACGTATTTTTTTTTTCTTTATTTTCTTCAGTACATTCTTTGCATGGCCCCCACATTGTTCAGACTAGCATTTACACATACGTATATGACAGGCTAGCATTAACACATACGCATATGACAGGCTAGCATTAACACATGCATATGGCAGGCTAGCAATAACACATACGCATATGGCAGCTGACATTAATACATACGTAAACACATATGCTTATAGCAGACTAGCATTAACACATACGCGTATAGCAGACTATCATCAACGCATACACGAACATGGATATATATACAAACAAATTTAAACTTTTTTGAGAGTGCATCACGAGTGTCGACTATTGCAGACAGGAAAAAGTGGAAATTTGACCGGAAAGAAATTGACGGAGACTCCACTAGCGCTTGCCTGAAAGCAGGTCATTACAAGAAAAGAGCGTACTGCATTCACATTTTAAAATCCTCCTTCGTTAAACCGAGGGTAAGCAGGCAACCTCCAAAGCAGTCTCAGATAGACACATAGCTGCATAAACCAAATCAGATTCAGATGCATGTCTGCATAAACCAAAGCAGTCTCAGATAGACCCATAGCTGCATAAACCAAAGCAGTCTCAGATAGACCCATAGCTGCATAAACCAAAGCAGTCTCAGATAGACCCATAGCTGCATAAACCAAAGCAGTCTCAGATAGACCCATAGCTGCATAAACCAAAGCAGTCTCAGATAGACACAGAGCTGCATAAACCAAATCAGATTCAGATGCATGTCTGCATAAACCAATGCAGTCTCAGATAGACACAGAGCTGCATAAACCAAATCGGATTCAGATGCATGTCTGCATAAACCAAAGCAGTCTCAGATAGACCCATAGCTGCATAAACCAAGGGCTACATGCACTCTGGCATGATACTAGTCCTCAGAGCATTCAAACTATCTATTAAATGAAAATGTGAAAGAGACGTATATATGAATTGCAACCTGAATTAAATATTTGTCGTGAGAAATTTAGGATTATTCAGATGGGAAACGTGCGAAAAGGAGTGATGGACATTCCAAACACACAATAGGCAGACAGTTTTCAAGACTCTGTATGTAGACAATACCACAACTCGAAAAAATGTATAAATATTTTTTTTCAACCGCCTAATAAGTTGGAGAAATACTTTAGCTTTAGTTAGCAAAATACTTCAACTTGAAAGTATCATAAAGAAAAAGAATGTGTATTTTAAAAGAAATAACCAACAATACATACAACTACAGAGAAAAAGTTTTGCAAAACTTTTCAAAATGTAGCTATTTTGGCATTTTAAGATACTTCAACAATATAAAATTAAATTCGTTTGTTTCTTTGTTTGTCTATTTGTTTAGCTGGGGTTACCAATCGGCTGAATTTTTAAACTTTTTGTCGGAAATATTATTTTCTCTTATCATTTTATAATGTGTTGGAGACATCCACATACCTGGTCACAATCATGTATGAATTTGATTACCAAATTCTGTTTTTTTACTTGTCTGCTCTGTGTGCTTGAGGTCATCAAGTTTTATTTGCATGTGAGGTAAGCCAAGTTTTCTTATAATTGTTTTACTGCGACGGGAATAATATGAAAGATTTCATCGCTGTTGGGCTTCCCATCCCAGTTTAGCTACTCCAATTATTTCATTCTATTAAAAAAAGGCGCGGGTTTGATTACCACCACTGGATCAACATGGATCGGCCACCGTGGAGTGTCCTTGAGCAAGGCACTGTTCTCTACATACCTCGGCACTAGAGAACCTTAAACAGTGTTGATATACCGTAAAAAACATACACATAAACACAGACACAACACATTTTATTGATTACAATTGATCGATATCATGATGGTGTCTAATCCGCCTTAAGAAAAAACTCATATCTTAAAATTGTTTTCTCGTCTATTAGATGAGTACACAAAGCCGAATTTATACAGAAAATTTAGCAAGTACAGTGGGTTTTGTTTTTGCTGTTGTTGTTTTTTTTTTCCTAATCACACATGCAAGAGAATTAGCAGACGTTCATGAGATCAACAGACTTATGTTGTTTTAAATAAATTCAAGTGGAATAAACGCAACACGCATGTATTACACTTGTGTAAAATTGTATTATCCAGTGTATGCTGAAGTGTTATTTATATGGCTAAGTATCGCCAACTCCGTATCGTGTGAGTAGTAAAGGATGGCACTATAGGGACGAATGGAGAGGGGGGTGGGAGGAGGAGCCTGTGTTAAATAGGATCAAAAGGTTATAGACCCAAACGGGAATTTAACATAGGGTTCATATGGTTTGTAACAATGCAGCAAGAGGTGACGGTCTGCACTCGAAAACGGAAAAACCCTATGACGTCAGGGGAATCTGTCTTTTGTAACAGTGTTGCATGTGTTTGGAAGAGAAATGCCAGTTTGATTTACCCTCTAAATGAAAAGCTGTAGAGAAGGCCTGTGTTAAAATAGGGTCAAAAGCTTATAGGGACAAAGGGTCGAAAGTTTATGAGGACAAACGGGAATTCACATGAGACAGCCGTACATTGAAGTTGTATATCTTAACAGAGGTACTGAACGATGACGGTCGTCTGTATGGATGAATGACGGTCGTCTGTATGGATGACGTATGCTCCAACGTCTTCAGGTTTATTATGTGTAGGGTTCTTTTTATTGTGCCCGTAACAAGAACAGGGTAGGATTAAAAGAAGGAGTATACAATCGAATTTAAATCACTTTCTCAATACAGCTAACAATCCTAAGACTAACCCTAATTTCTATATAAAGTTAAAATCTCTACCTCATTATATAATATCCCCACCCCTAATCTACCCTCCTTTTAAAAAAACAAACAAAACTACCATCCGCATTATCCTTACATATACTTAATTATCTACTATTCACCAGCTAATTTTCTAATATTAGCACCACGTTATATGCTATCCACTAACCAAGTATCTACTATCAACACTCAGTGATCTACTATACACCAACCAGTTATCTACTATTCACCAACCAAATATCTACTATCTACCAACAAAATATGTACTATAATGGCCCTACCCTCACATAATCTCCTATTTTTTAAAACAAAACTACCTTCAGTATCTCCATTAACCAGTTATCTAGAATCCACCATCTAGTTGTCTAGTATCCTGCACCCAGTTATATACTATCCACAAACCAATTATCTATTATCCAACACCCAGGAACCCCTATTATCCAGCAACTGCTTTTTGATTACAATCCAAACACACACCCCGACTATCCAGCAATCGCTTTATAATTACAATCTAACACACACCCTTACTATCCAACAACCGTTTTTTTTATTACAATCCAAACATACACCCCTACTATCCACCAACAGCTATTTTATTTCTATCCAATCACACACATCTACTATCTAGCAACCGCATTTGTATTACAATTCAAACAAACAACCCCACTATCTAACGAAAAGAGTAGGAGTGTTGATACACACACTATACTTACATACATACAAATATACTATCCCACAAGAGGGGGTAGGATGTAAAAGGACGGGATGAAATATACACACGCTCTCAGTTATTTACTATCAAAGCCCAGTGATCTACTATTCACCAACCGGTTATTTACTATCCAGCACCCAGGGACTTACTATCCACCAACCAGGGATCTACTATCCAACAACCATATATCAACTATCCAACAACCAGTGAACTACTTCCAACAACCAGTTATATACTATCCAACAACCAGGAATCTACTATACACCAACCAATAATCTACTATACAACAAACAGGCAACTACTATCCAACAACCAGTGACCTACTATCCACCAACCGAAGATTTACCCTGTTATCTATCCCTTCTAAATAAAATTAACATCACTAACCTCACATAGCGCTTCAATATCCCTCTTATAAATTCAGTATAAAAAAAAGAAACCCATCTAGCTCCGTCTGCAAGACCCCTTAGTTACCTCCGCTTATAATGTACTTACTCTACCTCCTTCAGTATCTCCACTACAAGCCTATAGAGTAAACCTTCCTCAACAGGCTACATACCATATAAAACAATTCTAAATGAAACTAACGCTTGAAAGAAGTGTGTGCGTGTGTGTGTGTGAAACACGGGTCTAGGATTTTACCCCCCTGTCAATTACCCCCCTGCCATCACCCCCCCCCCCCCGTCATTTACCCCCCTTGGATATTACCCCCCGGTTAATTACCCCCCCCCCCCCGGTCTATTACTATATAACATATAATTGTTATACCCCAGAATAAACATTAAAATAAAATAAATTTCAAAAGAATTTATTGTAAATTGTTATTTTAATTAATTAATCTCAGCCTTGAAAACATATACTTGTCCTGGAATATTCAGTATTAAATTCATCATATCATAATGTTATAGTACCATATTACCATAAAATATGTTATATTGATATGATTACAGCTGAATGTTATGTGCGATCCCTCGCAAGTATTCATAGTGCTCTCTATTAGCAAAGTCATTAACAATGTTCATAATCGAGCATTGCAGTAACGATATTTCTTTCGAGTTGGTTCCGCTGGATGTCCTCCAAGTCGCTGAGAAATTATCACGTTCAGGAATGATTGCTCTCTTTGAAGGATTGTCAAAAAGCGCCAAATGTTTGGATGGTAAGCAGCAACGGCAGCTTGCATTTTTCGATGCCAACCATCAACGCTGTTGTTAGTACGAGGTTTAGTTATATTCAATGAGGTGAAGCCAACACAATAGTATAGATTGAGAACCGATTAAACTGCTAAAATCATTTTTATTGATGTGTAGCCAATACTAGTTTTCAGATTGTGTTTGTGAACACTTAATTAGAAACCATTTCTGCTCGCATTATATTCAATGAGGTGAAGCCAATACAATAGTATAGAATGAGCACAGATTAAAATGACGGGATAGAATCCTTTTGCGGTAAAGCAACACACAATATGTTTTTGCTTTAGTTACATTGCTTGAGCACAGGATATAATCATTTTGAGGTGAAACCAAGGCAGCTCTTTGTCGTCGCAGGGGGGGGGGGTAATATCGGGGGGGGGGGGGGTAATGGCAGGGGGGTAAAGTCCTGGTTCCGTGAAACACAGAGAAAAAGAGAGAGATAGTTGAAGTCCGGTTATCTACTATCCAGGACCCTGTTTATTTAATATTCAGCCCTATCAAGGGTCTTACTCAACATACCATAAAATTATTATTATTATTATTATTATTATTATTATTATTATTATTATTATTAAGGCCATACAAAGTATTATTATTATTATTATTATTATTATTATTATTATTATTGAGTGTAATAAGAAATACAAGTTGGACACCATTTTTGCCGTATTATATGACAACGAGAAATTAACATTAGGTTACACTATTTTTATGAGTTTCTAAAGACAAGGGTAAATCCTAAGTTAGAAACGTTCATTGACAAAATTTTTCATCGATAAGTATCTGAAAACCACGGGTATTGTTTGTAACATTGTAGCATGAGATGACGGTCTACAATCCAAAATAGCAATGTTGTATGACGTCATATGTTTATTATGTGTGTTGAGTCTGTCCGTTTGTGTAACAGTGTTGCGGGTGGTTGGAGAGAAATGATAGGTCGTTTGCTTTCTAACGGAAATGAATAGGGTGTCATAGGTTTATCAGAATGGAGAGAGAGAGAGAGTTAATGAATTTTTGAAAAAAGATACACAAAACAGGGTAAATCCTATGTTAGAAATATTCGTTGCCATATTTTTTCAATCATCAATTTTTGGGGTTAGATCTATATTTATTGTGAATGAACGCAGTAACATTTGCAGGGATGCTACAAATCTAAGAGAGCTCATATTCTGGCACATGTCTTGAGATTACAGAGAATGCAGGCTGTCAACACCCAACAATGTTACAAAATTCCCTAAACCAAGGACTGTAAATTTTGGTTTTACACAAAGCGAGCTGATAAACACTTTTCACGTCTTGTTGTATCGGCAGCATGATATCTTCAGAAAACAAGGCATACAATGTTACATTTTTCCTCAATGTGTGTCTTGGCTCTAGATATCTGAGAGGGCAGAATAGGATGGTGCATACTTAAGTTATTCTTTGACTGTAAAGCGGCGTGCGGATTTGTTTTTGTGTTTGGAAAAAATTACATCCAATGTTAGAAATATTCTCTCGACACATTTCAGTGTCAAAATAGGACTATTCTAGTACAAAACTAAGATATCTGACATACAAAAAAAGCCAACTAAGCTCCAGATTTTACAGAATAACATAAAATGTACTCTATGAATAAAAACTGTTCTACATTTTTGGGGGGTGCACGTTTTTGAACAAGTAAAAACTAAAGTCACATAGCCTTCTATTTCACGTAATCAATTTGACTAAGGTAATTTTGAGAGGTAAAACAGGAACAGATAAGTCATGATTTAAATCTAAATCATTCTATAAGAACATCAATGGTGTCTGTCTGTCTGTCTGTCAATATTACAAAGCATACCCTACATTCTGTTAACCAAGGGTAGTGTACCTTTTTTACATTGTACGTGGCGTTAAAAAGATAAATATAGCGCCATAAAAGTACATCGAAGCGGGTTCATGATTTATGAGAGAGAGAGAGAGAGGGTCAATATTATTATTATTATTATTATTAACTTTTTCATGATGTTGTCTAGATGAGTGAACGATCCGATTACCGAAATGGGTGGTGTCAGAGAGAGAGAGAGAGAGAGAGAGAGAGAGAGAGAGAGAGAGAGAGAGAGAGAGAGAGAGAGAGAGAGAAGGAAAGAGTCACTATTATTATTTTTTTTTTATTATTAAGACCATGAGAGCAGGGTAATATAACGTCCGACAGTATCTTAAAGCGGAACAATGGAACAAACAGGTTGCTCGGTGTGTGTGTGTGTGTGTGTGTGTCTTTCGGTGGGGGTGTAAGTGGGGTTTATTAGTAGGTGTGTGAGAGAATATCTATTTATTCTGCTTGAAACAAGAAATCAACAACACAGACAAACTTACTTTTTATAGTATATTTTCCTTATGAAATATTAAGATTACATCCCCAAAAAATTCACATCTATATGAAAAATCGACTTTTTAGGGTACAAGCTCACAAGATGTAATACAATTCAAGCGTACATGTAAGAATATCCCAAAATCCGGTACTTTACTGCCAGTTGGGCGACCCGGGGGTCGTGTTTTTTCATTCATCCCACAAAAGTCATTTTTTCTTCCATAATTATACCCCAGACTAAATATTGAAATGGTTCTTTACGTTTCACTTGAATCTGTACAAAGTAGTTGTAAATCTGTACAAAGTAGTGGTAAATCTGTACAATGTAGTGGTAAATCTGTACAAAGTAGTGGTAAATCTGTACAATGTAGTGGTAAATCTGTACAAAGTAGTGGTAAATGCACTGGCGCAGTTCCAATGGTAGATTCTGAATGGGGCTCTTATAAACAGTCCATTCACTGGAATGTCTTTGTGATGGAATAGTGATACGTTTGCCAAGCGGAATAATGATATCGTTGAATTTCAGACACTAACTCACACACAACACGTCGTGAAGAAGTCTCTTCTTGAGGCGATACTTCTTTTAGAAGTTTTTTTGTATTCCTGTAAGTCATGAACTTTTTCCAGGACTTGGTCCCATGGAATTCTGTGTAACACACCAACCTTGTAGCTAGATGTCGCGGCATTCAAAGTCTTCGTTATGAATATGGGCCATTGATCAAAGTCTGACCATTTGAATACTTTCAAACTAATCAGTATTCTTATAGCATTGTGATACCAAGGGTTTAAAACCTCTATGTCGTACAGGATGCAATTGTTTTTTTAGTTTCACTTGAATCTGTACAAACTCTCTGTAAATGAGTTCTCGCAGCTCCAAAGGTAAATTACGAATCCCCTCCACTTCTAAAGTATTTAACATGAGGATAATATCTTGGAACAACGAAAAGGAAGGTTGTCAAATCACATTCAAATACTCCGTTTTTTATATTTATTATTTTATTCTCATAAAGGGGGCAAATGTTCATTCGTCATAAATTGTACGATAGGTCGTGCGTTAGTTTTTTGTAAAGCGACTAACGGTCTGACGCAGGAAAAACACATATAACTTTCTCACGGTGCGAATAGCAACTGAAGCCGATTCGAAGCTAACACGGTAAAAAAAAAATGTTTGTTAGCCAATTAAATCACTTATAATGAGTGACGAAGTGTTTTGTTCTAGCTTTTTAGACGATATGCAATTCAGAACTTATGAACAGGATTTTACGATTGCAGTGCATACGTATTGAGGAATTTTTTTAATCACGCTAAAGAGGTCATATACTATAAACTTGTGAGTGCGTGCGCACTGAAAACGGCAAACACACTCACACACACACACACACACACACACACACACACACACACACACACACACACAGCCACCTATTTGTTCCATTGTTCCGCTTTAAGATACTGTCGGATGTTTGATTACCCGAGTATCTCTTGCACATCATGAATAATAATAATAATAATAATAACTCTCTCTCTCTCATCAATCATGAACCCTTCCGAATGTGTTGGTTTGAAAAACTGTCACTAAATATTGCTGCTCTCATGGTTAATAATAATAATAATAATAATAATAATGACTCTCTCTCTCTCAATCTCTCTGATACCCACCCATTTCGGTAATCAGATCGTTCATTCCCCTAGACAACATCATGAAAAAATTAATAATAATAATAATAATAATGACCCTTTCTCTCTTTCTTTATCTTTCTCTCTCTCTCATAAACCATGAACCCTCTTCGATGTACTTTTATGGCGCTATATTTATTTTTTTTAACGCCACGTACGATGTAAAAAAGATACACCACCCTTGGTTGACCAAATGTTGGGTATGTTTTTTAATATTGACAGACAGACAGACAGACAGACACCCTTGATCTTCGTATAGAATCATTTGGATTTAAATCATTATTTATCTGTTCCTGTTTTAAAATACTTCTCAAAAAATTTACCTTAGTTGGTTTTTTTTATGTCAGATATCTTAGTTTTGTGCTGGAATAGTCCTATTTTGACACTGAAATGTGTCGAGAGAAAATTTCTAACACTGAATCTACCGTTTTTCAAAAGAAAAAAACAAAAAAAACCCACGCCGCTTTACAGTGCAAAATAACTTATCTATGCACTATCCTATTCTGCCCTCTCAAATATCTAGAGCCAAAACACGCGTTTAGGAAAAGTGTAACATTGTATGCCTTGTTTTCAGTGAGAAAATATCATGCTGCCGATAAAACAAGACGTGAAAAGTGTTTACCAGCTCACTTTGTGTAAAACCAAAATTTACAGTCCTTGGTTTAGGGAATTTTGTAACATTGTTAGGTGTTGACAACCTGCATTCTCTGTAATCTAAAGACATGTGCCAGAATATGAGCTCTCTTAGATTTGTAGCATCCCTACAAATGTTACTGCGTTCATTCACAATAAATATAGATCTAACCCCGTTTTTTCAAAAATTGATGATTGAAAAAATATGGCAATGAACATTTGTAGCATAGGATTTACCCTGTTTTGTGTGTCTTTTTTTCAAAAATTCGTTACCTCTCTCTCTCTCTCTCTCTCTCCATTTTGATCAACATATGACATCCTATTAATTTCCGTTAGAAAGCAGACGATTCTCATTTCTATCCAAACACCCGCAGGACTATTACACAAACAGACAGACTCACCACACATATTAAACCTAAGACGTCATAAAACCTATTGATACACTGTTACAAACAATACCCCTAGTTTTCAGATACTTATCAATGAAACATTTTGTCAATGACGTTTTTAACTTAGGATTTATCCTTGTCTTTAGAAACTCATAAGAACAGGTTAACCTAATGTTAGTTTCTCGTTGTCCTATAATACGGCAAAATTGGTGCTCTACTTGTATTTCTTATTACACTCAATAATAATAATAATAATAATAATAATAATAATAATAATAATAATAATAATAATAATAATAATAATATTTATCGTATGTTGAGTAAAACCCTTGATAAGGCTGAATATCTAAATAAACTGGGTCCTGGATAGTAGATAACTGGACTTTAACTATCTCTCTCTTTCGCTCTGTGTTTCACACACACACACACACACTTCTCTCAAGGGTTGTTAGTTTTATTTAGAAGGATTTTATATGGTATGTAGCCTGTTGAGGAAGGTTTACTCTATAGGCTTGTAGTGGAGATACTGAAGGAGGTAGAGTAAGTACATTATAAAGGGAGGTAACTAAGGGGTCTTGCAGACGGGGCTAGATGTTTTTTACTTAATTTATAAGATGGATAATGAAGCGGTATGTGAGGTTAGTGAAGTTAGATTTATTTAGAAGGGATAGATAACTGGGTGATGGATAGTAGATGCTTGGTTGTTGGATAGTAGGTCACTGGTTGCTGGATAGTAGATTCTTGGTTGGTGTGTAGTAGATCCCTGGTTGTTGGATAGTATATAACTGGTTGTTAGAAGTAGTTCACTGGTTGTTGGATAGTTGATATATGGTTGTTGGATAGTAGATCCCTGGTTGGTGGATAGTAAGTCCCTGGGTGCTGGATAGTAAATAACCGGTTGGTGAATAGTAGATCACTGGGCTTTGATAGTAAATAACTGAGAGTGTGTGTATATTTCATCCCGTCCTTTTACATCCTACCCCCTCTTGTGTGATAGTATATTTGTATGTGTGTAAGTATAGCGCGTGTATCAACACTCCTACTCTTTTCGTTAGATAGTGGGGTTGTTTGTTTGAATTGTAATACAAATGCGGTTGCTAGATAGTAGATGTGTGTGATTGGATAGAAATAAAATAGCTGTTGGTGGATAGTAGGGGTGTATGTTTGGATTGTAATTAAAAAGCGGTTGTTGGATAGTAAGACTGTGTGTTAGATTGTAATTATAAAGCAATTGCTGGATAGTCGGGGTGTGTGTTTGGATTGTAATCAAAAAGCAGTTGCTGGATAGTAGGGGTTCCTGGGTGTTGGATAATAGATAATTGGTTTGTGGATAGTATATAACTGGGTGCAGGATACTAGACAACTAGATGGTGGATACTAGATAACTGGTTAATGGAGATACTGAAGGTAGTTTTGTTTTAAAAAAATAGGAGATTATGTGAGGGTAGGGCCATTATAGTACATATTTTGTTGGTAGATAGTAGATAATTGGTTTGTGGATAGTAGTTAACTGGGTGTTGGATAATAGATAATTGGTTTGTGGATAGTAGGTAACTGGGTGCTGGGTGTTGATATTAGATAACAAGGCTCTGGATAGTATATACTTGGTTTGTGGATAGTAGGTAACTGGGTGCTGAATATTAGATATCTTTGTATTGATAGAAGATATTTGGTTGGTGAATTGTAGATAACTGGTTGGTGTATAGTAGATCACTGAGTGTTGATAGTAGATACTTGGTTAGTGGATAGCATATAATGTGGTGCTAGATATTAGAAAATTAGCTGGTGAATAGTAGATAATTAAGTATGATATGTAAGGATAATGCGGATGGTAGTTTTGTTTGTTAAAAAAGGAGTGTAGAAATGAGTAAGGATATTATAGAATGGGGTAGAGATTTTAACTTTATAAAAATTAGGGTTAGTGTTAGGATTGTTAGTTGTATCGAGATGACATTTCAATTCTATTTTATACCCCTTCTTGTACATCCTACCCTGTTCTTGCTATGGGAAAAATGAAAGAACTCTACACATAATAAACCTGAAGACGTTGGAGCTTATGTCATCCATACAGACGAATGTCATCGTTCAGGGCCTCAGCTAAGATACACAACTTCAATGTACGGCTGTCTCGTGTGAATTTCCTGTTTGTCCCCATAAACTTTCGACCCTTTGTCCTTATGAAGTTTCGACCATTAATTTTCCCATGTTAATTTCCCGTTTGCCTCTATAAACTTTCGACCCTATTTTAACACAGGCCTCCTCTAGAGCATTTCATTTAGAGGGCAAACCAAACTGGCATTTCTCATCCATTCACACGCAACACTGTTACAAAACAGACAGACTCCCCTGACGTCATAGGGTTTTTCCGTTTTCGAGTGTAGACTGTCACCTCTTGCTACATTGTTACAAACCATATGAACCATGTTAAATTCCCGTTTGGGTCTATAATCTTTTGACCCTATTTAACACAGGGCCCCCGTTCGTCTATTTAGTGTCATCCTCTACTACTTGTGTGTCACGAGCTGTTCGCGTAAGTTACCTTACCTTATTGTAATATGAACTCATTATTAGTAAACATGATCTTGTATGATAATAGCTAGTATATTAACTGTTTTTTTTGTGTCATCTGAATAGTGTATTTAATAACCACTTTTTGTGAACGTTAATTTCAGTTGTTATCCTTTCCACATGTTATCTAAGCAACTGTTACTACTAAATCTCTTGGGTCGTTGTTTTGTTTGTTTGTTTTTTTATATATATTTTTTGTTTTTTTTTAGTCTCTGCTCCTTCAAACACAAACAGTCCATAACAATCGCTTCAGTGCTAAATTGTTTAAGTTTCATAACCACCAATATCCCACATGATTAATTTTAATAAACACTAATAACCCACATGACTGAGTTTCACAAAGAGAGGATATTTGCTTGAAACGAGTGAATAACGGATATATTTCATGGAGAGGGTGCAAAACTCAATACTTAAGTTTTTCACCCACGAGATGAAATGTATCCGTTATTCACTCGGAGCAAGCAAATATTCTTTTTATTTTATGCTCAAGCGTATTGTCTAGCAAGTAGCTGATTTCTTACTGCATTCCGCGCGATAATGTCAGCAGTTTACCGTTTATGTTCTGCTGTTTTGTGTATATTTGCACATAAAATATCAGTAGTTACATAACGCTCCTTCCCAATTCAAGATAAAACAGCAGATCAAAAGAAAATGAAAAAAAAAAAATTCCATTGTTGGATTTGAACCCGGTTCGCCTTGACGCGAAGCAGCCATCTTAACATTTACACTACGCAAGTGTCTTACAAAAAGTTTGAAATTTTTTAGTTATAGTGTTATCAATGTCTATTGACGGCCAGTGAAAAAATATCACAATTTTTTCACTCGGAAAATCCAGTAATTCACTACCTAGCATAAAATAAAAACTATTATCCCGCATAATTAAGTTTCATAAAGACTAATATACCACATGATCAAGTTTCATAAACACTAATATCCCACTTTATTAAGTTTCATAAACCCCAATATCACACATGACTAAGTTTCATAAACACTAATATCCTACATGATTAAGTTTCATAAACACTAATATCCTATATGATTAAGTTTCATAAACACCTCTATCCCACAGAATTAAGTTTCATAAACACAAATATCGCCTTTGTTCTTCAGTTGTTTCTATTTAATACTGGGAAGATTGATTTCTTGTGGTTTGAGGTTATAGTATGCATCAATCGGAATACTTATTGCCGTTTCCCATCTTGCATATAAGGCGACGGCAGATCCGGGTCGACGTTATTCGCAGACTGATTGGCATTATACACGGGTGATTACAGTATGTCAATTCTACGGCCATGTCTTATCACCTTTGGATTATTTATTTGTTTCCATGAAAAATATTGCTTAAGATAAAACACTTTGTCTTTTGAAACAAAATAAAAGAAAAACGTTATGAGTTCACATTTCGATACAATGTCTCATATAATGTCTTTAAAGGAAGAATATTTGGCAGCCCTTAATTGATTTTATATTACTACTTCAGTCGTGTCTATGGATGAAATAGGTTAAGTCCACAAATATTTGACTTATACACTAAAATCTGAGAATAACAAAATATTTTCCTTTTCATGAGACTTCGTCCTGTACTCTCCTAGACTATTTCTACGTTCAAGTATTTTTTTAATTGTACACGTAAACGTGGAAAGTGGAGAAAAAGTGCTGAATTACTGTTACAGGCCTGTGTAAGGTAATGTATACAGACTGAGGCATTAAAATCATTTATATTAATTCAATCAGTTGGTCTTGAAAATGTATACTTACTTGCAAACATTACCCTAGATTTGTCTGCCCAGTAGAATTCTCCTTCAGCTTCAATATCATTGGCCCCAATCCACACACTTTCAAAATTCCTTCAATAAAATAAAAAACAATAAACATTTTAGAAGGCAAAACTATTCACACATTATCTCTTGCCGACGGATAAAATTTGCTGTCATTTTAAAGAATGTCCCGTCCAATACACTTTTTGCATGTCAACTATTTCGCAATGAAGTTAAGTTCAAATTCATTGTCAAGATAGTTGAGTCAACTATGAAATATTTAATATGATAAACCGGCTAGAGTGTCCTAATATTTTAAAAATTAATTCTTACATTCTTACATTTTTGCTATTGTTCTTTAGTACTCTCTCATACTTTTTGCAAAGTTTCAATTTGTGCGAAATAAGCGTATGTTTTGTCGCGTCGATTTGAAATTGCAAATTTCCAATGATGTTGTTTTTTTACTTTTAAGTAAGATAGCGCACTACATCAACAGTTGAATCCCACTAATTTTTTATGCGGAAGAGAATGTTAGTGTAGAAATTATTACATAATGTTTATTAACATACACAATTATCATAAACAGGTCCTTATGCAAAACACTAGCATCGAGTACTGAGATTGTAATTTTCTTCAACTTTCATCGTGTAACATGTTTAAACAAATCTTACAGTAAAGACCTTTCAAGACAAATACTGTTGGCTTAAGTACTAAGATCGACTTAGGAGACAAAGCATGAGTAGAAATTATGGACCTTAGATGAGCGACTTCCAATCCAACCACAGCAGACGAAATAAACGTGTGACTGAGAACTTTGAAATGGAGGCACCAATGATAAGGCAACCACAGTTATCAGGATTCCAATCTATGTGATGCTTTTCTTAGGCTTAGGTGCCACAACGAAAACTATATCAAAGCCCCCCAAAACGTGATGAAGGAATACAGTTTTATAAATGTACCATCCAACCTTACTGCAACCATTTCTAAAGAAAGCATCTTTAAAAAATAAATAAATATCTTATTTGCAACAAAGTATTCTGATTCAAAAAGTCAAAATGTCTTATTAACTTCTGTCAGCTTTAAGTATTCCCAGAACCGTTGGATTGTGGGATTGTGGAAACCAGTATCGATCCACTGAGTGAAATGAGTGCTCATTATCTAAAATGTTTAAATATATCTACTATTTATGCTGGGTCTGATGACAGTATCCAATATCACTTGCTTTCATATTTGTACTACTCATCTAGCATATGCAAACCAACTCTAGAAAACTTTTCCAGACTTGACAACAAAATTTTACACAAAGGAATCGGTCAAAATATCCAATGGGGTTTCTTACTCTTACCTTATTTATTTTTTTACTTTGACAGTGTTTCGTATTGTATTTCAAAATATGGAATCATGGTAAAGATATGTTTGATATATATTTATTCTACTGGATAGAGTTTATTCTACTGGATATTTTATATTCTACTGGATAGTCTTTATTCTACTGGATAGTGTTTATTCTACTGGATAGTGGAAAGTGTTTATTCTACTGGATAGTTTTTATTCTACTGGATTAGTCTTTATTCTACTGGATAGTCTTTATTCTGCTGGATAGTGTTTATTCTACTGGATAGTCGTTATTCTACTGTATAGTCTTTATTCTAATAGATAGTCTTTATTCTACTGGATTAGTCTTTATTCTACCG